>CM071598.1:60842500-61220000 GCA_036435485.1 Saposhnikovia divaricata
TTGCAGCTGTGTATCATCCTCAAAGTAATGGGCAGACAGAGGCTATCAACAAAATAATCAAGCATACCTTGAAGACGAAGTTGGAAGAAAGCAAAGGGAATTGGCCTGAAGAACTTCCTATGGTCTTATGGTCATATAACACAACTCCAAGGACCACAACGGGGGAATCCCCTTTTATGTTGTCTTATGGATGTGAGGCAATGGTTCCGGTAGAGATTGGGGCAGGATCATTCCGAAGAGATTTCTATGATGAAGAAGCAAATTTGGTAAACCAAAGGTTGAGTCTTGACCTGTTGGAGGAAACAAGGGCTAATTCGCAGTTGAAGTTGGCGACTTATCAGCAGAGAGTTGCAAGGTATTACAACAGGAAGGTGAAGATTCGTCCTTTCAATGTAGGAGATTTGGTTCTGCGAAAGGTCATGCCAAATACAAGGGTAGCTGCTCATGGAGTCTTCGGTCCAAATTGGGAAGGACCTTATAAGATCAAGTCTATCATCTGGGAAGGCACTTATCATTTGGAAGATTTGGATGGTAATACAATTCCAAGAGCATGGAATGCGGAGCATTTGAAGAAGTACTACCAGTAGGGTGCGGCTTCGGCCCCCTATTTTGTGAAGGTTATATTTAAGTTATATACTAGTATCAATAAATATTCTCCTAGTCTAAGGGGGTAGTGCATATACGCCTTCCTTAGTTTTAGTCGAGACTTGCTTGTTTTCCACATTTTTCAAGAATTGTTTTCCCTTATTTTATCAAGACTCAAGTTTAAGGAAGATTTTCAAGTTTTTTCAAGGTAGTCAATGTTTTCAAGAATCAGAAAAATGCCATTTGGTTGTTAAAATACATGAGGCCACGCTTAAAGTGACTAGGGCGCGCCCTGTATTTACCAATTTTTTACATTTATATTGAAGACATCATATGACATTAACAAGTTTTAAGATTGAAGAAGTTTATCAGAAGGCCGCATCCTACTGATTGCATAGAAGAATTACTAGAGCTTTTGAAGATGTATTTTTCTAACATGATGATAAAGAAAATTTCAAGGTTGTACCTTATATGTTAGGGCGCGCCCTATAATTATTTTTGAAGATGAGAGCCAAACAAGAAATTTCATGATAAGCAATTTAAAAGTTAACACAATATTTAAAGTCATCAAAAACACGGACAATATTCAAGACATTCAAAATACAATTTGCAGGGTTTTGCAAAGGGCCCGCACCTTAAATGTTAAAACCAAGCAAAAGTTCAAAGATAATAAAAGCTTTAGGGCGCGTCCTGGTTGTCTGTAGGCCGGATGATGGAGAGAGGAGTTGCATCTTCAGGAATGGAGGCTTGATTTGTTACAGGAGGAAATGTTTGAGCATCTTGATCTTGAGCTTCAGGAATATCTGTGGTAGAGGGCGCGCCCTGAGGATCCTTGTCTAAACCTAGCTCGATCCTCTTTGCTTTGATTGCACTTGCGTGCACCCTCTTGAAGTCCTCGATATCCTCAGCACTTTCGCGACCAAACTTTTCTTCCCAGTTATAGTCGGGATCATTAACCAGAAAACCAAGGAGATAGAAGTCAAAGCCCCTCTGGAAGTTTTCATCCTCGACACGTTGTTTCTCATCTTTCCAACAATCAGCCTTCTCAATCTCAAGACTGTCATGCTGTATTTTCAACTCCTCCATCTCTTTCTCCAACCTGACATTTTTGGAATTCAGAAGATCACGATGTTCACAAGATTCATCAAGGTCATGTTTCAGATCAGCAATTATAGCATCCTTGGCGTCTAGATCTTTCTTCCATTTATTATCATTCTCAATGATCATCTTTGAATACTTCCTGTTTTCAGCCTCAAGTTTGTTAATGTGAAGCTTTTCCTTGTGGACTCTTTGGGCGCGCCCTAGAGATTGAATGAGAAGCTGGGCGGAGGCATGGATCATGGAATGAATTTCCTCTTCAGCATCCATGTTTTGCCATTTATCCACTTCGTTTTCTTTGACAAACGAGGACGCAGAAGGCCCAATAAGAGTTTCAACATAGGAGGGCGCGACCTCGATCCTTTGTTTTTTGCTTTTCTCAACAGGTTCGTGAAGAACCTCAACATCCCTCTTCAGGGAATCACTTGAAGGAATACTTTTACTGGAATCTTTTTCCTGAAGAGGGCGCGCCCTGGAGGTACCAGCTTTTTCAGCACTTTTCTCCTTGTCATTTTTCTTTGTACCTCCGAAGCCACGAGGAATTCGAGGAGCCATATCTGCACAAGACAAGAGAAACAATTAGGCTGCGCTCTGGAGAAAGGTTATGAAGCACAACGTGTTAAGTAAAGAAGCAAGCAATAAATATTAGGGCGCGCCCTAATCTATAATTTTATACCTTCATTAGAGTCAGAATTTTCATCGTTATCACTAGAGGATGAAGGAACGGTGACGCCATTTCTAAATTTCTTAAATTTACAAAAGGAACCAACCCTCTCACAGAGAATCCCAACTCTTTTTAGGTTTTCTTCTGTGATAAGAGTTTGAAGATAGAATTTTTCTTCGGCAATTTTGAGGACAGCCTGAGCCCTAAGTAAGGCCGCGCCTTGGAGAGTTTTCTGAACTCTTCTATCTGTGTTAATTCAAAGTTAATGAAAGTTCAAGAGTGGAAAGTTATTATGGAAAAAAGGATTTAAGGCGCGCCCTGACTTACAGGGATCGGTGTTGAATTGCACACGAACTCGAGGGACATCCCAAATAAAGAAGTATGGTTCCTTCCAGTGTTTGATGTGACTGACCCTACCCTAAGAAAATCCTTTATTGTTGTGAGGTTTATTTATTACTAAGTAGTAATAGCCTATACTGGATTGACGAATGCTGTAGAAGAAACTGACTTCGTGCATGGAAGGAGCTCCAAATTCAAGATCGTGATAGAGAATGAATAAACCAATTAAAAGTTTGTAGCTATTGGGACTAAGTTGAATGGGTGCAAGATTGTACCATTCGAGTACTTGCCTTAGATATGGGTGTAAGGGCGCGCCCACACCAAGAGCTATAAGTTTTGGAGTTAAGACCATCCTCGGAATTTTGAAATTTTTACCATAATTGAAGATGTGTGGGCGGTGGTGAGCATATGGAATGGCCCAGATTCCTTCTTGGCCATAATATTGCATAGCCCATCCTACTTCGTCACTCGTGGCTATCGAAGACATATTCACACAAGCCAATTTTCCTCGTTTCTTTCTAAGAAGATTTTTCTCCTTTTCAGACATGGTATCATATTTACCAAAATCAATATCAATTTCTTCATCAAGGACTTCCCAATGTCTAAACGGGACTGGAGAAGGTAATGGAGATGTAGGTTCGGAGTCGGCTATAGGTGAAATAGAAGAAGCTGAGGGCGCGCCCTCAGAGGAGTAAGTGTCAGAAGAGTGTGTGTCGTTGGAGGAATTGGAATTTGGAGTATAATCATTATCAGAGGGATCTGTATGCAAAGGGTTTGGAGTTTTTTCGGGTATTGGTTTTGAAGTTTCTGTGTTGTTCTTTATACGGCTGCTAAGGGGAATATTATCTAAGTAGTCTTCACTGGAAAAACTCATTTTGTCTTCGTTAAAATCTTTGATAAGGCGCGCCCTCTCTTCTGAAGAAATAAATGAGAAAAGAGGTCGGTAATGATTTGGAGGAAGTGGAGCTGGTAAGGGAGAGTATATCCCTTTGTTTTTATTGAATTCCTTGAAAGGATGAAATGGTGAAGGCGCGCCCTCCAGCTGCAAAAAATTGAAAATAAAAGCACTAAGGGCGCGCCCAAGGGAAGAAGAATGAAAGAGAGTGTATTACAACCTAAATCAAATACGCCCTAAAGTTATTAGACGAGCATTTAGTATTTATTGGGAGACCTTAGGGCGCGCCATTAGTATAGGACGCGCCTAAGGGCTCAGTCTAGTGTTCAAAATCATATTGAAACAGGCATATGTTAAAAAAAAAGATCAAACACATATACATACATATATACATACAACGGAAAACGAAGAACATGAGGTATATAAACGGTTGCATCATCGGAATGAACAATTTACACGGTCAAAATGAAAAATAAGGACATGAAAACATACCTTGTAAGTTCTAGAGTGCGATTTGGTGAAGAAATGGCCGAAAACGTAATGGAATTAGTCGGATTATTTCTCGGAAAAGAAAATCGCCGGAGTAGAGCGTGTATTTTGGGAGAGAGAAGTAAAAAGGGTAAAGTGAAGGATAGAGAAGTATTTATAGTGGTTTGAAAAGATAGTGGATGACAGCTGTAGAATCGGTTAAAATTCCAAGGACGCGCCCTGTCTTAGGGCGCGCCCTGTTCAGAAGATTGTGAGAATTTTGGGTTTTGTTCTTGAAAATTCCATATATCATCTTTGATTTCATATGGAATTGGGGGGTAGTTGTTATAGCCAAAATTCGGTTCGGGTATTTCAAGATGGATTCAGGTCAAATACGGGTTCAATTTGGGATTTTAGAGAACGAATTAGGGTTTCAAGAGGTTAGGGCGCGCCCTGGGGGTGTTAGGCCGCGCCCTAGGTTATGATGGAATTCTGAGATGATAATAATGTTGATTGACCTGTTTGATTATTGAAGAGTTCCCTCCTGTCGTATCTCGGGAGGGGGATGTCCGTCGCAGAAGGCCTCCAGGGGTTTGCCTGGATATAAGGACCCTTCTTAAACACTAAGGGCGCGCCCTAAGGTGGAAAGATGGGGACTTTCTGGTGTGTGCTTTGGGAGCTCTGTTCCTGTAGCCAATGGGCGCGCTCTCATTGGGGAACTTTGGAGTAATCCTGCACTTTGCACCCAAAAGCTCTGGATCACCTGTCTTGCTATCTGGTGGGTGCTTCTCATTCGGGGGACAGGGATGCGTTCTGCACTTGGGGTAAACCACGGCTATACCTGCGTCCTTGAAATCAAGAAATAGCTGGTAATGAATAGGACTAGTCCTCGACGGGGGAAGTTTCCTTATTCGTGAAGTCTTGAGATCTAGGATGAGCCTTGGGCCTTTGTGGTTAGGCCTCATAGTAGAACATTCCGGAAGCTGGTCCGTTATCCAAGCCCATTTGGGTTTCTTGTTCTCCAAGAACTACGTCTGGCTTGATCCCCTATAAATACTGGGGTACGTAGGCCGATTGAGGGGTTGGAAGTCGAGAGCTCTGAATAGCCGCCACTAACCCTATCAATCTCAGCCACCAATTACGCTCAACAACCACACACCACCGTTTTCTCCGGCAAAGAATCACCGCATCAGATCTTGCTTCCGGCGACGTACCTCGAATTTTGTTGTTCCCAAATTCCTCCGTCAACAGATATGATTGATTACATGCTTTTGAGTTTTGAGGGCCTTACTGAACTCCATGAAGTTCAATTGGGCAATGAGCAATACAAATAAAAACAAAGAAGAATTTAGACTATGTACCAACTAGACCAGAAACCACAGTTGAAACTTGAAGCAATCGATTTAACAATGTTGATGGCTCTAATCTCAACACATACCAGTAAATAATAACTGCAAGTAAAAAACATGTTTCTTTCCGACACAGATCAAAGCTTTAAGAAGAGTACTTATACATGAATTGCATAACATTCACAACAAGCAATATAGAATTGCAATTTCAGTTCATAGACAAGAAAACACTAGCAGTGACACAGGAACATTTTCCGGTTACAAATAAGTATGGTGCATACTCTCATAATAATACGACGAAATTCAAGTGATGTTAAACAACTCATAGACCACTACTAATTGCAAACAGGGAACAAAACACTCAATTCAAACATGCCCTCCACAAACATTGATCAGCCTTGAGATCATCCAGATTCAAATTATCACGCCTACAAAATGAGGAAGGCCGGAGAGATCAGAAACTTTAATTCAAGGGATAAAAAAATGGAGGGAAAAGATTTCAATAAACCAAATCAGTCAAAGATATTTTACTAATGATCAATAAAATCCTAAGCTTTACATGACTTACTCAACTGACTGAGGTTTCAACCAGAGTTGTAGAAACACAGATATCATGAACAAGAAAGATATTCCTTTAAATAGCTCACAAAATACATGCAATAAGAATTGTCTCACTAGATCACAACTTAATGAAAATAGAGTAATAACTATCAATCAGTGATTCAGAAGATATTTTCTTACTTGAGGAAAGCCGAGCAAATATATTGGTAAAATGACGAACTCGGTAGTGCATGGAAAGGATAAATTTGATGTGCCTCGAGCACTGCAGTGAGTTTTTTCTTGCCGTCAAGGTTGGAGATGGTCATCCGAAACACCGCTACACGCAAAAAGCAGTCAAGGCCCCCATACGTGTAAGTCCAGGGGGTCGTGCGACCCTGGCCACAACAGATGAAGCAAAATTTGTCTGCATCATCATCAAATGGGATGATAAAGGCATTGATGGAACTTAAGATGCGGGAGTCAGCAAACATCTCCTCAAGCCCGTCTAGATTCTGATGAAAATGTGGGAAATCATCTGCATCCAACTCATATACAACAAGCTCTTCCGAAAAGAAAGGCTTGGCAATTAAAAAATTGTCGTATTCTGCGACACATTGCAAAACAGGTTGCTCCTCGTTATTCGTATAGATTTGCTTCATATCTATCCATTTAACTGTTTTTGTGTCAAAATAGTAAGAAATGCCCCCGTCAAGACAAACAACAATCTTGTGGTCCCAAGCATAGAGGGCACGAAAGGAATTTCGAGTAAGTAAAATATTAAAGTCATCATCACTTTCAATGAATCGAGAAAAGGGTGGAGGAGGCAGAGTTTCCCACATTCCATTATCAAAGACCTCGAAACTGGGCAGATTTCCGAATTGGTATAGGGCCAGAACATAGATTTTCCTGTGAAGGGTAACCACTAGAGGATCTACCTTTGGACCAGCTAATCCAGGAGCAATGGTAGGCGGGCAGGGGAGGAATGACGGAGACTTGGCAGTGTCAACGGAAAGGACGTCGAGGAAGGGTTTAGAAAATGATTTTGGCCATTGTTGCTGATGGCTATAGACATCCCCCACCATAAAAATTTCAGACTCCACATTAAAACATACAACCGGGCTAAAGCGGTTGCGAGGATGGGAGGGTTCGAAATTGCAAACAAGTTCGAATATAGGGGCCTCAGATAATTTAGTGACATTTAAACGGCTCAGTCTTTCATGTGACTGCACGTACAAATAAAAATATGCATCCCTGCTCGGCGGCGGCGGAGGAGGAGGAGGAGTTTCTTTCTGTTGAAAAGAAATAAAAGAATAATAATTAAAAGATATGAGTGACCTAATAATGTTATGATTTAAGAGGGAAGGATGAATGACACCATACCTAACTTTGTTAAGACCTTAGATTAAAACGATACACTACTCTGAATGGTATTTAAAAGGTAAATGAAAATATAAAGAGTGCTAATTGGTGATTATAATTAATCACTTATCCTCAATTACGTACAAATAACAACCCCCTAACCTACCTAATCGAAAGGAGGGGGAGGTGAGGCAAACTAATAGAAAAGGGCAGCAACATCATAATCAAAAGGACAACGACAACAACATACTACCTCCAACGGCGGCACCGGCACCGAAAGTGAAGATTGGTCCAAACTTTTCAACAACGCCTGCAGCTGTGCCTCGTTATAGGTACGGCGGATGAATTCAATACGTTTATCAAACTCATGGATGAGCTCCATCTTCGTCTTTGAGAGGGCCATTGCGATGATGATGATGATGATTGTTTGGAAGCACAAACAAAGGAAAAATAAACCAAACCCTAATTTGTTATGCCAAAATTCTTCACTTCCAAATTTCCAACTGAACCAGTCAAGTAACATGCATGCTTTCATTTTATTCAAATAATTATACAGTTTTATAAGCCAAACAAACATAATATAACTCCTTATGATTGTGATTTTATAATAAGAAGACATAAATAATTGATATCTAAAAATTTTTAATGTTCATGTTTTTGAAAAATATAATGTAAATTTTTATATTTTTTAATTATTATGTTAATTTTATCTTGGAATTTGTAAAAATCATATGCCTAACTAATTTAAACGTATTATAATTAAATTGTATAACAAATTATTTGAACTATCATGTACATTTTTTTATAACATTATTAATTTTATAACATAATCTTAAAAGTTATATACTTAAAGAGTTGGCATTCAAAAATTTTAAAATAATTCATCAAATAATATTATATACTCAATAATCTTATTTGTTATTTACTCAGAAATCTTAATTGTACAAACCATTATTAAAGTTAATAAATGACTCCAATTTAATATTGGCAATAAAAATATTTTTAAATTTTTGACATTCAGAATTTTTTACAATATTTTAACAAATAGCCGGCCCCATTCATTCATAGTTGAGGACTGATTTGCGTAGTAGCTAGCTTGTGTGGACCTTTACTAGATTTAGAGGTGCAGTAGTCATTAAAGAAAAGATTTGCAGAAATCAGCAGCATACTCGATCCATGTAGATGACAAATTTGAAATAAGAGTATATGCACCTGACAAACTAATTAAAGAACGCGAAAAGATCTTTTTGGAGTTGGCAAAGAGGAATGCGGTTATTTCCAAAGTACTACTGTATGTACAAGTGAAGGAATATCCAACGTATAACTTCATTGGCCTTATATATACTTGGACCGAAAGGTAACACGCAAAAGAGGATGGAGTTGAAAAGTGGGGCTAGGATTCGGCTGCAGAGAGGTAAAGATTCCTCAAAATTAATTAGCCCAAGAAGCAGATCCACCTGAGAATGAAGAGTTGAATGTCTACATAGAGGCAATTACTCAGACATCTCTTGATGCTGCTGTATGTATGGTTAAGAAACTACGTACTAATCCCAGTAGAAGATGAAATGAATGATCACAAGCGAACCCAGTTACAGGAACTCTATATTAATCTCAAAGCAGCAAGTTTAATTATTAAGCTCATGCAGTGTGTGCAAGGAGCCAGGACACAATCAATTAGCCTGTCCTCGGAAGAAAAATACATTGAGGACTGCTTGTGACACATGTGGAAGATTTAGTCATCCCGCCTTTGGTTGTCCAGCAACCCCTTCCAACTTGAAAACTAAATCCTCCAAAGAAATAAATGCTGCTAATCTTTATATTGGATTTCTTCCCCAAACTGCATGTAGATGATAATCGTTTGCTGGAGCTTTTTTCTCCATTTGGAACAAATCACTCAATCAAGAGTTATGTTAGATATGAGAACTGGTTATAGCATGGGCTATGGCTTTGTGAAATTTGATACCCCTTCTGCTGCGAGGTTAGCCATAATGCACTTGAACGGGTACCAAATAGATGGTCACAGGCCTGAGGCTGAGAGTGAAGATAGCTGGCGCTCCATCTGCCACAGCACAGACTGCCACAAGCCTTTTCCCTGTTTATTCTAATCCTGGACCTGCAGCAGTAGCTACCAGCTATCCCGCTTCGCCTCACTGCATGATGCCAAAAGCAGAAGTGTCCGTCCATAACGATAAAGGCATAGGTGTCCCTTCATCACTAAACACGGAATCCAGCTATCAAATTTCTCAAACAGAGGCTTCAATCATTCCTCAGGAAGACTTAGGCTCCAATCTTTTTGTTGGATTTTTTCCCCAAACTATAGATGATAGTCACTTGCGGGAGCTTTTTTCTCCATTTGGAACAATCATTCAGGTAAAAGTTCCATTAGATAAGGGAACTGGTTATAATAAAGGCTTTGGCTTTGTGAAATTTGATACTCCATCTGCTACGGGCTTAGCCATAATGCACATGAACGGGTTCGAAATTGATGGTCACAGACTCACCGTGAGAATGGCCGGAGCTCCACCTGTCACAGAACAACCAGTCACTAGCATTGTTCCTGTTTATCCTTATCCCGGACCTGCAACAGTAGCTACCAGCTGCCTTGCTTTGCCTGACACTATGTTGCCAGAAGCACAAGTGTCCGTCCTTAGTAGTGAAAGCTTATGTTATCCATTATCACAACACATGGTAAACTCAACAAATCTTTATGTTGGATTTCTTCCCATTACCATAGATGATAGTTGTTTGCGGGAGCTTTTTTCCCCATTCGGAACAGTCACTCATTCAAGAGTTACATTAGATATGAGAACTAGTAATAGTAAAGGCTATGGCTTTGTAAGTTTTGAGACTCCCTCTGCTGCAAGCTTAGCCATGATGCATATGAATGGGTATCAAATTAATGGCCACCGACTGGCAGTGCGCATGAGAACTGCTGGAGCTAGACCACCAGCCACGAGCCTCCTTCCTGTATATTCTATTCCTCAACCTACAGCAGTAGCTACCAGCTGCCCAGATTTGCCTGACTATATGATACCAAAATTTTCTCAAGACAAGGAAATCAAGAATCAAAATGAGGCTCCAACCAGTCCTCAGGAAGTCTCGGGGTCAAGTATTGCACTTCCGTCAACTGCTTCTGTGTTAAGGTCAACTTCATGGGCAACTGCATCTTTGTCAACTAGTTTGATTTTAGGGTCAAGTGTGTCAGGGACTGCACTTTCATCGACTGGTTTGGTAGCGACGTCAACTGAGTCGAAGAGCGTGATTTCATCATATAGTGTTATTTAGTTCTGCAATGATCCTGGCTATCCTGACTCAGATTCCTAATCATACTTTACATGAAAACGTTGCAACCCCACCCTATCTTATGACCCAAACTGTTCATACAGGAGTTTGCAGGCAGTTTAAAGAGCACTTCGGTTAAGAATTCATGCTATTCTTGTTATTGACAATGCTGTTATGCTACTAGTATCATTTTCTTCATTTCTCGAGAAAATTTAATTCTATGGCAAATTCTCTTTCGTAACACATTACGACTGTTTGATGCAGCATTTATGTAGGAATTTAAAAAAAAAATGCTCGAGTAAGTTAATTTCTTATTTTTCTCTCAAAATAAAAGAAATATACGTAAGTCTCACATTATTTTTCAAGAATTGTCAATTACAGAACATCCGTATCACTCAAATTATTTAACTAGGGGCGAGCCCTTATGCTATTTAAAAATACTCTCAGCTCCCTTGCCTTCATTGCGTGTGTTGGTGATACGTCATTCTCCGTATCACTCAAATCAATGAATTCAACACATGGAACCTCAGCTTCTTGACATTTCACGACATTAGGGATATGGGGAACATTAGCTTCTTGATATTTTGTGACATTACGGACACGCATTGGCGGTGAAGGGCTCAATAGATCAATTACCTCTGCTTGCTGCACAGCCAAAGCACTTGACTTGTAAACCGTGTCAACTCTTTCTAGATTACTTTTGAATTCTGTACTAAGTGGTAGGCTTTGATTAGTGTGACGTACTTCGGTTAGGTCACTTGTCTTCTCTGTTACTGATTGTCTATGCAAAATAGCCTTTTGGGTCGCGATGTGTTCATTTTCAATGTCCAGCAACAGGTCTTGTAGCTTTTTATCAATTTCACTGATGGGAGCTGCCTTCTCAGATCTCTTCAATCTTGGTTTACGAATATTTTGTTTCTTTTCTAGCACCCTTTTTTCCTCAAACTCGACTACTTTTTCAGGACAAGCACTGCAATGAGAGAGAATGGACCTCGGTCACTTCAAGCCTTTTCATTGAACAATATAGCATTGTAGTCGTACATACAACAGAGTATGTCTAAAGTACTAGTCCTACTTGCAGCAAAGGGCCAAGAAATCAGCAAGTGTTCATAAATCGAAACACATGCAATTGGGGTTTGCCATGTATAAACAAGATCACCCCTATAATGATAAGTGAATAGGCCTGCAACAGTTATGATTGCATCCAGAATTCATCAAACCAACTACACAATTTTGTTGCTGTTGAGATTAGTTGGTATCCCGAGGTCGAAATAAGACCATTTATAAAGATTTTCTCTAACCTTTTAGAAAAATATTTTGCTAAATATCAAGATTTCTCACTACTCATGTATGCTCTTCAGTGTATAATAGTTACATGAATTATTCTGCAATCCAACTAGTCAAAAATATATTTGCTATGTCACTGACATTTCAAAAAAAAAAAAACCTTTCAAGGAAGAACGAGACAAAAAAGCCACTTCAACTGGAGTTCAAATAGAAATTACCACTCAATGAGATCAGCAGGTACTACAGAGGTTTTAAGTCCATCAATGTTTTCCCAAGAGACCTCAAAACTCTCTCTTCCCAGGACCTTCCTCTGCTTGATTATATCTAATAGAGGACACCTGACTGGCATCTGTAGTCAAAATATAGTGGTCAGAATGTAGAACCGAATGAAAAAACACAGAACAAGATCTGGGTTTGGTTTTTTAATGGGTCAGAAATTTGACCCCGTCATTACAGAAAGCATACTTAAGCTAAAACTCGAATCTGCAAAGGTAACTCCCACTAAGTTTTATACCAGAACATCAGGAATTCAGGATCAACAAAAAAAACAGCATACTAGTTCTCCTAACAATTTCTTAGGATGGAAGAATGCAAAGAAAAAATTTATATGCTCTAAACATCCATGGTCTTGTAGCCTAGTGGATAACCCTCTTCCCTTGGTAGCAAGAGGTTAAGGGAACGACCTCAGTGGAGGTATGAACAACCAATCCAAATTTCTGCAATGACCATTTCCTATATATAAAGATATATGCATCAACAATTTGTATGATCTTTAATCTTTGGGAACTAATGTCTCAGTCTTTAAAACATTGGGGTGATTGATCTCTCAATCATCATAACCCTTAAGGCTTCCTGCAATTAACATACTACTCTTCAGAACACAAATTTTATTATAATCTTCTAATCTCCCGGATTAAGAATTGGTTCACAGTCGACTTTTCAGGAACCAATCAAAAGGAATTTACAAACTACAGATATCTTAAAGTATAGTGTGAAACCCTAAAAAGGAAAAGAAAAAAGGCCTTCATAATTAATATGTGCACTTAAAAAGTTTCTAACTTGTACTGCAATACCTTGTCCAATGGAGGTTTAATTCCAAGTTCCGATGAAGTAGAACGCAAATTGGCGAACTGCCTCAACTTCCTCTCAGCAATCTTTGGAAGGATATACTCATCTAATCATTATATCAACAGTTAACTTACAAATGTCATATGTCCAAATAACTTCAACAAATGACCCAAGAATGCCATCGTAAAAAGATAACAGGAGAATCATTTGTATTTTCACGGCCAAAAGAAGCATGTCATTTTGAATCAAAGATCTCAGTGTTTGATTTTTAGTTACATGCAGTTGCAGACAGATGGTAAACTTTGGAAATGGAAAGTAAAAAAATAAGAAAGGATAATTCATTAACTCTTAACTAGGAATCCAATTTAAGACATACTAACAGCTCGTTAACAATCATCAAAGAACATCAATCAGATCACTTAACAAGTGTAAAAAAAATCCTAGGTATAAAATTAGAAGCTTAAGTTTCAGAGGGTCAATATAACGGACAACCAAAAGCACTACATAATTCTTTCTGTTTTTTAATTCAAAAATGCAGATGTGACTCGAGTGACTACTGCAGAATGTTGCCGGGAGTAAAATATATTTGGTGACTGGACATTTAATTGTGGAATGCAAAAAATGAGACAACATATATAGAGATTACAAATTATAGATTCACTGAATCTATATTACAGTTGACACAAATTCTTCATTATTTTCACCAAATACTAAAGATTAATCATAAAACTAAAGCACGTTATTTACCATTAATTTTAATGAAGATTATTTACCATTAATTGTAAAACTGTAGATTTCCACCAGAATTGCTTCAAAACTAAAGCAATGCAGCTGCATATTTACTACTGGTTAAGTATTATACAAGGCCACAAAAATTTCTAATGCTTCACTATTACCATAAATTTTAAATAAAGTCCACAAGATTCACAATGAAACAAAAAATTTTGAACAATGCGACTGAGACAGTTAAAGAATAGCCGGAATGAAGCTCAATCCATGACTTAATTGGTAAAAAAGAAAAAAGCAATTAAGCTAAAACGATGGAAAAATAAAATTCCAAATACAAGATGACCATAATTTTCTCTTTTTTTTCATCAGAATTTTGATCCAATTTATTCTTCATTTTACCTTTGTAATTATATTTAGAGATAAAGGATCTCAGGTTCCCTATTCTCTTATGTTTATAGAGGAAAAAAAAATTATCTTACTTTGGGGTGGCTACTAATTGATCGTACAAATTACCTTTACTCATATCAA
The DNA here is from genome assembly GCA_036435485.1 of Saposhnikovia divaricata. Lineage (NCBI taxonomy): Eukaryota > Viridiplantae > Streptophyta > Magnoliopsida > Apiales > Apiaceae > Saposhnikovia > Saposhnikovia divaricata. Next base: position 60,856,692 of record CM071598.1, read on the forward strand.
ATTTTAGATAAGAAATCAGATAGTGGAAGTGAATACTGCTTTTTGCATCAAAAAATTTACCAGTTTTTTCTGGAGGCCACTCGAAATATCTAGCACATATATTCTGAAGTTTGAGGCGGTCAAATGGAAGGACGCCAAGAGCCCTGCAAGTTATAAGATAAATATGAATTCTCTCGAACTCCTGCTGTCTTTTCAAGTTCAGTTCACGTGCTACTGGTACCAGGACAGTGTCGAAAATGAATGAGAGGTACTTATAATGAAAGATGATTGGAGGCTTTATCCCCCATGACAAGGTCATGGCCCATGGGTATCAATCCTCACTTCCCCTCCCCCATTACCAAAAAAGTTGTGAACTACCAATATTTAATTGAAGACATTAATAAGGAAGGTGGAGAGATCACCTTTGCACCACAGAAGAGTCAGCTGAGTGGCATTTTGGCCTCAGATATGCCTCAATCACTGTTAAATATGGGTTCTCATTGTGCAGATTATGTACAGGTCCTACATAAACAATCATTAACTATTAAGTTAGTAATGCTTTTACTTTAAAACCAAAACTTTGAAACTTTTGAAAAACTAGATTTGATCTGACACTTTTCTTTGCATTAAATTTATGATTACATTTTAGTATTTCTGTCATTTTAGAACCCCCCCCCCCCCCCCAACACACACACACACTATAGAACAACCTATTTTCCAGCTCCGTCCCCTAGCAGAACATATATCAGTGTACATGGTTATTCAATCACAAAAGCAATTTTTTAGTGCTATACCATTTTCGTTGATTGTATGAGTGCAGTTTTCTTTGTTAATGCGTCTAGGAGCCTGATTTCGTTTCTTTAAACCCTTTGGCTTATTTGCAAAGGATAATCCCTCTGATGCAACTCGTTGAAGAACATTACATTCACCAATTGACTTAACAATCTGGCATGCTGCTTCCTGTACTAGAACGAAGATATATTACACCTTAATCAGCCTGAAGCAGAAACTCAAGTTTTTAATGGAACTTCTGTAGCTGTCAAAACAGGAAATCATGGTTTGATCTTACCTGACCAAGCTTATGGACTCCAGGTGTATAATCACTTCCAAGAAGAAGCGCCAGTGTAATCTGAAGAATGTAAATAGCCTGTTACTGGATATCTAAGTGGATATATGCTACTAATAGAAAGATCTCATTTACCGCAAATGACTACCAGTTTTTATCCTAATCAACAATATATTAAATAATATGCAGGAGAATTCACCAAACATACATGCTAAAGCTCTTCAGGTGCATTATAACGGAACATTGCATATCAAAATAAAGATGCAAATGAAAGGTGTGTGAATAGACCCTGCTCTATGAGCGAGAATGCAGGATACACAGGGTACGTTAGGTTTAGGATGCAAGGTTTCATGCTAAAGATCTCAACTCCTAGCACCAGTCTGTTACAACGTCCTTGTGTTGAACACTCAAATAAATACACACACAGTCACACACACAGATATATATATGTGCATACAAGTCCCAAGGGAGTCTACATTTCTATAAAAAAAAAAAAAATCTCCAGGCAAAATGAACATTTTACATATGCCGGTGAGCTAAAATTTAAACTCTAGAAGCCATTTGGTGAAGTAATTTGCACTGCAATACAGTTTGAAGAATGAACCATGAAAAGCTAAGTAATAGGGGAATGCAGGATCATGTTCTTTCTAAACACTGCCAACTGAGGAAAATCAAGGGAAAGGGTCTCAAATATAGATGTTTCTAGAAATCTAAAATAAGCACATATTGTAGACCTTTTAAAAGAAAGAAGTATGTTACCAAGGAGTTCCTTCCAAAGCCAAGCTTTGTCTCAATGTCATTCATCTCATAACAGACAACATAACCACCTTCACCTATATCATCAGCCCTTATTTAGCAATATGCAACATAAAACAGATAAGAAAGTAAAAGAGCTAAAAAAATAAAAGTTTGAAGATTAAAGAGGAAGGAGGAAAGAAAATACCAAGACATATATCTCTATACACTGTTCTCGCACCGAACAAAAAAATATCAGAATCTGAAGTGAAACATCCATCCTGATAGTAACAGGCATAATTAAAACAAAACATATATGAGATTTTTGGTAATATATATGAGTATAGATTGAAAACTATAAAGCAGAGGGTTTCACTTACACATAATGATTCTGAGTTTAGCACTGCACACTGAGCTTCAGCTTCCTCGAGGCTGGGTAGTTATGAACAAATGAAAGAAATTATTTTAGAAATGTAGTACACAAATCAGAGATGATGGGACTGATCAACAACAGCCATATGATATCTATACTTACAAAGAAAGAATGAGAAATGTTGTGTTTAACATTTAAAAAAAAACAGACAAACTACTAGTTCAAATGGTTTACTTCTTAACAGAGTAAGTGGCAAACAGGAGTGCATCTGTAACCATGTGTTCCAATCCCTAAGTCCAAAATTTGACAGTACAGGCTCACCCACTTGTTACTAAATGGTGACTTTGACCTAGACACCTAGTGAAGTATACAACTAGATTACCTAATTATACAAGGAATTCCAAGCGCCATGCCAAGGATATTAGCCTCTTTTATCATACCAGAAAATTCTGATCCCATATTCCTTTGAAGTGAAGAAGCTTTATCTGAATTTGTTTCATCTTGAGAAGTCTGCATTGACCACAAAATTATCTAGAGGTAATACAACATAATATTCACATGAAACTTAAGTAGCGGCAAAGATGACGCAAAGAAGAAAAATATGATGACGTTGCAATGATCTTTAAAGAATTTCGTACCTTAGTTTCCGAATTTAAGCGCCTCCTGTAAGTTGACAATTTGATGGCAGGAATGGCTCCATCTACAGTTAAACAGATTTATGCTATTTTATTATTAAGAAATGAATTCTGTGTGTAATTTATAATGTTGGTGTCAAATTGTTAGGATCTTGTATTATACAATCAATATTTGTGATTGACATGGATACTACAAGTCAAGTCAACAAATCTGATCTAGTTTTAAGGTTCAGAGGAAACAACTGAATATTTATGGCATCCATGGAAATTAAACAGTGAGGATATATTTCACAATAAATAAAGATTCAACACAGGGCGTCATCTTATGTTACACTATTTGTATTTGCACTATCCAACATGCAATTCAATAAGGTTTCGACATCTGCACCACTCTAGTTCAATAGCAAGTAAATTTTGTTTAATAACCTCCTTGGATGAATGAAACATAAAGCTTCATATTTCATCTGGAAAAGGATAATACCTACATTATATGTATAAGAGGGTTGCTACTTGCTAGTAACTAATTGGATTTATTCCCTCCATATCAAACTATCCAACCCATATAAAATACCAGTAATCATTATTTAAAGAGGTACTTCAGTTAGTAATATACAACAACACCTTTTTACGACAGCTTTGTTATAATTTTTCCAATATACAACAATTCAAATAGTAAGCCCTTTTTACCACTTGGAACCGCATTTACAAAATGTGTATCACCTCTTTCAGGTGACACGCATATTTAAAAATCCGAGTTTAATGTGGTAATTTGGATTACCGATAGTATTAAAACTCAGCATTACATTTCCTACTTAAATTTACAAAAAGTACATAAATTCACAATCTTGAAACATAAGCACCTAAACATCAAGAATCACAAATATTTAAAACCTAATAACAGAAATGGATAAAAAAAAAAGGGTACTAGTAGCAGTACCTGCAACCAAAATGAGGGTACAATTCAAAGCAAGAAGAGCTCGAAGACGGTGAAAGAGACCTCTAAGATAAACCTTGTCTTTAATAGAACAATGTGATTTGTTCACATTTTGAAGTTGTACAATCCAACAAGATAGATCTATGCACACCCTTTTGTCCCTTTAAACAATTCATTAACCCCCAATTAAAGTATAACTCAATTTCATAATCAAAATCAAATCTTTATTGCAGATAAATAAAAAAGAATTGAAATATAAACAAGGGGTGAAATTAGTTACCTGAGATGTTCAAGTGGGAGAGTTTTCTTGCAAGAATCCAAGATGTCCCAGAGGTGTTTCACTCCCATCTTTCTTCAAAATCCTAATTGGATATACACAGTGATAAAGATACTGGAGACCTTATGTAATTGTATGTATTGTGTATGTACTCTAGCTTTTTTAAATTATGGGGTGAGAGGGAAAGTTATCGAATAACGGAATCAGGCCTCATTTTTTTTTCGTTTTTTGAAGGATTTTCGAATTTTAACTTCTTGTGAGAATAAGTTTTAAAAGACAAAAGAAAAGAAAACACAGAAAACACTTCCTGTGAGAAATGAGAATAGAAGTACAGAATGCAGTTTTATTTTTAGGAGGCGTACTGAACATCTCTTGTTATCGGCTAAAATAATGTTATGGGTGGCACTCTAAACATAATCACCTTTATATAGAGTTTTAGACAGAACCATTACAAATTACATAATTTATTTTTTTTGTATGAAAAATAATTATAAATTTTAATTAAGAAATTAAAAATGAATTACACAATTTTTCTTTTTGGAAATTAATTAAAAATTAGTGAAATAATCCAAAGCAATTCTAACATAGAATCAAATAAATTTTGTGTTTTTAAAAATTTTAAAAGTAACTTTTGATGACATTCTATGGTGAAATCAATGATTCTCTCCGGAACTCTATATAATAAGGTTCTCTAGAACAATTGCTGTATCGCATATTATGTGAATATATGAAAAGTAATAATTTTATTCTATTTTTGATAATACATATTTTTGTTGTCTTTTTTGATAGACTTTCTAATTAAAATATAGACCTAGTTCATTGTTATTGGATATTAATCTGTGGGACAACATACAAAATATTAATATAAATCATTTTTTTATTATTTAAAGAAATTTTCACTTTATCTTATATTGAATAAGAAAATTTTTTGTAAAAGAGTCCAACCGATAAAAGCATCGATTCAAATGAAAGAAATTTACTATCTACTATTATTTGTCTCATTTTAATCAGCATCATATTACCATAATATCCTTCGGCCTTTTCATTCCCGTAAGTTATAAACAGCCTCCTTCAACCATTCCTGTCCATAATACCATGCATCAACAAATAATACCATGCATCAACAAGTGTCGGTGATGCTGACATAAACAAAAAAATGGCGTACAATATAAATTTCATAAATGTTTTAAATTAAACCCATGTTTTCATTACCTGTTATACTAAACCTGATCATGTTGCAGGAATCGTGTACTTGTCATCAACTCAGTCAACAACTATTTCCTTTGAACCAAGATATGAGGAGGCAAACAACCTTGGCCAACGCATCGCAGAATAGTATGATCAATTTATATGCCCCGTGGTACGAAACTCATTTCGGAACTTTGATACACCCAATCAAGAATCCACCCACCTCAACATTAAGTGAAATACTAGCAACTCCATTATGGGTACATCAAAAGGTAAACACCTACACAAATTACTCCAACTTTGTATTACACAACCTCTTCCAGGAAATCCCACTTTGTTTTATGACCACTCATGCTCTAAAATAAACTATATTCCCATGCAGTATTGTTGCAGTGTTAAATATAATTGATGTGTTTTGATCAGTGTTTAAGTGTTACAGGGGGTTATCAGAGTTTAGCTGGAAGCAGTCAGAGTTTGTGTAAACTCTGACAGTTGGAAGCTCGACAGAGTTTGTTAAACTCTGTCTGGAGGAAGCGCGTCTACTGTTCAACAGTGATTAAAGATTAATTATGGAAGCGATATCTTTGAAGATTGGATAGCTATCAAAGAGATCGAGTTGACATAGGAGACGTGTGACAATCTGTAATTGATATCATTGTATAGCTGATTATTAGGAATATCAATTAGAGATTGTATCGTAGCTGTATGTTATATAAATACAGATAGGTTAACCCTAGAAGGGTATCGATAACGAATTATCATTATTGTAACCTAGCAGCTCTTTGTGATATTTTACATCACGAAGAGGGTTTGAAATACAAGAAGTTTTTTAAGTGCATAAACGTTTTTACTTGTTAATCTCTCATAAAAAGTTGATTATTATTTGTGTATTCGGCCTAACAAGTGGTATCAGAGCCAATCTGTTACTTTATTACAGGTTAAGATCCAAACACAACAATAATCATGTCAGAAATTCCTCCACCAACACCTACTGTTTCTGAATAGGCTCCTACTACTGTGAGTCGTTATGAACCAATCAGGGTTCCTATTCTGAGGCCATTAGAGTATGCTATGTGGAAGGTCAAGATGACTATGTTTCTGGAGGCTACAGATCCAGAATATCTTGACAGGATTTATGAAGGCCCTCACAATCATACAAAGCTATCTGTTGCAGTTGCTGGTGAAGCAGCAAAAATGGTTCCAAAGGAAAAGAAGGACATGACTCCTGAAGATCTATCATCAATTGCTAAGGATGCAAAAGTTAGGCATTTACTTCATAGTGCCTTAGACAATGTCATGTCTAACAAAGTCATTAACTGCACCACTGCAAAAGAGATATGGGATGCACTTGAAGTCAGGTGTCAAGGAACTGCAGCTATTAAGAAGAATAGGAGAAACATACTCACACAAGAGTATGAGCATTTTGAGGCTAAACCTGAAGAGACCATGACAGAAACATTTGATAGATTCTGTAAACTGATTAATGATCTGTCATTGGTCAACAAAGAATATGATCTAGAAGACTCGAATCTCAAGTTTCTTCTTTCTCTACCTGAAAAGTGGGATGTGAAAACAACCACTATTAGAGACAACTATGATCTTGCTGAAACAGAGATTGAAGAAATTTATGGACTGCTCAAAACTTATGAATTGGAAATGGAGCAAAGAAACAGGAGATCAAGTAGAAAAGGAAAGTCTGTTGCTCTTAATGTTGAAGAGAAGCCTCAGAAGAAAGAGGCAACAAGAAGGAAAATGAAGGGAAAAGCTTTGGTCATACACTCAGAAAGTGATTCACCAAACTCTGATTATGATTCAAACTCTTCTGAATCATCTGACTCTGAGGATGATGAAGAAGAAATGAGAAAAATGGCTGTGCTGATGGTGAAAACTTTCAAGAAAATGGGCTTCAAGAATTTCAAGAAAGGAAAAAGGTTTTCTAGGGATTCAAATGAAGACAGGAAAAGCTACAGGAAGTCTGATAAGAGAGATTCTAAAGTGAAGAAGGATAAGTCTGAAATTCAATGCTACAAGTGTAAGGAGATGGGTCACTATGCTCCTGAGTGCAAGAAGGGTAAAACTGGAAAGGTACTCTACACTAAAGGCAGAGATTGGGCAGATACTTCAGATTCTGATGAAGAAGTGAACTATGCTCTCATGGCTACTACTGAATCAGAATCCTCTGAAAATCAGGTACCTCCAACTACCTATGCTTATAATATTGATGACATTGCTCAATTAAGAATTTTTCTTAAGTCATTGCATATAAGTTATAGGGATCAGACTTTAGAAAATGAGAGGATAAAAGCTGAAAATTCTGAACTTAAAGAGAGAAATAAACTTGTTGAAGAGAAACTTGAAAACATGCAACAAGTTCAGAAAGAGAGAGATGATGCTGTTTGCAAAGAACAGATTTTGCTTCAGAAATATAAACAACTAGAATCTGAGTTGGAGGAAGCAAATAAGAAAATTAGGACTTGGACAAATTCTGGAAAGGACACTCAACAGATTTTTCAAACAGACACTGTTGGTCTAGGTTATAATGAGGAAGATGAACTTAGATTTCAAAATCAAGTTAAAGTCAGAACTAAATTTGTTCATGGAACCAGTAAATTTTTGTCTGAGAATGAAAAAGAAGCTGTCAAAAGAAAACCAGTAAAAACTAGTGTTAATCAGGTTAATATTGGTTCAATGACAGATAAACAACTCAAACATAAACTGAAGGAGTTAAAATCTGTTGAGAAAAAGAAAGTGTCAAACAAGAACAGAAATGGAAAAGTAGGCATCACTTCAGGAAATAAACCAATGCTTGCTAGTTATGCTCCAAGAAAGACATGTCATAACTGTGGTAGTACTAAGCATCTTGCAAATTTCTGCAAGAAAAATAAAAATATAAATTCTTTACCTACAAAGTCTGAGGTAAAGAAGGATTTTGCTAGAACTAAGCCACAGACTCTATGCACACACTGTGGAAGCACTTGGCATTCCATCTATACTTGCAGAAAATATCATGCTATCTATCATAATTACTATGAACTGAAACCCAATCTAAAATGGGTTAAAGTTGATACTGCAAGTGCAAACACTGATACTGTTAGCTCAAACTCTGATAATGTTAATTCCGCTGCAAAAACTAACAAAGTTAAGAATGCCAAAGGATCCAAGCAAGTCTGGATCCTTAAAACTAATCCTCAGTAATTGTTTGTGATTGCAGGGTAACAGGGAGGCAACCCTAGTCGTGGACAATGGATGTTCAGGACACATGACTGGAAATAAAGCCCTGCTATCAGAATATGAGGAGAAAGCTGGCCCAAAAGTTTCCTATGGTGATGGCAATATAGGAAGAACATTGGGATATGGCAATATCAATCTTGGAAATGTCATCATCAACAATGTAGCTCATGTCCCAGGACTCAAGCATGACTTGCTATCTGTGAGTCAAATCCGTGACAAGGGATATCATGTAGATTTCCAACCTGAATATTGTGAAGTTATCAGCAAATCTACAGGAAAGGTTGTTCTAGTTGGTCACAGGCAAAACAACATTTATGAAATCAAGCTTTTGATAGACTCTGTTGGAAAAGCTGTTTGCCTGTCTACAAGAATGTCTAGTGAAGAGAGTTGGAAGTGGCACAAGAAACTCTCACATTTGAACTTGAACAACATCAATGAACTGATCAGAAAGGATCTTGTAAGAGGACTCCCAAAGACCCTGTTAAATGTTGATGGCCTATGTGACTCATGTCAGAAAGCTAAACAAAGGAAGTCATCTTTCAAGAGCAAAACAGAATCTTCTATCACTGATCCCCATCATCTTCTGCATGTTGATCTATTTGGTCCAGTAAATGTTATGTCTATTGCAAGGAAGAAATATGCTTTAGTCATTGTTGATGAATACACTAGATTCACCTGGGTGTATTTTCTAGCAAAGAAGGATGAAACTGCATTGACTCTGATGGAGCATGTGAAGCTTCTGGACAAAGGATCAAGCAACAAAGTTAGAATCATTAGAAGTGATAATGGAACTGAGTTCAGAAATGCAACAATGGAAGAATTCTGCAAGGACAATGGAGTGAAACAAGAATTTTCAGCACCTGGTACACCACAACAAAATGGTGTAGTTGAGAGGAAAAATAGAACATTAATTGAAGCTGCTAGAACTATGCTTGATGAAGCAAAATTGCCAACTTATTTCTGGGCAGAAGCTGTTCAAACTGCTTGTTTTACTCAAAATGCAACACTGATCAATAAGCATGGAAAGACACCATATGAGATGGTGAAGAAAAAGAAGCCTAACCTGAAATACTTTCATATTTTCGGGTGCAAATGTTTCGTTTTGAAGACTCATCCAGAACAGTTGACCAAGTTTGAGTTAAAGGCAGATGAAGGAATTTTTGTTGGCTATCCACTGTCAACAAAGGCATTCAGAGTTTACAATCTGAGAACTAAAGTGATCATGGAATCTATACATGTTTCTTTTGATGATAAGAAGATAACTGGACTTGAAGACAAAGACGAATATGATCAACTGAACTTTGAAAATGAAGTTTTAAACTCTGATTAAGGAAACTCTGATGAAACAATTCTGACAGACTCTGTTGAAACAAACTCTGAACCTCTACTGGTAAATTCTGGAGAAACTTCTGAGTCACAACAAAGAGGAGAACCAGTTGAGGGGGAGCATGATCAAGATGAAGACTCAAACACTGATACTGAGTCAACTGAAAAATCTGGATCAAACTCTGATGCTTCAAACTCTGAAAATTCAAATTCTGACTCTGGACAGTCAAGTTCAGGGGGAGTCTCAGAAAACGAAAATAGATCACAACAGAATCAGGAGAGCATGGATCAAGGGGGAGGATCACATGCTGATAGAAGTCATTTGCCTTCTGCTAGGAAATGGACTAAATCACATACACCTGATTTGATAATTGGTGATCCAGATGCAAAAGTAAAGACAAGAAGTGCTACTGCAAGTGAATGTCTATTTCATGCATTCTTGTCTAAAAATGAACCAAAGAAAGTGGAAGAAGCTCTTCAAGATGCAGACTGGATAACAGCAATGCAGGAAGAGTTAAATGAATTTGAAAGAAATGAAGTTTGGACCCTTGTACCAAGGCCAAAGAACAGATCTATTGTTGGTACTAAATGGGTTTTCAGAAACAAGACTGACAGTGAAGGTGTTATCACGAGGAACAAGGCTAGACTGGTAGCAAAAGGTTATTCACAGCAGGAAGGAATAGATTATGATGAAACATTTGCTCCAGTAGCAAGATTGGAGGCAATCAGAATTTTTCTAGCATATGCCTCTCACAAGAAATTCAAAGTGTTCCAGATGGATGTGAAAAGTGCTTTTCTGAATGGAAAGCTTGAAGAAGAAGTGTTTGTTGAACAACCACTAGGATTTGTGGACCCCAAATATCCAGATTATGTCTACAGGCTAGATAAGGCACTATATGGACTTAAGCAGGCACCAAGAGCATGGTATGAGACACTTGCTCAGTTTCTTCTAGAAAGTGGATTCAACAGAGGTACAATTGACAAAACTCTGTTTTATTTCAACCAAGGAAGTGACCTCCTTTTAGTTCAAATTTATGTTGATGACATCATCTTTGGGTCTACTAATGATAAACTCTGTAAGAAGTTTGCCAAGCTCATGCAGTCCAAATATCAAATGAGCATGATGGGAGAGCTTAGTTACTTTCTAGGCCTACAGGTGAAACAAACAGAAGATGGAATTTTCATTAATCAAGAAAAATACACCAGAAATCTTCTCAAGAAATTTGGTATGCTTGACTGTTCATCTGCATCAACTCCCATGGCAACAGCAACTAAACTGGACAAAGACACAGGAGTTTCAGTGGATATGACAAACTTCAGGGGCATGATAGGATCTCTTCTATACTTGACAGCTAGTAGGCCTGACATCATGTATGCAACCTGTCTTTGTGCAAGGTTTCAGGCAGATCCTAGAGAGCCACATCTGACAGCTGTGAAAAGAATCTTCAAGTATCTCAAGGGCACCATATCATTAGGTCTGTGGTACCCCAGAGAATCAGATTTTAAGCTACTTGGATATTCTGATGCAGACTTTGCAGGCTGTAAGGTAGACAGAAAGAGCACTAGTGGAAGCTGTCAATTTCTTGGTGACAGACTTGTTTCCTGGTACAGCAAGAAACAGAAATCAATCTCCACATCTACAGCTGAAGCAGAGTATATTGCAGCTGGTAGCTGTTGTGCACAGATCTTATGGATGAAGAATCAATTGCTGGATTATGGATTGAGGTACAGTAATATACCTATTTACTGTGATAATCAAAGTGCTATTGCTATGACAGGTAATCCAGTACAGCATTCAATGACCAAGCACATCAGCATAAGGTACCACTTCATCAGAGAACATGTGGAAGAAGGAAATATTGAACTACATTTTGTCTCTACAGAACAACAGCTTGCAGATATCTTCACTAAACCATTGAGTGAAGTTACATTTACAAGGCTGGTTAACGAACTAGGAATGATCTCTGGTTCTGACTAGAAATGTTGGTTAGATTCAAACTTTACTTATGTGATGTATTAATCATATTTCCTGATTGGTTAAATACTAAGTGAACTCTGTTGATTAAACTCTGTTATGCATACTCTGTTAAACTCTGTCAGCATGTCTGTAAGTCATACACTGTTAATAAGTTTGATAAACTCTGTGAACTTTGAGTTGATTTTTGTCTGAATGAAAATACCAATGAAGAAATATGTATGAAGCATGATTCTCAGCAATTAATCATGAATCTTTCTGAGTTATTGAGATCTAATCTTAGATTGTGCAGAAAGTTAACACAGCATGATACTGGCTCATATTTATAGCATCTCTTAGTTTATTTTGTCCTAAACTCTGAGTCAATAAATACTGTGTGCATTACCTTTCATGAAGAACTACTGATGTTGATGAACTCTAAACTCTATTAGTTATACTCTGATAAAATAAAATGTTTACTGCAATACCCCAAAGAAAGTGTATATAGGTTGTTATACTCCTTTGAGATTATGTTGGATACTAGGATGACCCAGGAACCTATTGGTATATAATATGTGCTAAAATTCTCTGATTTTTGGTGACTAGTTAAATACTAGGATGACCCAGGAACTTATCAAAATGATAAGGGCTAAAATTTTTGAATTTTTGGTGACTGGTTCCAACCTCTGATTACTGGAATGAAAAATAAAAATAAAAAAAAAGGAATAAAAAAAATGTGTATATAAAGAGGGTATAAAATAAAAATTACTGTATAAAGTTCGATTACTTCAGAGTTTAGCTTTCATCATACAGTCAGTGTTTACTATGACAGTCTGTGCATCCAGTGTTTATTGATTTACTTTATGGATTTTATGAAAAATTAGATGCTCTAAAAATTGACTTAGTAAACTCTGCTTCACACACACAAATATTCACAACTGTGCAATTTATGAAAGGGTTTCGATGATAAAGTTGGAGAATTGACAAACGCTGTTGATTCGTGATTTGCACTCTAAGGTAAATTTTCACTTGGACAATTTGAAAGTCTTGGAGTAAGTAGGGTTTTTGACAACTGTTAATCAGTGGATAGTTCATGAATGTGTTCTTTATATGATTACTTTAATTAGTTTTCATATTCTCTTCTTGATGCATTTTCTTGAAGAACAGTTCATATAACACAAATAACAGTTGTAGAACACAATGAATATGATTAGAAAAACAAAATTTTCATTGATAATAAGAAAGAGATTACAAGCAAATATTACATATTTTTGTTCTCTCTATCTGCTAATCTATTCAACAGGAAAGTAAAAGGTCCGTCCACACCACTCCATTGTTAGTAAAAATTCCCAGATCCCATCTTTGCCACTTTATTTGGGTGGAAGTTGAAGGGATAAGGTTATTTTTGCTGACATATTCATTAACAATGGTTGGTGGTGGTGGATGAGGATGCCTTCGAGGAGAGCCATGCCAATGTTGCTTGGAGGGCAGCATCGATGTCGATCACCCTTGCAGGTTTCTCTCTCTCGAGCTCTTCCAGACCAGCATCCATTTGCAGCCACAGCGTCTCAAGCTGCCTTTCCCACTCAAACGCTTCAAACTCTTCACGAGAATAGCTGAAGATGTCTCTATTTTCGACAAGATGAAGGTTTTTCTCTTTGATGGTAAGGTTAGCCATTGTTTTTCAAGAGTATTTGGTTTGAAAGGTTTGTGATTTTCCAGGGGAGACTGAAAGGTTAAAGGTTTAATGAAATAATCTGATCAAGTCTATAGGCCTTAAATAGAGATGGGTAAGAACGAAGTCCTTAATCGCTTCGTATTCTGGTTATTAAAGGCAACAGGTAAACGTTTCAAATTCTGATTTTACTTGGGTCCAGATATTTTTAAAAGAGTATTATTTGATTTTTGTTAAAATCAAATATTTTAATGTTTTAATTTTAATATACTCTTTTTAAAAATAGGCGCACATGACCCACTCGCCCTTAATGTGTCCCACTTACCTATTATCGTGTCCCACTACACATTAATCAAGGAACTGATTGAGTGTTTGTTACATAAGAGATTGAGTTTTCATTAATTTAATCACTTTTGTGTCCAAACGAGTTTGCTTTATTCTTACTCTCACAGTTTTCTTATTTTTCTCTTGGGCACTCACGCAAACACCTTTTCTACATTCATATCTTTTGGAAATTCTTGGAAATTCTTAACTCAATGGCATCTAAAGCATTCACTGCTCTTGGCTTACGGTTTGTTCCTAATAACTATGAAGCTCCACTCTATCATGAACGCGTTCCAGAATCGTTTCATCTCATGCAAAATTTTTTGAGGGATTCAGAGATTGGACAAGCTCTGACTGGACCTGCTACTCTTTCTGCGTCTCAAATTGCTTCATTCTGGCAGAACTCAGTTTATGTGAATGGAGGAGAAAGTGGAACTCCTACCATTATCTTCACCTATGAAGACCAAGACCATGTGATTACTCCACAGACTGTACGAGATACGATGGGTTTTGACACACATACTTCTTATACTCTGGTTAATGAAAGTTATCTGAGAGACATGCTACAGGAGATAGGTTACATGGAATCTCTTGACAAGCTTGGCAGTATAAAGCGACCAAATCTCAGAAAGGAATGGAATTTCTTCTTTGATTGCATAACAAGAACATTCCAGAAGAAAGTCACAAACTGGGATGCCATTCCAATGGATAGTCTCCATATCGGGTATTCTTTGCTCTATGGTATTAATTTTGATTTTGGTCGATATGTTTTGATGAGCTTAGGTGATAAATTGTCAGAGACTACCACTGTCTATTATGCTCGTTTCTGTCAAATGTTGTTCAATGCATGTGTACCTGGTCTTGTAATTGATGAAACTGATAAAGTTGATCCTTTTAGAGTCAATAAGCGCATATTCTCTGATATGACTAACAAGGATGTTGGTAAAGAAAATCTTCCTGAGTTTATCATGCCTCTTGCTCTACGAAATTTTCTAAATCAACCACAAGAACCACAACAAGACCAACAGGAACCACAACACGATACACCACAACAAGATGAACCTGAACAAGAACCACAACAACCTGAACCACACCCTGAACCTCAACCAGAACCAAACACTGAATCACCTGCAAAGCAATCTTCACCCACTTCAAACTCAAACTCTGATTCTCCATTAAAATCAAAGTCTAAATCTCAAGGCGTTAAGAAAGCACTTGCTGCACGACATGCCAGTCTAAGACAGGCGGAAGAGACAAAGAGGAAATCAAAACGAAAATCTCCTGAAGCTGTTTACACTAGAAAAGGGAAAAGACTGAAAGCTCGAGCAAACATGCCTAAGTCACCACCTTGTGAAGAGGATTCAGATAATCCTCTAGCAAAACGAAGAAAAGTGATATTCTCTGATTCTGTGGATAAAGATATTGAAGCTCCAGAGGTTGTTTCACAGCAAACACCTCCTGTTGAGGTTGAGAAAGGTGCAATACCTGCAGAGGATGTAATACCTGCAGAGGATGTAATGACTGCAGAGGATAAAATGCCTGCAGAAGAGGATGCAAGAGATGGTGTTTCTCCAATAAATGCTGTTCCTGATTCATTTATGCCATTATCTGATCCTATCTCTAATATTGGTGTAGTTGATCAACTTACATCTGTTCCTTCTGAAGCTGTGGCATCTCATACTGAGATAATATCTGATGCTCACCACACTGTTGAAGAAGGTGAAGAAATTGATCAGGCAACCAAAGTAACTTCTCAGTCAATGCCTGTTGCTGAGTCTGTGCAACATGAAGAAAATCCTGAAAAGCCTACAGAAGATATTGCTAAATTTATGGCTGAAGATGAACCAGTTAAAGCTACAAGTGTTGAAGCTGAAGGTGACAGTAGTGCAAACTCTGATACTTCTCTGAGTGCACCAGTACAAACTGATGATAAACATACACCTTTTTCTCAACCTTGTACTTCTCATGAAGTTGAGAGAGCACAATTTGCCAAGAATGCTGCTGAATGGTACAAAGAAGATTGTATTTTTTCATCAAGAAGAGCAGCTAAGTTTGTTAAGCAAAGTGCTGATACTATCTCTAATCCAGAGATTCTTTCTTGCTTGAAAGCAACTATAGTTCAAGTTAAAACTCTGGATAGACGATTTGATGACACTAATTTAGCAATCACTTCTTTGCGAAATGAGGTTGTAGCTAGAGAGATGAAAATGGAAACACATTCAAAACAAGTGACTACAAAATTCTCTAAAGCTCAAGACAATATCCTTGCCAGACTGAGTAAAGTTGAAGAGAATCAGTCTGATTTATCTGCTAAAATTGATTCTATTGCTACCTCCCTGGAGTTAATTACTTCTATCCTTATGCCTGATGATGTCAAAAAGGGGGAGAGAGTTGTCAGAAGGGATAGTGCTGGAGATGGAGGGGCAAGTAACAAAGACAAAGGAAAGAAAAAGGCTGAGGAGGTTCAAACTCTGAGAACTAGTAAGTCATTCAAATCACAGTCTGTTGGGAGAAATACTGATACTCAAGGAACTTCAAGGACCAAGAGTTTACTGTTGTTTTCAAATCCACAAACTGATGAAGAGTTGGCTGCTAAGTTGTTCATTGAAGAGAATGAGGAAGAAGTAACGATTGAAGACATTGAAGCTGAGGAAAAGAGTTTACAAGAAGAACATCTTAAAGCTTTAAAGTCTGATAAGGTACAAAAAGAAAAAGCTCCTAGGCCTGTTCTTAAAGGCATTGTGATCAAGGAAAATGTTGATGCTGATCAAAGATCACATTTATCTAAGAAATCAACAGAAGCTGAAGATAAACTCAAGCTGAAAGGCATTGCTATGGAAGGAGAAGATTCAAAGAAGAAAGATACAACCTCTGTTGCTACACAAGTTGTGTTTAGACCTCTATCTTCTCAGTTGAAATCAGTTTTTGGTAAAGGAACACTTCATGATCCAGATGTGTTATCTGGAGTCTCAATGAATATTTCTGATGGAAAAGCTTTATCTGGTAAGATTGGAAATAATAAGGCTGGATTAGGCTCACATAGAGACAGAAGGCAATATACTGGTCCTAGAGATCCTTCTTCACTGGCTGTTCCAGGTCGTGGTGTACCTCAAGAGAGTCTGGATAGACTGGAATCAGTGCAGTTGGTTCATCAGAAGAGTTTAGACAAAGATTTTCTTCTTTACTTCATGGCTGATGGGACAGTATTCAAAGTTGGTGAGGATGATATCGGCTTGAAATATTGGGAAGAACTAGAGTATGTTCTATATCTTCTCAAGGTGAATAGTCGAAGGACTCAATCTGTTGCTAATGTACTAAGACAGAAGATGACTCAGAATCTGGCTATTAGAGGACAGAAATACAACAGCAGATACATTCCTAAGTACAGGGATTACCAAGGCAATCTCATTGAAATGAAGAAAGGTACTGCAAAGTTAAAAACTGATTTGGGAATCACAGTACTTGACTTTAATACTCAGGCAGAAAAAGACAGATTTATCAGACTGGGTAATGAAATGAGAAGAAACAAGATTTATGATCTTAGGGCTGCTATTTACCAAACAGATGAAAGTGATCCTCAACTCAGAGAAATCAAAGAAGCAATGAAGATTGAACTTGAAAATGCAGAAAGAAGATTGCTGATTGATTATCTCAGAACCATGCCAGATCTTGAAATGATTAGAGATTAAAGTTCTGTAAGAATTTTCTTATTCTCTATAGTTTTTAAGCTTAAACTCTGAATCTGTATAAACACTGTATTTATCATTTGTTTTGACATCATCAATTATTGTCATTAACTTGTACATTTTTGATAATGAACAAGTTGGGGGAGATTGTTAAATATAATTGATGTGTTTTGATCAGTGTTTAAGTGTTACAGGGGGTTATCAGAGTTTAGCTGGAAGCAGTCAGAGTTTGTGTAAACTCTGACAGTTGGAAGCTCGACAGAGTTTGTTAAACTCTGTCTGGAGGAAGCGCGTCTACTGTTCAACAGTGATTAAAGATTAATTATGGAAGCGATATCTTTGAAGATTGGATAGCTATCAAAGAGATCGAGTTGACATAGGAGACGTGTGACAATCTGTAATTGATATCATTGTATAGCTGATTATTAGGAATATCAATTAAAGATTGTATCATAGCTGTATGTTATATAAATACAGATAGGTTAACCCTAGAAGGGTATCGATAACGAATTATCATTATTGTAACCTAGCAGCTCTTTGTGATATTTTACATCACGAAGAGGGTTTGAAATACAAGAAGTTTTTTAAGTGCATAAACGTTTTTACTTGTTAATCTCTCATAAAAAGTTGATTATTATTTGTGTATTCGGCCTAACATGCAGCATTACCATCATCAATGTCGTGCTCTTTGAACAAACCCGGACTATCTACTACAAGTCCTGCAAGCATCATGTGGGAATGGATAAGGAAAACTATTATTATCCTCGCTGTGACCGAAACTATGTGGCACAACTAAGGAGGTAAGAACACTCCTCACGACCTGCTCTCACACCTTACAAACAAAAACCACAATATCAAATACACGGCTAATGCGTTATAGCTCATAACACACATTGCAGCATGGACATACCAATGCTAGTCAAGGACTGAGACTGTACCGCAATGTTGATTATCCGCGGTAGGGAATTAAAACAATTAACGGGATTTCACGTTAATGACTTCCTCACATATTACCAATATGTAAGCATACTATCACAATTTACCTGCTACACAACACTTTTTAATACCGTATGTAACTATTACCATTACACCTGCCAGGTTAAGGACAACTACAGAACTCATTGTTGTATAAGAAAAATCATGGGGAGTACTTACACTTTTGAGCTAGAATTAGCACCTGCAACTTATTCAAATATAGTTGGTGACCTCCTTATAAAATGAGTCCTACAATACACACAGCTAATGGCAAATAAACCTCTGCCCTAAAAGGTTCATCGTCCTGCAGCATCTCCAACCGAGTAGATGCAAAGAAAATCCGCAAAACAACAATACTTTACCACGGTACCGCGATGGAAAAACAAGCTCTTCAATAAAAAACTATTGTTTACATTATTTGCTTAGCTGTTTGATCGGCAAAATAGCCTCGCAAATGCTTTCCCAGGCCTGTGATGCTTTGTTTACCTAGTGATTTATGGTTCAATTAAACGCTATTTTTGACATTTCACTCCACTAATATATTATCTTATTTGCCTACAATTCTGTTTTATTCTGCTAAGGTGCATGTCAGATACTTTAATACTTATATTCTTCCGAGTTAGCATCTTAACTATTACCAACCTCTGGAAATCTCCTACATATTCTACAAGGATTCATTAAGGAAACATTTCCCAGTGACATTTCTTATCTAGAAATAATTCACAACAACTCATAACAAGGACAACAATCTTCTCAGCAAACTAATAGTTCTAAGTCAAACAAACTAAGATCAACTTGCGACTCACTTCCAGTAGCGGCAGAAATTTTATATTAATATTAACCAACTATCTTTAGTAACTACAAGTTTCGATTAATCAAAGCAATTTGTGTTCCTCCAACAATACTAGAGTGTTCCCGTGTCTTGCACGGGTATTGAAGCTAGTTTACGTAAAAGATTGAATGTATGCTGATATGATATATTTTTATATATTTTTTAGATAATTTTATCCCCATATTTAATTGCATTTTGCATTGATTTGGATATTATTTAATAAATTTTGATGTTTTATTGTAGGAAGACAAGAATTTCTAAGTTTGGAAGAATTTGGGCTTAAAGTGCTATTTCGGAGCTAAAAATGGAAGAAATTCGGATTTTTTGAGTTGCACTCGCTTTCTATAGTATTTATTTCATATCCGGAGTTGTAGGAGTCGGATTTGGACGATCTTACAGTCCACGCGAAGCTTAGAAAATTATCTACAATTCAGAGGGATTAAATAAGCAAAAATCCGATTGGAGCAGCTCAAAATCTGAGGAACGAATGCAGTTCCGAATTTTACTGGTCAAAGTCAGCATCTTGGAAAGTTTTTTTTCAAAGACAGCATCTTTATAAGATTTTTAAAAGTCAGAAAACAAAACTACATCAAAGACTTTATAAGATTTTTAGAAATCAGAATCTTGAAAGAGTGCAGCATGATTTCTTTACAAAGACTTCCATGATTGTTTTCATATGTAAACAAAGTAAGTCCTATAAATGGACACTGCATTTGATCATTTCAAGACAGATAGGCACGGACAGACAGACACACAGACACCAACTTAGACATTCATTCTGCACCTTATTATACATATTCTACATCATTCAATATTCAGATACTACAAGAGCTAGGATTAGAGGCTTGGTTTTCTTCTTTTTTATGTACACTTTGGCTTAATTCTCCATTTTATTGCAAATTTGAGGTACTCTTTAATTTTATCTTATTTGTTAATATATGTTTTACATGTCTTGTTTAATTATTTTTGTCAATTCTATTAATAGCATGAGTGAGTAGTTTATTTTAGGGGTGTAAACGAGTCGAACATCTTCGAATATAAAGGTGGTCAGATTCTACTCAAATTTTTAAATACTCGGTCTTATTCGACTCGGATTCGAATTCTTTTTAAAATATCTTGGTCATATTCGACTCGAATTCGTTTATTAATATTCGTATTCGATTCGACTCGATTCGAATAAATATCGAGTTTGTATTTAACGAACTACTCGTTTGGATTCGATCACATTTGGATTCGGCTCTAAAATAATCGCAGTAGCAGCATGCGAAAACAAATCCAATAACAAAGTTACATAACAATCATTCCAGCAAACCAACATTGAAATTAAGTCTCAAACAAGAACATGAAAACCAAAGTCTGAAATAGATAGTACAAAATTAAAAACAACTTGAATTGCAACTTCTTGATTTCTTCATCCTTTGGAATTTAATCCAAAACCACAGATCTAGCATAGCCGGATGAATCAGTTAAATCGCCTTCTTCATCATACTGCACAAAGATATCATTAGTTAATAAACTATAAAGTATTAATACAAGAGAATGCAGAGAACTAGTGGTGGCTTAGTGGCTAGTATAATACTATACAATATGAATCATTATTCATTAACCGGGAGACATGGAGTCATGGAGACAACAAATCTGAAATGCCTCTCTTTAATAATTATATATTTATATGTGTATGTATTTTTTGTAATTCGAATCTTAACAAACGAATCGGATACGAGTACTCGATTTTTGACCGAGTTTTCGAATCAAAATACGAACGAATAATTTTGTGGTCAGATCCGACTCGAATTATATTCGAATAATAAAATAGGACTCGAATTCGTCCGAATTTTATTCGAATACGAGTAATATTCGTTTTTTACCGGACCGGATCCGGTCCGAATCCGGATTACTCGGATTCGTTTTCAGCCCTAGTTTATTTCTAGGGTGTAAGGGGAAGCCATGTTTGCACCACGATAATGCTTTAATCTTATTAGTTGTTTAACGGATATAAAATAATTCTAATCGATATGTTATGAAATTTAATTTGTGTTATCGGCCAGTATCATTAATTATTATTTGCGAATAGGAATAATAGATCGAGAGATTTTATTCACTAGAGGCATACATACAATTAGCGGAATTGAATTTTAGTGCGAGAGCATAATTGGATTTCCGAGAGCGTTAATGCTTGAGAGAGATTAACACATGTTCTAATTATTTAAATCCGTTAAATTACTACATCCATATAATTTATTTCGGTGTAAACATGGTGAACCCGGTCGCCCTAGACTTTTAGTTAATCGACTTTAAAACACATTTAATTGCGTTATTTAGTTATACAAAAATTCTCAATAATTGTTTTTAATATAGAAATAATTTGTGATAATTAAATTAAAATTGATAAAATCTTCATCAAATTGGCGCCGCTGCCGGGGAGGCAAAAATTATCAATTTTAAATTAATTGTTCCTTATAGTTTAGATTTTATTTTATTCAGTGTAATAAAAAAAAATTAAATTAACAAATATTAGTTTTATTTCTTATTTCTGTATCGTTTTATCTGTTTTATTCGAAGCAAAAGACCCATCTCCCCTGTATTTTTCCCCTGTTTTGTTTTGTTTTTCGAACACACCCACCAGTTTGTCTTGTTCATTTCTTCACCTTATTTCCTCTTCGCACACCCACAAACCCACTTCCCCATTTCCTCCTGCCTTTCCCCTCAACTCGCAACAACCCAGCACCACCTCTGTTCCAAACACTAACACAACCCACCTCGTCTCCTTCTTCTCCATTCGCCACCTCTTTTCATCTCCGTTCTCCCTCACAACCAGACGCCGATTCTCATTCTCGTCCGCCCCTCAACACAGTTCCAACATCTCGCCGCCACTCATTCCCTCTATTTCCGCCACCTGCATCACCTCGACCCCCCCTATGTCGAAATCTTTTACTTTGTAATTTATTATTGTGTTGCTGAGCTTCTTGTTGCTAAGTCGAAATCTGTATTCACTGAGTTTTTGCTTTGAGAATCGCTGAGTTTTCCGGGTTCCGTTGCCGAGATTTTGTGGTTGTTTTGTTGATGTTGCTAGGTCGAGTTTGCTGCAGTCGTTTCCTGAGTTGTTCGTTTGGTTTTGGTGTTCGTTGTTTGTGTTGTGGAATAAAAACCAGGTTGAAATTATTACAGCTAGGGTTTGTGTATTTAATGCTAAGGCTCGTGAGCTTCGTGCTTTAATGGCTGCTTCTGCGTTCGAGACTTAAACGGTCCTCACAGAATGCCTACGTATCTCTGTATTAGAGAATCAAGCCAAGAAAACGTAGTTCTGAGAATGAGGGGTCAGGCCCTTTATATAGGCTTAGAAGCCTTAGAATTATGGTAGGATTCGGAGACTTGGTGGGCAAGTCACCTCCCTGAGGAAGGTTCCAGATCAATTCCTTGTAGGAATCAGTTTCCATATCGAATTGGATGCCTTGGTGGCTAAGTCTAATGGAGATAATATCCTTATCCAACTCTTATTGCTGAGCTGTTTATTTCCCTTAATATTAATTACGAAATTAATATTAAAATAGGGATTCTGACCTCATTAATGGGCCCCACGTTTGGACCATGCTGGGTCTAATTAGTGCAACATTAAATGTGTCTTTAGGGCTTATTTTTAGCCCATATCATTTGCCCCCCAACTTCTAGGAAAACTGATCAGGTTTTCGTAGAAGTTATATTTGCCTTAATCGAGACTCGGGGTCATTTTTATCCCTTACCTGGGACTTCTTAATTTTTCTACCTTTATATGGGAATTTTGGTTTACACTAGTGTTTCACGAGTATCGTCTTGATTGTAAAGTGTGGAGCGACCTACACATTTACGACGATTTGCCTTATTCGAGGCTTTAGTTTGTGCTTGCTTTTAGCAATTTCGGCACTTTCATAGAGCTTTTATGCATTATTAGCATAAATTACTGCTCAATTTGTTAAGAAGGTATTTCTATAATCTTCCTCGTATTTTTTTGTACTTTTCCTAATAATTTAGGAATTTTTAATGTACCCACAGGTATTTTTCTTAATTTTTCCTAAAAATTTAGGAATTTTTATGTACCTACGGGTATTTTCCGTAATTATTCCTAATAATTTAGGAATTTTTATGTACCTCCAGGTATTTTTCTTAATTTTTCCTAATAATTTAGGAATTTTTATGTACCCACGGGTATTTTTCGTAATTATTCCTAATAATTTAGGAATTTTTATGTACCAACAAGTATTTTTCTAAATTATTCCTAATAATTTAGGAATTTTTAATGTACCCACAGGTATTTTTCTAAATTATTTCTAATAATTTAGGAATTTTTAGGTACCCACAGGTATTTTTCGTAATTTTTCCTAATAATTTAGGAATTTTTATGTACCCACAGGTATTTTTCTAAATTATTTCTAATAATTTAGGAATTTTTAGGTACCCATAGGTATTTTTCGTAATTATTCCTAATAATTTAGGAATTTTTAGGTACCCACAGGTATTTTTCGTAATTTTTTCTAATAATTTAGGAATTTTTATGTACCCACAGGTATTTTTCTAAATTATTTCTAATAATTTAGGAATTTTTAGGTACCCACAGGTATTTTTCGTAATTTTTCCTAATAATTTAGGAATTTTTATGTACCCACAGG
This sequence comes from Saposhnikovia divaricata, assembly GCA_036435485.1. NCBI lineage: Eukaryota > Viridiplantae > Streptophyta > Magnoliopsida > Apiales > Apiaceae > Saposhnikovia > Saposhnikovia divaricata. The sequence continues at coordinate 60,880,525 of CM071598.1, forward strand.
TATTTTTCTAAATTATTTCTAATAATTTAGGAATTTTTAGGTACCCACAGGTATTTTTCGTAATTATTCCTAATAATTTAGGAATTTGTAGGTACCCACAGGTATTTTTCGTAATTTTTCCTAATAATTTAGGAATTTTTATGTACCCACAGGTATTTTTCTAAATTATTTCTAATAATTTAGGAATTTTTAGGTACCCACAGGTATTTTTCGTAATTATTCCTAATAATTTAGGAATTTTTATGTACCCACAGGTATTTTTCGTAATTTTTCCTAATAATTTAGAAATTTTTATGTACCAACAGGTATTTTTCTAAATTATTTCTAATAATTTAGGTTTTTTTTTTAGCATCAGGGACCATTTTGCAAATGGCCAAAACTTCAGGTACCTAATTGCACTTTGGGCATTAACCTCATGATAGAGGCTAGGCGGGGGTGCACCCGCGTAGGAGACATATATCACTTCCCACGCCCAGGAGAGAAGCTTGGGTGGCGTGGGTAAGTTTTTAGTTTTTTTTTTTTTTTTTTTTTTTTTTTTTTTTAACCATCAGGTTTTATACATTTTATTTTCAATAATTTTTACCAAAAATAAAATGTTGGGCCTCATGCCTTAGAAATAATTTTATAATTTATTCAAACATTTTTTTTTTTGATTTAATAGGTATTTTTACCCATTTTATCATCACTTCTAGCCTATTTTCAGAATTTTTAAGGATTTTATTCCTTTTTTAATTTCTGAAAAATGGCTTGTCGTTCGAAGAGGAGCCCTGGGCGTGGGTACCCCCGCCAAGGAGACCTTCTCCTTAGGCACGCCAAGGAAGTTGGTCTCCTGGGCGTAGGTATTTCATGCCTTCAATTTTCAAAATTTATTCTGGGCGTGGGTACCCCCGCCAAGGAGACCTTCTCCTTAGGCACGCCAAGGAAGTTTGTCTCCTGGGCGTGGGTATTTCATGCCTTCAATTTTCAAAATCTATTCTGGGCGTGGGTACCCCCGCCAAGGAGACCTTCTCCTTAGGCACGCCAAGGAAGTTGGTCTCCTGGGCGTGGGTATTTCATGCCTTCAATTTTCAAAATTTATTCTGGGCGTGGGTACCCCCGCCAAGGAGACCTTCTCCTTAGGCACGCCAAGGAAGTTGGTCTCCTGGGCGTGGGTATTTCATGCCTTCAATTTGTACAACCACTCTAGGCGTGGGTATCCCCACCTAGGAGATGTTTTTGCCAACCACGTTTAGGAGATATGGCTTCCTAACCGTGGGTATTTTTTCACCCTCAATTCGTACAACCTTGGCGTGGGTACCCCCGCCAAGGAGGCACTTTGTGGTACCTTGTCTTATGATTTTAAGTCTTCTTGGCGTGGGTACTTAATACCCTTCATTTGTTACTCCAGCCTTGGCGTGGGTATCCCCACCAAGGAGGCTTTATTTGATCCAACGCCTAGGAGATTTAGCTTCTTGGGCGTTGGTGTTCTAGGCTCCTATCCTTTGGGCCAATTTTTATTTGTGGACCGTTTCTTTGGTTTTTGTCGGGCTCTCAGCCTTATTATTTTCGAATTTTTGAGATTCCTGCAGAACCTTGAAACGACCCGTTTCTTAGCTTTCGTGACCTTCAGGGCCTTAATTCGTTTGCTGAGTCCTTGATTCGAAAACGAGAATTCATTCGTGGTTGTTGGTTATCATCAACCATTCAACCTTTAACTCTCATTCTAAGATGTTGAAATGATGGAGTCCCTTAGTTTTTGCCCTCTTGCTTCATATAGTGGGGGTCTTGCTTCTCGGTTGATCGTTCAAGAAGTTCACTTGCCACTGAGCACTTGACTTCAAGTCTGGTGTGCCTTGGCTGGTTGTCAACCCTCTATCTTACTTCTAGGTTTCCAACCTTCTTCTTATACTTGTAGAACCTTGGCTAGGTTTTAAGTAGCCTGATGCCTCTTGTCAGGTTCGTTTGGAGGCAGATAACCTTGTTGGCCATCAAGGCTTGAATTTTGAGATTTGAAGTTCAAGACCTCAAGTGTGGAATTGTAAAGGACTTCTTATCTCAACACTCTTATTAACAGTTTCCGTGCTTTCAAGGAAATATCAAGGAGCCAACCAGTCTTAAGACGAGCTTTGATAGGGTCTATCTGATAGCTTCCTACATCAAACGGTGCCACCAACTTCGAATCGATGGTGGGGGTCTTCAGGACTTGGAAGTAGACGCTCCCAGAATGGGTCTCGACCCTTGAATTGAGATAAGGCATCGACCTTTGTATTCTCCTCCCTTGGGATATACCTGGCACTCATCTAACTGGGCTATCGCAGCTTTCACAATCCTCAAGTATTTGGCCATATTCTTTTCTCTAACTTCAAACTCTCCATTGACTTGTGAGACTACCAACTTTGAGTCTCCACAGACTTTCAGGTTCTTGACCCTCAGGGCTCTTGTCAGTCTAAGGTCGGCTATCAAAGCTTCATACTCCGCCTCGTTGTAGGTTGTTTGGAAGTCCAACTTCAAGGCATACTCGAGTGTGAACCCATCGGGGCTTTGCAGAACTTAACCTGCACCACTGGTTTTTGTTTTTGATGCCCCATGAAAATAGAGCTTTTTGTTTTTGATGCCCCATCAAAATAGAGCATCCAATATTCCTTCTTCTCTTCCAGGGGTTTCTCACCTTGCTGACCTTCCTGGTCTATTACCTCCTGCCCCCCGACTTCTTGGTTGTCAATGGTATATTCAACCACGAAGTCAGCTAGAGTCTGAGCTTTGATGGCCGTACAAGGATTAACATCGAATTCTTTTAGTTAGATTGCCCACTTTATGAGCCTTCCATTGGCTTTCGGGCTATGCAATATGTTTCTTCAACGGGTGTTCCATCAGGACTTCAACGTTTGTCTTTATCCAGGGTCCTTCGAGGACTTAAACTCTTATCTGCTGTAACCTAACTCTACCACTCGGGGTATGCATTTGTTAGTTTTCATTCGTGTATTCTTTTATTTTCGGTACTTGGTCTTCTTTGACTCACACATCAGGTGCTTGGCACATAAATAAAATCACAATCAATGAATGGAAAACAAACTTGCATTAATAACTTGAAATGGGTTCAACCCTTACATAGAGTACTACTGTCCTACTCGGAGCAACATGCTCTGCAATGGTTTTAATAAACCTTATTTATACTTCTACTATATAAATATGAAGCTAAGTCCTACTAGGATAACTTAAGCCCAATCGAGCCTTTTCAAGACTAGGTTTGCACCACTTGATTTTGTTTTTGATGCTCCATCAAAATAGAGCACCCGCCACTCCTTCTGGTCTCCTCATTCTTATTCTGCAGTTCACTTCCGGCTCGGGGTACTACCTCCTGCCCCCCAACTTCTTGGTTGCCAATGGTGCACTCAACCACAAAGTCAGTTAACGCCTTAGCCTCAATGGCTGTCCAAGGCTTCTGTGTGATGTCCTCTGCTGACCTTTCTTTGTGTTCCTTACCACTGTAGGCATCCATGTCTTCAATCGGAAGGACCTGCCCCCCGACTCCATCAGGCCTTAACGAGGCTACATAACAGCTTCGTGCCATCTTCTGATCACCTTTATGTTCTCCAACACCATTCCTGGTAGGGAACTTGATCTTCACATGATAGGTTGAGGCAACAGCCTTGAATGCATGAAGTCCAGTCCTTCCAAGGATAGCGTTGTACGTTGAAGCCGCCTTGATTACCAGGAAGTTCAACATCTGAGTGGCCTCCTTGGGCTCTTGCCCGATAGTTACAGGCAGCTGAATAGTCCCTTCAACTTTGGATTCTACTCCATTGAATCCATATATAGGCATGTTATTGGGGGTCAACTGAGAATCAGTGTATCCCATCTTCACAAATGCATCATGAAACAGAATGTCAATGGAAGCTCCATTGTCTATCAAGACTCGCTTCACCTTCGAGTTTCCAATCACAGGAGTTATGACCAACGGGTCGTCATGGGGGAACTTCACCCCTTCCAAGTCTGAATCATCAAAGTTAATCGCTACCTCAGTTTTTGCACGCTTCGGGGCCTCTCCCACGATGTGCAACACCTCTCGGGCATAAGCCTTTCGAGAGTTCCTAGTTGTCCCGGCCGCAGTCGGGCCTCCTGAGATCATGTTTATTACTGGCCCTCGGGGCTGTGGGTTGCGTTCTTGATCGTCATCCCTTCTATTATAGTCTCTTCTCTGATTACCACGGTCTTCACCCTTAGTGAAGTGCCTCAGCTTCCCTCTACGGATCAAAAACTCGATCTCATCTTTGAGTTGCTTGCAATCGTCAGTGTCATGCCCCACGTCTCTATGGAATCTGCAATACTGATTCTGGTTTCTCTTTGCGGGATCACCCCTGAGTGGCTTCGGCCATCTGAAATCCTTATCATTCTCAATGTCCAACAAGATTCGACTCCTAGGAGTATTCAACCTTGCATACTCAGTGAACCTTGACCCTTGGTTCTTCTTAGGGGCAGAGTCGGAGTCCTCGCTAGTTCGGGGATACTTGTCCCTAGCATCATACTCTTGATCATCATAGTCCTGGTCTTGCTTTCGCTTCTTGGAGTCATTGTTACCTCCCCCTCCACCTACGGTGGTTTCTTTCTTCAAGCTATCCTCAGCTTTAATATACTTATCAGCCCTTCGTTGGAGCTCAGCCATGTTCTCCGGGGGATGCTTCGCCAATGATCTCTTGAAGAAGAGGTCAGTGGTTCCGTGCTCCAGGGCTACCATTGCCACCTTATTTTCCAAATCAGTGATATTCAGGGTCTCCTTAGTGAATCGCTTGAGGTAATCCCTCAGATTTTCATTCTTTCCTTGCACCACATACATAAGAGATGCGGAGCTCTTCTCATGCACCCTTCCGCTAATGAATTGGCTGATAAAAGCAGTGCTCGATTCCTTAAAAGATCCAATAGAATTTGCAGGCAAACGGCTGTACCACCTTTGAGCCATACCCGACAGGGTTTGAGGGAACGCCCTACACTTGAGAGCGTCACTAGCAGGCTGCAACAGCAGTGCGTTCGAGAATGTTCTCACATGGTTTGCGGGATCACCCGTTCCATCATAAGCCTTTATTGTAGGCATCTTAAACTTCCTAGAGATGTGAGCATTCATCACTTCCTCGGTGAACGGGGGTGTGGGATCATCAGGATCTCCAAGTGGCATGAGATCCTTGGGGTTACTCCTGGGGGTTTCCACCCTCATAGCTTCTCTTGTTGGGACATCAGCCCTCTTCTGTCTTCTTGAGGACCTCTCCAAATCTATAACGGGAATCCTTCCTGAGATTGGAGGGGGTCGAATTAAACTCTGTCTTGCCTGTTCCCTTGCCATATCTTCCTTCAATTTTAAGATCTCGGCCTCATAAGCCTTGATCCTTTCAGCAGTTGTCAAAGATTGTCCATCACGGATGTCTTGAGTCCTCCTTCGATGTTCTCTACTAGCACGTCGCCTCCTCGGGGCTTCATCACGGTCATCATCCTCATCGTCGGAGGAGGTTTCATCAGTATAAGGACCCGAATAATCGTGATACTCTCGATCTCGGATCTGCAAAGCATGACCACTTGGGCCTGTCCCTTGGATAGGAGGATAATTAGGCAGCCCGTATGTCGGGTTAGTACTCACGGGGAGATCTATAGTGTGGATCTGGACCCCATCCGATGGGTTGTTCGGATCAATCAGAGGAGAGACCACCATCTGAAGAGGATTGGTTTCTCGTCTTGTACGGGTAATCGGAGGTAATGTACTCTCAACGTGGGGGATCGCCCCTGATGCTGGGGGAACCTGTTCGGTGATGGGTGGAACAGATCTGAGAGGTATGGCCTCAGTTGCAACTGGTGTTGTTCTTCGTGTTTGAACCATGGTTGATGTTGTCTTCCCACAGACGGCGCCAAATGTTGTGGAATAAAAACCAGGTTGAAATTATTACAGCTAGGGTTTGTGTATTTAATGCTAAGGCTCGTGAGCTTCGTGCTTTAATGGCTGCTTCTGCGTTCGAGACTTAAACGGTCCTCACAGAATGCCTACGTATCTCTGTATTAGAGAATCAAGCCAAGAAAACGTAGTTCTGAGAATGAGGGGTCAGGCCCTTTATATAGGCTTAGAAGCCTTAGAATTATGGTAGGATTCGGAGACTTGGTGGGCAAGTCACCTCCCTGAGGAAGGTTCCAGATCAATTCCTTGTAGGAATCAGTTTCCATATCGAATTGGATGCCTTGGTGGCTAAGTCTAATGGAGATAATATCCTTATCCAACTCTTATTGCTGAGCTGTTTATTTCCCTTAATATTAATTACGAAATTAATATTAAAATAGGGATTCTGACCTCATTAATGGGCCCCACGTTTGGACCATGCTGGGTCTAATTAGTGCAACATTAAATGTGTCTTTAGGGCTTATTTTTAGCCCATATCAGTTTGCGAGTTACCCAGTTTCGGTGGCTGAGTTTTTTTGTCGAGTATATGCAGATTGCTGTTCTTGTTTACTGTTCGTATTTGTTATTTATTCGATTCTGAGTCGGGAAGTTTGTTGAGGTCTGGTTTTGCTGGTTTTCGAATTTTGTGAGGTTAATTTCTAAGTTGATGGTTTTGTCTGTGAGTTTTTGACTGAGTTGCGCTCTTAATTCGTAAGATGGATTACTGTAATAAATTGTTGTTGTGGTTCGTTTTGGGCTAGCTTTAATTGCGAATAATTCAAGTCGATTTTTCTTTAAAAAATTTCTGTAAATAGTTACTAAAAAAAAAGATAAAAAATAAAAATAATAATAATAAAAAATACATATTTTATATTTAGTTTAAATTGTTAAAATTTAGTGTTAAATTTTTAATTAATCTATTTTTTCATTGTCTCATTGGAACTTTAGTTCCAATTGAGACCGGTTTTACTGCTTTTCTTGTTTTTGTTGTTAATGCACAGGTCTACAGAAGACGAAATTATAACCCCTGATTCTACTCGGGGTCTTGATTCCGGAGAACCTCTGCAGCAATATATCGATAAACAGAGACAGAAAACGCAGCGAAAAATCCATTTCTCAGAGATTAAAATGGCAGACCTTCCTACCAAATCTTTGAAGAACTACTCACGACCCTCTCCGAGTGGTGTGCCTACTGGCCTTGCTATGCCAGCTATTCAAGCAGCAAACTTCGAGATCAAACCTGCTTCGCTTACTATGATCCAACATAATCAGTTTGCTGGTCTTCCCTCTGAAGACCCTACACTCCATCTACAAAGGTTTCAACAGCTCTGCTCTACAATAAAACATCAGGGAGTCACTCCAGATCAGTTGAGAGTCATGTTGTTTGGATTTTCTCTTCGTGACAAAGCTCAAAAGTGGTTGAATGATGTCGATTTGACCGAGTGGAATGAAATTGCTCAAGCCTTCTTAACTGAGTTCTTTCCTCCCAACAGAACTGACGATTTGATCGATAAGATGATGGGTTTTAAACAAGATTATGGTGAATCTCTTCAGGATGCTTGGGACAGATTTAAGGATCTTCAACGTGCATGCCCTCACCATGGTCTTGAGAAGTGGTTTCTAATTAAACGCTTCTACAATGGTCTTGACCCTGAAACAAAAGGTACGATTGATAACGCTGCAGGTGGTGTATTTCTGGATAAGGGAGTTGATGATGCACATGATTTTCTCTCAAATTTGGCTGCTAATCACTTCAACAATCCGAGAGCAACCAAGAAGGGGGGCAAACTGGAAGTGGAAGCTTATTCTATCTTATCATCTCAACTCGCTGCATTGACTCAGGAAATTCACTCATTGAAGACATCTCAGTCTTCCACTCCTCCTATGAGCATCAATGCATTGTCATCCAACGCTCCTATGAATAATCCTGTTTGTGAAGTCTGTGGCATCCAAGGCCACTATGGTAACGATTGTCAATACAATGCTCAAAATTCACAAAATTTTCAGATGGAGCAAGCAAATGTTTTCCAACAGCGGCAGCAGTACAATCCGTACTCCAACACTTACAATCCCGGTTGGAAAGATCATCCGAATTTCTCGTATAGGAACAATAATACTCAGAATCCACAGGTTCCTATTCAGCAGCAGCAATATCAGCAGTCGTATCAACCTCCTCCACAGCAGCAGTATAGGCCTTCTCAAGGACCTATGAATCCTCCTAGATTTCAGAAGCCTCCCCAGAATTATGCCCCTCAAGCTGCACAGGCTGATAATCAAGGTGATATGATGAAGATATTGTAACAAATGCAAAAGAATCTGGAAGATACCAATCGGAAGATGAACCAGATGGAGACTCATAATAAGATGCTGGAAACTCAGATTGCTCGAATGGCTAGTTCTTCATCTACAAGGCAACAAGGCTCTCTACCAGCACAACCAACTCAGCCAAAGGAAAATGTGAATGTCATTACTCTTAGGAGTGGTCGTACATATGATTCTCCTCCAATGCCTACTAACGATGTTCCTACGGAGAAAGAAAAGGAGAATTCAGAAGAAGACAAGGTAGAGAAAGTTGTTGAAGACACAAACGAAGGTGAAACTGAAGAAAGCAAGAAAAATGACAAAGAGAAGACTGCAGTCACTCCTCCACCATTTGTGCCAAAGCTCCCATTCCCTAGCAAGATGAACAGAACTAAGGTGGACCAGCAATTTGGTAAGTTCATGACACTTGTCAAGAATCTTGAGGTAACAGTTCCTTTCACTGATTTAATTTCTCAAGTTCCATCATATGCAAAGTTTCTTAAGGATATTCTCACTAAGAAAAGGTCTTTTGGTGAGGTAGAGACAATAGCTTTTACTGAAGAGTGTAGCGCTGTTTTACAAAATAAGTCTCCACCTAAGCTTAAAGATCCTGGTAGTTTTTCGATCCCGTGTCACTTAGGTGCATTGTTTATTGATAAAGCTTTATGTGATTTAGGCGCTAGCGTCTCAGTCATGCCTCTCTCGGTTTTTCAAAAACTAAATATGGGAGAATTAAAATGCACGCAGATGACTTTGCAAATGGCAGACTGTTCGATAAAATATCCACTTGGAATTTTAGAGGATGTGCCTGTTAGGGTTGGAAAATTCTATATTCCTGTAGACTTTGTAGTTCTAGATATGGAAGAGGATAGCCAAATACCTATTATTTTAGGTAGACCATTTCTCTGTACTGCAGGTGCTGTAATTGATGTTAAAAGTGGAACTCTCAAATTGAGTGTTGGTGATGATAAAATTACTTTTACTCTAACCTCTGCTCTTAAATCTAGGGGTGTGCATCGGGTGGTTTGGGCGGTTTGGGACGGCCAAACCAATCAAACCATAAATTTCGGGTTTTTAATTTTTCAAACCATAACCAAACCAAAAACCATATCATTCTAAAAAAACCAACCAAATTATAACGGTTTGGTTTGGTCGGTTTCGGTTTAAAACCGTTATTAAATATATATTTATACTTGATGTAATTTATTTTCTCCAACACTAAATACAAGATTCAATTTTATTTTAAAAGAACCAACAAAATAAATGCACAAATAGTAGCACAAAATATCATTTATTTTCTCCAACACTAAATACAAAACACACGTGCACACACGTAAGCATGGTTAAGGCATATAATATTATGGTTTATAAGTGTATTGAAGATAGGTGTGTTGAAGAAATAACCACACGAAAAATACAATATATATATGTATATAATATTTTTATACGACTTGATGGTCGGGTTGGTTTAATCGGATGGGTAAACTAGTGAAACCAAACCCAAACCAAAATTTTCGGTTTTTAAAAATATAAAACCATAACCAAACCAAACTGAAAAAAAACCTAAATTTTCGGTTTGGTCGGTTTGGTTTGGTCGGGTTGGTCGGTTTTTGAAAAACCATGCTCATCCCTACTTAAATCCCCTTTGCTTGAGAATACTTGCTGCAGGATTGATGTTGTAGATGAAATTGTCCAAGATGAGACACCTCAGATTTTATTGAATGATGCATTGGAAGCAGTTCTCATGCTTGAAGCTTCAGAAGGAGAAGGACATGCTGAAGTAGATTCATTGGTTCTTGAGTTGGATGGTGCAGTTGATCCGAATTGTGAGGTAACCAACACTGACGCTTCTTGTGGTGAACCTCGGGTAAAAAAGTTAGAGTTAAAACCTTTGCCATCTAATCTCAAATATGTGTTTCTTGATGATGAAAAGACTTGTCCTGTGATTGTTAACCAGGTTTTTAAGCTTCTTACTGTTTTGCGTGCGCATAGAAAAGCTATTGGGTATAGTATTGATGATCTTACGGGGATTAGCCCAGACTTTTGCATGCATAGAATTCACTTAGATGATGACCATAAGCCTTGCATACAGGGATAACGTCGCTTGAACCCTAACATGCAAGAGGTTGTTAAAAAAGAAGTTTTGAAGTTGTTAGATGCGGGCATCATTTACCCGATTTATGATTCTAAATGGGTAAGCCCAGTTCAGGTAGTCCCTAAGAAAGGAGGAACAACGGTAATTAAGAATGATAAAGATGAATTAATTCCCACTCGTATTATCACCGGTTGGCGAATGTGCATTGATTACCGTAAGTTAAACACTGCTACTAGAAAAGACCATTACCCTATCCCTTTCATTGATCAGATGTTAGAAAGACTTGTTAAGCATAAGTACTTTTGCTATTTAGACGGATATTCAGGGTTCTTTCAGATCCCTATACATCCTGATGACCAAGAAAAGACTACATTTACTTGCCCATATGGTACTTTTGCATATCGTAGAGTGCCTTTTGGATTGTGTAATGCCCCTGCTACTTTTCAGCGTTGCATGACTGCCATATTTTCTGATTTCATAGAGTCTATCATGGAAGTATTTATGGATGATTTCAGTGTTCATGGGTCTGATTTTGATGTATGTCTGCATAATCTTTCTAAAGTGCTTAAACGTTGTGAAGAGGTGAAATGCAACTATAATGAACTCACATGGTATACAACATAAAAACAGAACATAAATAATACAAACATATATGAATGAATTACCACTAACATGAAAAATATGATTCCTACATGAACACAATGACATACTACTACATACTACTACATACCTAACACATGGGTTGCCTCCCACGAAGCGCTTGTTTAGAGTCAATTAGCTTGACTACGTCCAAGTCTCCATTATGGATGGTAATAGTTGGCCTGGTCATCTCTTCGTGAGACTTCATCGTCATCACGGCGGCACACTTCCTGCCCGTTCTCTTCGCTTGGCCTATTAGTATAACAAATATGTCCTATTCCAATGCCTTCATCTGTTGACCCAAAATCTGTCAATTTGTAGAACAACACACATTCGCGGGCTTCGCTTGAATATAATGGAGGAGGGTAAATGTAAATTGCTGAAGCCTTTGGTTCCTCAAAGAGAACTTCCTCCATTGGCTCTAATGCGCTACCTCCATCTTTACATTCTGAGACAAGTAGAAGATCTGCATCTTTCTCATGTTCATCAGCCTCTTGGTACGTACATACCAATTCTTGAAATTTGTGTAGCTCATCAGTGTCTGTCTCAAATTGTGCCCTTTCCAAATCATCCACCATTCTAACATGATCAAATTCCTCACACGGCTTGTGAACGCTAACCTCCTCTTGGAATTTGTCTTCCTCAATTATACAAGCAGTACCTTGCTCCAAGTCACCGTTATTTTCTGGAATTGCCTCTGGTATGAATTGTTGTTTCTCTTGTTCCAAGGCACTCACAGCTCGAGCAACTAGTATCTCCAAAGATTTAAGAGACTCCTCATTACTCTTTGCAAGCATCCTAAGCTCCTCCATAGTTACAACCTCATCTGACTGAAAATTAGGAGTAGGTTGCTGATGTTGAAACTCTTCACTACCAAAGAAATATGACATATTTGGAACATCTTGCTGGTACTGTTGAGGATGGTATTGAAAATATGGTTGCTCCTCATAAGTGACATATGGATCAACTCCTTCGTAGAAACAATATTGTGATGGATCATGAATGCCCAAACACTGCTCACATGGCTGAGGCTGTTGAATACCACCTTGGTTGCTCCAGCACTGATACGTCTCATGTGCGCCCGCACATAGCTCACAAACACTAGCCACCTGCTGAACTCCATAGTACGTTAGAAAATCCATCTTCAACGTCAACGCTCTCTGACAAGTACCTGAAACACCAACGAACTAAACAAGATAGGTAAGAAAAAAAATCCGAGTCAGTGAACTCTAACGACCACAATTGACAAGCACATAAACCAAAAATAAAACACCGATGATCCCCGACAGCGGCGCCAAAAACTTGTTTGCACAAAATCACGCAAGTATACGTGGTCACAAGTAATACAATTAAAGTTCGTTCCACAGAGATCTGGTTATGGTTCTATTTAGTTAATGCACCTATTCAACAATGTATGGCTTTAATTCACTGCTAAGACAATAAACAAATGTAGGTTTTAATTATCTAAATTAAACTAAGATGCAAATTATTAAACTAAGAATTACTTAACTAGTGAGACTTAAAACTGTTTTGCTTATATGAGAATAAACATGGGACTCTAACTTCATTATCTATTTCACTTAGAGTTGATGCCTTTAATCAATGCATGTGATGGGTTTGATATCTGATCGGACAACACGAAATAAGTACACGCTACCTGTCAGCATACGTATACCAAACTATACATACATCCACAAAAGAGATAGAAGATGAATAGACACCAATTATTCTTAGACCCTATATGTCTATAGAATTTGAAAACATAACGGTTGAAGAACAAGTTATCCACAAAGATCACATAGGGCAATATAAGTATTTTCATCTTATACTACGAATCATATTGATAAACAATTATGAACCTATGCTAGCATGGCAAGTTCTAAATCTCAAGATCCACTTTCACTTCACAAGAGATTAACAATACTTCCTAGATGTTCGCGACGCACCAAGAAAGAATAAGCACAACCATACAAGGATATCAATAATTCATCACACACAATTATTTATAGCAATCAAACTACTAAGCTACATAAATAAATCCGTTAGAATCCCATGACAACGATTAGTTCATAATTGAACCGTTCGTCACCATGGGATTTGATGAAAACATGATAATAAACAAAAGATGAATGAACGTAATAATATTAAATAAAAAAAAGAGTTTGAGAAAACAAATCTATGATACAAAAGATGAAGTAGATCTAGATCTGTTGCTTGTCACCGAGCGTTGAATCTTTCTCCGCTTTTCTCCCTTGCAATTCTAATTTAATTCTAAGTAATTGTACAATTTACAAGGGTTGGATGTGTTTATATAGGCACTCCAAGTCTTTTCCAGCAAGAAAATATCCTATATTACAATTAGAATTCGAAGAAACTGCTGAAAATACAATTAAAAATCGAATTAGGGCAAAACGGTAAATTTCAACAAATTCTGGCACAGTCTGCCCCAATTCTGGCGCAGTCTGCCCCACTACTTTTTGTTCTCAGCATTTCTGGCGCAGTCTGCCCCAATTCTGGCGCAGTCTGCCCCACTACTTCCTGCCGGATTGAGTTTTCTGCATTATTTCTTCGTTTTAGCTCCGTTTCTTCCCGTTCTTTTTGCACAAGCTTCCGTCTTCAATTTCCTTAGCTTGGAATCTGCAATGCAACCCACGACAAGACTCCATTCTTCATTCCATTGCACAAATCAACTCCAAAAACAACGGAAACTTCAACCCTAATCGACATTTCTTCAAATCTGCACACTTAAACAAAACACATCAAAACTACAACAAACTTGAGGCCAAAGCAATCAATTTAAGTCGATTTGGAACGCTCCAAGTGGATATAAAATCCACTTATCAGGGTGTTGTTAGAAGTTGGAGCAAGAAGACCTATCGGTGAATTGACCAAACTCTTGAGATAATGAAAAGGCCCATTAACATCATTTACCGAAACCTTGGAAATCTCAGCCTCTTCTTCGACTTTCTGCAACAAAGTCTTGACTTGACCTCTCAATAGAGTCTCTCCAGAACCAGGAGTGGCGCTCTTTCTAGCACAGCTTCAGCTTCTTTTCTTGGAGACAGTAGAAGAAGGGGTCTCTATTCTTCCCATTGCAAGCCCAACAATAGGTGAATCATTTGATATATCCATTAAAACAAATCGCTCGTGTTGTTTTCCAGTTTTTTGTCTTGATTTCACAGAACCCTTCTCAGTTCCTTCAACTTTCTCTGAAAAAAATCAAACACAAAATGAAATCAACATATTTAGTCTACAACTCTTCAAGAACAAATCAATATAACACAAAGATGGAAAATTTCTTCACTGGATCCAAAACCCAAAACAGCATCAATATAATTTTTTTTAAACACATAGAAAATTGTGTGAATGGGACCAAGAAACCACCACACACAAAAAAAAATCAATATAATTAGTACTAGAAGAAGTGATTAAATTTGTTACAGAATTTTAATCTTTTATGAATGGGGTAAAGAACCCAAAAGAAACTAAATCTAATTCTACAAGAACATTATTAGAAAATGCAATGTATGATTTCTATAAAACGCAGTATCTAGAAGGTGCATGTGATCCTTTGCAAATCCAGTACAACATCACAACTGCAACCCCTCAAAAAAAGGAACCACCCGCCAATACAGAACTTATCTATCAAAAGTATAAAATTGCATTATCTTTGTCATACATAATTTTACAAAATTACCCTTCTGATTTTAGTTAAAAACAAAATAGAAAAAAACCTGTATCATTAGATCAAAACTAAATGAACGATTAAGATCGAATACTCCAATACTCCAATTTAAACAGTCCGAACTTTCTTAAAATAAAATAAAAATAGTTTGGGGTTTATTTTTAAAAAAGCAGTGATATGTCACCCGGAAAAGAAACCGGCGGCGATGGTTTGTCCACCGGCATAACTATCGATTCTCCGATGAAAAGTGACGTAAAATTCGAAGAAGGCGTGCAAGTCACGTGCTTCTCTGAAGTCTCCGATGAGTTGACTCTTCACTTCCAGATCATTCGTCTTCCTAATCAGGTATTTTTACTTTGTTCTCTGCTCTTGTCTGTGTATGTATATGTATGTATATACACATATATTTAAAGCTGAAGCAATTTAATTTTAATAGTTGATTATGCGATTTTTTTTGTGTTATATAGATTGTTTTCAAATGTTATTAGGGTTTATGATTTGACTGAAATTGACCCCAAGTTCAAAATATGATTGCTTAGTTAATAGCACTTTTACGTTATAGTGTAGTTTTCGAACAAATGGAATGGTTGTTTTGGTTGTATTCATTAAGCTTATGCTTCGGACTCGGAGATTTGTATGATAAGGATAATGTGAAGAAATAGGTCTAATGGATCCTCGACACTATAACTTTATTACAGAATATCATTGAAACGAGATATTTCAAGCGGCATTAGGCCAAAATTTAGTTAGGAATGGAGCACTTTGTAATCTTGAATGTTCTTTGTATTTTTCAGTTGGACTTCTATTGCTAACGAAACAACTCAATATGTATTTCTTTATTGTTTACTAACTATTATGTCTTCTATAGTGTTATGTTCTTGCTCTATAGTGTTCGACTTTGTAATAATTTTATATAAATTTCAACTTGCTCACATGTGTCAGATATATGCGTGGATTGGTTGTAATTCAGCCAAGTTTGGACACTTGTATGCTGCTGCTCCTACACGTCCTGTAAGTTTATAGAACTGTTTGATTCTTAGCTTATATTTGATTGTTGTCTTGGAAAGAATTTGAAAAAGATCATAGATAAAATATAAACAATTACAACTCTCATTTAATCAAGTGGATGTAAAATATGTCAAGTTCAATTAAACACACCTATGCACAGCCAACTTATAATGCTGGTATTTTTAGGCTATTATAAACGCGCTTTAATGCATAGATGCAAAGATTTTCAGTGCATCCATAGATACATTCAAGTAAATGTATATGCGCACATAATTACAGTTTAAGATTAATTTAACTTTTTGGTGGCTTCGCACAGAACAACACGGTCAGTGTTGCTTCCCTTCTTGCAGGAGCTTCTGATAATACAGGATCTGGCATTGCTCGTCGAATAGGTATTTTTTATGCTTAATATGTTTCACTATATTCTTTGAAAAGGTTATGACTGACTTGCAACCCTGTGTACAGTTATAAAGACCGGTCTCAACGTTATATTGGCATGTAACATCCCAAAGGATAACCCCATGCTTGAGGTTTGGTACTCTACCTCTTTAACAACATGTGGTATATTGTTACAATACATTGTTTTGTATTAAATTTTCCTAACCTATAACCTATATCCATCTTAAATGAATATAACCCTGTATCCTAAAATTATGAAGATTATATAATAAAAGAACAATCAAAGAAGGCATATAAAGGCGAGACTGCATGAAATGTTATGGGACTTCCACAATTGGAGCTTGAGAAACTCTGTTAGACCTATTCAGTCCTCTTTATTTTAGCCCAAGCATGTGACTGTTTAAGTTTGTGCATGATAATAGCCTGAAAACGTTTGGTTGTGTTTAGTTCTTTACAAGGGAAAAAGATGGGAATAGAATGACATTTACACTATTCTGTTTGTTTACGCATATTATCATTCCTTCACTCATTTCAATCCGCCAGTTGGAACCAGTGGCGGCCCCAGCATAGAGCAGGCCCAGCTCCTGCTGGGTGAAAGATGGGAGGGAATAAGAAGAAAGTATGTTTCAGCTGGGCAAAAACTTAGAGGATAGAAAACTAAAAAGTGTAGAATGGAAATTTCATTGGATCAGAATAAGAAAATAGAAAGCTACTAGGGGATTTCAAGCATCAGTTGTTTTGCACATACAGTTACCTCACCACTATATATGTAGGTACTCGTTTCTTATTAATATAAATCAAATAATATGCTTATGAATTAATGCACTCTACCTGTTTGATATGATGTACATAAGAAAATTGATGCAAAAGTTTATCATAGAAAGCTTTTTAGCTGCTTTTCTTTCTTCCTTTTCAAAAAAAGTTGATCAGAAAAAATTATCTTAATATTGTTATTCTTTTTTTCTTCTTTTTTTTCCCGCTGGGTAGCTTTATTTTGCTAGATCCGCCACTGGTTGGAACTGACTTCCCATCCTTCCAATTTGCAAATTAATGTTCATGCTTTCCCCCCCACAGTCCCACTCATATTGTCTTACAATTTTATCATTAGAATATGAAACACTATCTTGTTATCCTGTTCACTTGAGTTTCTCTTATGTCCTCTTTTGTCCTCTTCTACCTCCAATATTTTTCCTATTATCATCCATTTCCACATCCATCTCATTCCAACTGACTGTTATTTTTTTATATACTGTTTACTTCTAGGTAAATGCGGAGAAGAGGCTGGTGCAAAAGTTGATTGAACTGGGTTATGCAAAGCCTAAATCTAAGGGATTCTCTACATAACAAAATTCATGGATGGCAAGATTATGCATGTTAGGTGCGTTGTAGTTCATATGTAATGTCCCCTCCAAAAGAGTTCTTATTTGTTTCCCACTATAACGATCTTTTATATATCTTTCCAGCCACTTTTGCCCGAAAATTTGGACACATGATAACTGGTCACTTCTTCAGCGCCAAATGGTGGATGTCAGCAGCCATTGTGGTTCATTATTTTCTTGCGACTGCTTTCCCGACTCCTATCTCTCTCTGAAGGGGGCTTTTACATTGTATGATGATCATTTCACATGGTCGCATAATTTGTCATATATGTTACATCCTCGGATTAAAAATCTAGAAGATCGTAATCAATCTATCATGTTTACTTGCGGGCATGAAATTTATAATAGGGTGTAGAATACGATTTGGCTGAACCTTGGAACTTTTCTACTGATTGTCATGATCGTTTGCGTATTAGATTCTCTATGAACTTTACTAGATGACAAACTTAACTGAACCGATACTTAGACTAGATCCAAGCTGATTGGATCAGACCAAACGTGATTTTTAGGTTTAAATTTTTTATTTTAAATCCTTAAGGTTTTGGTTTGGATATGGGTCTTAAGTAAATCGGAAAAAACACCATGTACAATCTGAAACCCAAGGTAATATAATGGAACTTTAAATATAAATAGGGATATTCTTACTAGTAAGGTTTGACTTTTTCAATTGGTATCATTTTCCTAAAATATTGTTTTTTTTTCAAATGGTACCACCGGTACCTTTGAGAATCATGTGATTGCATATTAACGTTTAAAAAGAAATAGTGAAAAAAAAACGGTTAGAGAATAGATAGCGACGATTAGACAATTGAAGACGAATATACTAAATTGCTTGTTGCTTAAGGAGATGGAAATAACGAATTAAATTTATCTTGATCTTTATTTTAAAATATTTCAATAATTGCTAAGAAGCTTTTTACTTTGATAAACAATTAAGAAACAAAACTTACTAAGACAAAAGTTTAGATGCACCATGAGTAAGTGAAAAACATGAGATGATATTGTGCCTGTTTGGCTTAGCTTATTTTAAGGACTTAGAGTATCTCCAACGGTGTTTTGTAAAATGATTGACTAAATATTGATTATGTGATTATGTAAAATTTGATGAAGCTGTAACGTATTTTACTCCAATGGGACTGACTATATTGGTTAGTTATATTTTAAAAATGGTATGTTATTATTATTTCAAGTTGTTAAAAATAGAATGTATTATTTTTATATGGTAATTGATGATGTGGAGTTAAACTACAGGTTGCTAAAGGTTCGATAAATATAACCAACCTATTGTGGTTATCTGTATTTTTACCTAAGAGTTTTGTCCCATTGGAGTGGACAAAATTTTACAAATTCTCTATAAATCTTATTTAAGGTAATTTATTTTGAATTTTACCTAAGGGCTTCACACCATTGGAGATGCTCTTATGGACTTATTTTCGGATAAAATTTTTATATTTTGATAATTTTTTTATACAAGTATTTAATGTATGTCTGAGATTCAATAAATTGCAAAAATAAGTTGGAAAGTTAGGAATTTCCCCAAACACCCCCATTATATGAAAAAGTTAATATCACTATAATATTATTTAGAATATCCTTTTATAAAACACTAGTTGACTAAGCCGCGCTTCACGGTGGTTTTATAACATTTTTTTTAATTTTAAATAAAGATTATTTAATAAAAAAGTCGACAAAAATATATCTATAAATATCGATAACAATTAGCAAGAACAATATTGTATAAATTAAAAATGCATAGATAATAAAATAAATTATCTAATTTCTACTGATTTTGTCTCAAAAAGTTTTAGACCGACACCCATTGCATATATTATAAAAATGCTAATCATACAAAATAATAAAAAAATTAAATAAGAAATGTTAGGCCGGATACACAATCAAAATCAAGATCGTATGAGAGAATAACAATTAAAGCACAATCGAATACTTTTAAGAACTGTTTTGTATTAAAACTTCTCTCTTAGTGATGTAAATATCACAGCGAGCTGCTAGGTTACAATGAATGATATTATGTGTTCGATACCCTTCTAGGGTTAACCTAACTGTATTTATAAGACATACAGCTACATACAATCGATAATTGATACTCCTATAAATTAGCTATACAATTGATATCAATTACGATTGCTACACGTCTTCTAAGTCAACTCAATCTCTTTGATAGCTTTCCAATCTTCAAAGATATTGCTTCCATAAATAACTTCTTTATTCTTCAAATACTGTTGACTGTAGAAGCTGCCTCCAGACAGAGTTTAACAAACTCTGTCGAGCTTCCTTCTGTCAGAGTTTACACTAAACTCTGACCGCTTCCAGCTAAACTCTGATAATTCACTGTAACACTTAAACACTGATTAAAACACATCAATTATATTTAACAATCTCCCCCAACTTGTTCATTAGCAAAAATGCACAAGTTAATAACAGTAATTGATGATGTCAAAATAGACAAATACAGTGTTTAGACAAATTCAGAGTTTAAGCTTCTACTTAACAAAATCTACAGAAAATAAGAAAATCCTTACAGACTTTAATCTCTAATCTCTTCAAAATCTGGTGTAGCTCTGAGATAATCTATAAGCAATCTTCTTTCTGCATTTTCAAGCTCAATCTGCATAACCTCCTTGATCTCTCTAAGTTCTGGATCACTTTCATCAGTTTGGTAGATAGCAGATCTCAAATCATAGATTTTGTTTCTCCTCATCTCATTTCCCAGCCTTATGAACTTCACTTCTTCTGATTGTGAGTTGAAATCAAGAACTGTGATACCCCAATCAGTCTTCAGCTTTGTAGTACCCTTCTTCATTTCAATGAGATTTCCATTCCAGTCTCTGTACTTAGGAACATATCCACCTGTTTGCTTTGTACCAGTAAGAATTTTAGCTTTCTGCATTTGTTCTTTTATCACATGAGCAGCTTGATAAATCTCTTGATTTCTCACTCTGAAGATATACAGAACATATGCCAACTCATCATATAACTTCAAGTTAATGTCACTCTCACTGACTATGTACACTATTCCATCAGCCATAAAGTATAGTAGAAACTCCTTCTTTAAACTCTTTTGACGAACCAACTGAACTAACTCCAGTTTATCTAAATTTTCTTGTGTAACACCAATACTTGGAACAGCCAGTGATGATGGATCTAGAGGACTTGTATTCACTGTCTATCCTCTACCAGAGCCCATGCCAGATTTATCTCGACCCTGTTGACCCATGAAGCCTTTGTCTTGTGACACATGAGATCCACAAGCTTTCTGAGTTTGATCAGAGATCATAGGTCTTGCAAAAATTCCTTGCATAACAGGAGGTAATGGTGTATGTACAACTTGTGTAGCAACAGAGGTTGTAACCATTTTCTTAGAAACTTTTTGTTCTTCAACAGCTTTTCCTTTCAACTTCAAGTGAGCATCCTCTGTTGGTTTTCTAGCAATATGTGAACTTTGAGCATGACCAACATTTTCTTTAATGACCACACCTTTATGAACAGGCTTTGCAGCTTTTACAACTTTCACATTCTTCTTCAACGTACCAGACTTTAAAGCTTTTAGATGCTTTTCTTGCAGACTCTTTTCTTCAGCTTTAGCATCTTCTAGAGTAGCCCCTCCTGCATTTTCTTCCATGAATAGCTCAACAGCTAACTCCTCATCAGTCTGTGGATCAGAGATTAATTCCAAACTCTTGGTCTTTGAAGTACATTGAGTTTCAGTGTTTATTCCAGCAGACTGTGACTTAAGAGATTTGCCATATCTCAGAGTTTGTCTTGATTCAGAGTTTAAACCTTTTCTCTTGTCACTTGCTCCTCCATCTCCAGCATCATCCTTTCTGAACAGAGTTTGAGCAGATTTGCATTTTGACTTAGCAACTCTCTCCCCCTTTTTGACATCATCAGGAATGAGTATAGATGTAATTAGCTCCAAGGAGGTAGCAATGGAATCAATCTTATCAGACAGGATAGTCTGATTCTCTTCAACTTTTCCAAGTCTCGTGAATAGATTTGTCTGATCTTTGGTAAAGACTGAAACTTTAGAGAATTAACTCTCTCCTGATTCATATCTCTTGTCACAATTTTAGTTCGCAAATCAGTGATAGCCTTTTGATTATCATCAAATCTGGAATGAAGAGTTTTGACTTGTACAATTGTAGCTTTCAGACTTGACAGAATATCTGGATTTGAAATTGTATCTGCAGCATCCTTCACAAAATTTGATGCTCTGCCAACAGAAAAGATACATTCTGATTTAAACCAATCTTTTGACATTGTAGCAAGTTGTTCTCTTTCTCTGTCATGAGCATTAGAAGATTTAGTAAAGGTGCATGTTTCCTTTCAGTTTGTACTGGAACTGACTCAGCACTTGCTTCAGCATCTAGATCAACATCACTTGCATTTTCAATATCTTCATCAACAATCTCTGTAGCAATATTCTCTGCTACAATCTCTGCAGTTTCAGCAACAATATCTTTATCCTCTGCAACAATGTCTGTAGCATGCTCAACAACAGTGTCTGCAACAGTATCTGCAGCCATGGGATCAGAGTTTGCAGGGTTGAAATGTTGATCGATTTCCTCACCTTCTTCAACAGCTTGGTGAGCATCAAAGATTAGTTCAGTGTGAGAAGCCACTGTTTCTTCAAGAACAACAGTAGGCTGATCTGCTGTACCTGTTTGTTCAGAGTTTGCAAAGCCTTCAAATGGATCAGAGAATGGAATGAAATTTTCAACAAAGTCATCCATGGGAGCAAAATTCTCTCTGTCCATGTCAACTGGTATATCTGCATCAGAGTGTGCAGGTTCTTCAACATTCATCTCCACATGTTCAGAGTTTATCTCAACAGTAGGTATTTCCCTAGAAACTACCTCTGGAGCTTCAACAACATGCTCTTCATCAGATTCTGCAAGGACCAACTTTCTCCTTTTGGCTTGAGACACTTCAACTACCTCTTCTTCTTCAGTAGATTTGTCAACAACTGATGGTGATGAAGGCCTGTTTGCCCTTTTGATGAATCTTCTGGTATAAACAGCCCCAGTAGATGTCTGTTTAGCCTTTGAATGCCTTGTATTATGTGCAGTATGCTTTTGCCTTTTTGGTTTCGACTGTGTTTGAGGTTGAGTTTGAGGATGGGTGACTTGAGGATCAGAGTTTGTTTGAGGTGGAAAGGTTTCAGTGTTTAGAGGTGTAGATGTTGAAGTGGTAGTGTTGATTGGTTGTTGTGGAGGTTCAGTGTTTGTGGTTTGGGTTGCAGTGTTTGGTGCAGGCTCTTGCTGTTGTGGGTCTTGGGGTTGGTTTAGAAAATTTTGTAAAGCAAGAGGCAAAACCAAGTCAGGTAATTGCTCCTTTGTGACATCTTTGTTAGTCAAATCAGAGAATACTCTCTTACTGACTTGAAAAGGTTGAATGATGTCATTCTCAAGAATATCAACCTCAGACACACAAGCAGAGAATAATATTTGACAGAATCTAGCAAAATAAACACTAGACTCTGACAACTTTTCACCTAAATTCATAAGAACATGTCTACCAAAATCAAAATTACTGCCATAGAGAAGAGCATACCCAATTTGGAGACTATCAGTAGGAATGGCATCCCAATTTGTGACTTTCTTGCCAAATGCTCTTGTTATGCAGTCGAAGAAGAAACTCCATTCCTTCCTCAGGTATGGCCGATTAACATTACCAATTCTCTGTAATGGTCCTGAATACTGAATCTCTTGCAACATCTCTCGTAGATGTTCTTCACCAACAACAGCATATGATGTATGCGTATCAAAGTCCAGAGCATCCCTAACTGTGGTTGGAGTAATGATATACTCTGTTTCATCATGAGTAAAAATAACTGTGGGAGTCCCATTCTCTCCTCCATCATCATAAACAGAGTTTTCCCAGAAATCAGCAATCTGTGAAGCAGAGAGCTTTGTTGGTTCGGTGAGAGCCTTACCAATCTCTGAATCCACCAAGAAATTTTGTACCAAATGAAACGCTTCAGGAACGTTTTCATTATTCAATCGAGCTGCATAATTATTGGGTAGAAACACTAATCCTGCAGCTTCAAAAGCTTTGGTTGCCATGTGATTAGAAATGAGAAGAAAATAATCAGAGAAAATATGTGTATGGAAAGTGTTTGATAAAATGCGCAAGAGAGTGAATAAGGTAACTGAGAGTAATTGTGTATACAAAGTAACTGTGAGTGGGTGTGTAATTTGATGAGTAAATATGAAACGAATAAGAATGATTAGATCTGTAATTAAAAATTAAAACCCAATCGTTTTACCATTAAGACACACAACCAGTTCCTTGTTTAACGTGTGAGTGGGACACGTGTCATACATGCAGTGAAACAACTAGCACGTTCAATAATCATGGCAATAATTACTGCTACTCTCTCTCTCTCTCTTCTAACCAATACACTTTAATACTCAAACACTCCACTACTCATTAACAGTTGTCAATAATTCAAATGAAATTTCAAAAACTCTTTTTCTCCCACCAACAGGTATTTCATCTGAAAGAAAGTACCTTAGAGTAATAGTCAAGAATCATCAGTGTTTATCAATTCTCTGTCTTTATTACCGTAACCCTTTCAAACACTGCACAGTTGTGAATAAATGTGTGTGTGTAGCAGAGTTTACCAAATCAATATTTAGAGCATCTAATTTTTCATAAAATCCATAAAATAAATCAGTAACCACTGTTTGCACAAACTCTCATAGTAGACATTGAATGTATGATGAATGCTAAACTCTGTAGTAAATATACAAAACTTTTAAACTAATTTATATACCCCCTTCTAATTATTATTATTATTATTTTTTTTACAATATCTCCAGTAATCAGAGGTTGGAACTAGTCACCAAAAATCCTAAAATTTTAGCCCTTATCACATTGACAAGTTCCTGGGTCTTCTTAGTCTTTGACTAGTCACCAAAAATTAGAGAATTTTAGCCCTTACTATTACCAGCAAGTTCCTGGGTCGTCCTAGACACCAACATAATCTCAAAGGAGTTCTAATTATATATATATTTACTTTGGGGGTAGACTAATAATAACAGTAAACTTAACAGAGTAACTATCAGAGTTTAGAAAGCATCAACATCAGTAGTTATTTATGAGAGGCAATGCACACAGTTTTCACAGATTCAGAGTTTAGGATAAATAAACTAAGAGATGCTATAAAAAGGAATCAGTATCATGCTGTGTTAATTTTCTGCACAGTATAAGATCAGATCACAAATAACTTAGAAAGATTCATGATAAGGGCTAAAATTTTAGCCCTTATCACATTGACAAGTTCCTGGGTCTTCTTAGTCTTTGACTAGTCACCAAAAATTAGAGAATTTTAGCCCTTACTATTACCAGCAAGTTCCTGGGTCGTCCTAGACACCAACATAATCTCAAAGGAGTTCTAATTATATATATATTTACTTTGGGGGTAGACTAATAATAACAGTAAACTTAACAGAGTAACTATCAGAGTTTAGAAAGCATCAACATCAGTAGTTATTTATGAGAGGCAATGCACACAGTTTTCACAGATTCAGAGTTTAGGATAAATAAACTAAGAGATGCTATAAAAAGGAATCAGTATCATGCTGTGTTAATTTTCTGCACAGTATAAGATCAGATCACAAATAACTTAGAAAGATTCATGATAAGGGCTAAAATTTTAGCCCTTATCACATTGACAAGTTCCTGGGTCTTCTTAGTCTTTGACTAGTCACCAAAAATTAGAGAATTTTAGCCCTTACTATTACCAGCAAGTTCCTGGGTCGTCCTAGACACCAACACAATCTCAAAGGAGTTCTAATTATATATATATTTACTTTGGGGGTAGACTAATAATAACAATAAAATTAACAGAGTAACTATCAGAGTTTAGAAAGCATCAACATCAGTAGTTATTTATGAGAGGCAATGCACATAGTTTTCACAGATTCAGAGTTTAGGATAAATAAACTAAGAGATGCTATAAAAAGGAATCAGTGCTGTGTTAATTTTCTGCACAGTATAAGATCATATCACAAATAACTTAGAAAGATTCATGATTACTAACTGAGAATCATGCTTCATACAAATTTCTTCATCGGTGTTCATATCAGACAATAACACTATCAGAGTTTAATCAGAGTTTATCCAACATGTTAACAGTGTATGACCAACAGAGTTTACTAACAGAGTTTAACAGCAGAACTTGTTATAGCAATAAAACAAGTACAGAAATATGAGCAACAGAGTCTAACCACTATCTCTAGTCAAAACCAGAGATCATTCCTAGTTCATTTACCAGCCTTGTAAAAGTAGCTTCACTCAATGGCTTGATGAAGATATCTGCAAGCTGTTGTTCTGTAGACACGAAATGAAGCTCAATATCTCCTTCCTCTACATGTTCTCTGATAAAATGATACCTTATGCTGATGTGCTTGGTCATTGAATGCTGCACTGGATTACCTGTCATAGCAATAGCACTTTGATTATCATAATAAATAGGAATTTTACTGTACCTTAATCCATAATCCAGCAATTGATTCTTCATCCACAGAATCTGTGCACAACAGCTACCAGCTGCAATATACTCTGCTTCAGCTGTAGATGTAGAAATTGATTTCTGTTTCTTGCTGTACCAAGAAACTAGTCTGTCACCAAGAAATTGACAACTTCCACTGGTGCTCTTTCTGTCTATTTTACAGCCTGCAAAGTCTGCATCAGAGTAACCAAGTAACTTAAACTCTGATTCTCTTGGATACTACAGACCTAAGGTTATGGTGCCCTTGAGATACTTAAAAATTCTCTTCACAGCTGTTAGATGAGGTTCTCTGGGGTCTGCCTGAAACCTTGCACATAAACAAGTTGCATACATGATGTCTGGTCTACTTGCTGTCAGATAAAGAAGAGACCCTATCATGCCCCTATAGTTTGTCATATCCACTGAAGTTCCTGTGTCTTTGTCCAACTTTGTTGCTGTTGCCATGGGAGTGGTTGCAGATGAACAGTCAAGCATGCAAAATTTCTTGAGAAGATTTCTGGTATATTTTGCTTGATTGATAAAAATTCCATCATCTGTTTGCTTCACTTGTAGGCCTAGAAAGTAACTAAGCTCTCCCATCATGCTCATTTGATATCTTGACTGCATGATCTTAGCAAACTTCTTACAGAGTTTATCATTAGTAGATCCAAAAATTATGTCATCAACATATATTTGAACTAAAAGCAAGTCACTACCAGATTGAAAATAGAACAAGGTTTTATCAATTGTACCTCTCTTGAACCCAATTTCTAAAATAAATTGAGCCAGAGTTTCATACCATGCTCTAGGTGCCTGCTTAAGTCCATAAAGTGCCTTATCCAGCCTGTAGACATAATCTGGATGTTTTGGATCCACAAAACCTGGTGGTTGTTCAACAAACACTTCTTCTTCAAGCTTCCCATTCAGAAAAGCACTTTTCACATCCATCTGAAACACCTTGAATTTCTTGTGTGAGGCATATGCTAGAAAGATTCTTATTTCCTCCAATCTTGCAACTGGAGCAAAAGTTTCATCATAGTCTATTCCTTCCTGCTGTGAATAGCCTTTTGCCACAAGTCTAGCCTTGTTCCTTGTAACAACACCCTCACTGTCAGTTTTATTTCTGAAGACCCATCTAGTACCAACAACAGATCTATTCTTTGGTCTAGGTACAAGGGTCCACACTTCATTTCTTTCAAATTCATTTAACTCTTCCTGCATTGTTGTTATCCAGTCAGCATCTTGAAGAGTTTCTTCCACTTTCTTTGGTTCATTCTGAGACAAGAATCATGGAACAGACATTCATTGAATGTAGCACTTCTTGTCCTTACTCTTGCATCTGGATCTCCAATAATTAAATCAGGTGTATGAGACTTTGTCCATTTCCTAGCTGAAGGCAAATGGCTTCTGTTAGTATGTGATCCCCCCCTTGATCCATGCTATCCTGATTTTCTTGATGCCTTTGTTCATTCTCTGAGGCTCCCCCTGAATTTGATAGCTCAGTGTTTGAACTGTCAGATTTTGGACTTCCAGAATTTGAGTCATCAGAGTTTGATCCAGATTTTTCAGTTGACTCACTTCCAGTAGTTGAGTCATCATCTTGCATTGACTCTTCATGCTCCCCCTCAACTGGTTCTCCCCTTTGTTCAGGCTGAGAAGTGTCTTCAGTGTTTACCAGTAGAGGTTCAGAGTATGGCTCATCAGAGTTTGCTTCATGAGAGTTTAAATCTTCATTTTCAAAGTGCAGTTGATCATGTTCATCTACATCTTCAAGTCCAGTTATTTTCTTGTCATCAAATGACACATGAATTGACTCCATGATCACCTTGGTTCTCAGATTATAAACTCTAAATGCCTTAGTTGATAGAGGATAGCCAACAAAAATTCCTTCATCAGCTTTTAGATCAAATTTGGTCAACTGTTCAGGATGAGTTTTCAGCATAAAGCATTTGCACCCAAAAATATGAAAATATTTCAGGTTTGGCTTCTTTTCCTTCACCATCTCATATGGTGTTTTCCCATGCTTGTTGATCAGAGTGGCATTCTGAGTAAAACAGGCACTTTGAACTACTTCTGCCCAGAAATAGGTTGGCAATTTTGCTTCATCAAGCATAGTTCTGGCAGCTTCTATCAAGGTTCTGTTTTTCCTTTCAACTACACCATTTTGCTGTGGTGTACCAGGTGCAGAAAACTCTTGCTTCACTCCTCTGTTTTTGCAGAATTCTTCCATTGTTGCATTTCTGAATTCAGTTCCATTATCACTCCTGATTGTTTTGACTTTGTACTTTGATCCTTTGTCCAGTAGCTTTACATGCTCCATCAGAGTTAATGCAGTTTCATCCTTCTTTGCTAGAAAATACACCCATGTGAATCTGGTGTGTTCATCAACAATGACTAGAGCATATTTCTTCCTTCCAATAGACAGAACATTTACTGGTCCAAAAAGATCAACATGTAGAAGATGATAAGGATCAACAATTGAAGATTCAGACTTGCTCTTGAAAGATGACTTCCTTTGCTTGGACTTTTGACAAGAATCACACAAACCATCAGCATTTAATAAAGATTTTGGGAGTCCTCTTACAAGATTCTTTCTTATCAACTCATTGATGTTGTTCAGATTCAAATGAGAGATTTCTTGTGCCACTTCCAACTCTCTTCACTAGACATTCTTGTTGACAGACATACAGCTTTTCCATCAGAGTTTGTAAACAAACTTGCTTCATAAATATTGTTGTGCCTGTGTCCAACTTGAACAACTTTCCCTGTAGATTTACAGATAACTTCACAGTACTCAGGTTGAAAATCTACATGATAACCTCTGTCACAGATTTGACTCACAGATAGCAGATCATGCTTGAGTCCTGGAACCAGAGCTACATTTGTGATGATGAAATTTCCAAGATTGATATTGCCATATCCCAGAGTACATCCTATGTTGCCATCTCCATAGGAAACTTTTGGGCCAGCCTTCTCCACATACTCTGATAGCAGGGCTTTATTTCCAGTCACGTGTCCTGAACATCCACTGTCCACGACTAGGGTACTCTCCCTGATGCCCTGCAATCACAAACAATCACTGAAGGTCAGTTTTAAGGATCCAGACTTGCTTGGATCCTTTGGCTTTCTTAACTTTGTTAACTTTAGTAGCGGAATTCATGTTATCAGAGTTTAAGCTAACTTTATCAGAGTTTATACTTGCAGACTTAACCTTGACCCATTTCAAATTGGGCTTCAATTCATAGTTATTATGATAAATAGCATGATAATCCCTGCAAGTATAAATAGAGTGCCAAGTACTTCCACAATGTTTGCATAAGGTCTGTGGTCTAGATCTAACATAATCATTCTTTACTGCAGTTTTGGAGGGTAAAGAATTAATGTTCTTATTCTTCCTGCAGAAATTAGCAAGATGATTTGTACTACCACAGTTATAACATGTCTTTCTTGGAGCTAATGTAGCAAGCATTGGATAATTACCTTGAGTAATGCCTACTTTACCATTTTTGTTCTTTCTAGACACTTTCTGTTTCTTTATAGACTTTAACTCCTTTAACTTATGTTTGAGTTGTTTATCTGTCATTGAACCAATGTTAACCTGTTTAACAAAAGTCTTAGCATATGATTCCTTAACAGCCTTCTTTTCAGCTTCAGTCTTAGGTCCACCTGTTCCCATAACATTACCTTTAGATGGAAGATGTGGTCTAACTTTTACCATATTTTCAAACCTCGGTTCATCTCCCTCACAGTAACCTAAACCAACTGTGTCTGACTGAAAAATTTCATTATTGTCTTTTCCAGAATCTGTCCAAGTCTTAATTGTGTTATTAGCTTTTTCCAACTCAGACTCTAATTGCCTATATCTACAAAGCAATTCCTGTTCTACATAAACAGCATCATCTCTTTCTTTCTGAACTTGTTGCATATTAACACGTTGCTCTTCAACAATTTTGTTTCTCTTTAAGTTGAGAACTCTCAGACTTAATTCTCTCATTCTCTAAAGTCTGATCCCTATAACTGATATGCAATGCTTTAAGATAAATTCTCAGTTCAGTTATATTATCAGTATTATAAGCATAGGTAGTTGGGGGTACCTTGAGTTAAGCATCTTCATTCTGAGTAGTAGCCATGAGAGCATAGTTGACTTCCTCATCAGAATCTGAAGTGTCTGCCCAATCTCTGCCTTTTGTGTAGAGTGCCTTTTCAGTTTTACCCTTCTTGCACTCAGGAGCATAGTGACCCATCTCCTTACACTTGTAGCATTGAATCTCAGACTTGTCTTTCTTTCCTGATTTGGTATCCCTTCTATCAGACTTTCTGAAACTCTTCTTGTCAAAGTTTGAATCTCTCTTAGAAAATCTGTTTCCCTTCTTAAAGTTCCTGAAACCCATTTTCTTGAAAGTCTTCACCATCAAGACAGCCATCTGCTTCAATTCCTCTTCATCATCCTCAGAATCAGATGACACATCAGTGTTTGAGTCATCATCAGAGTTTGATGACTCACTTTCAGACTTTAAAACCAAAGCTTTTCCCTTAGTTTTACTCCTTGATGTTTCTTTCTTCAAGGGCTTTTCTTCAACCTTAAGAGCAACAGACTTTGTCTTCTTGCTTGATCTCCTATTCCTCTGCTCCAATTCCAGTTCATAAGTTTTGAGCAACCCATAGATCTCATCAATCTCAGTTTCACCAAGTTCATAGTTGTCTCTAATAGTGGTTGTTTTCACATCCCACTTTTCAGGTAGAGCAAGGAGAAATTTGAGATTAGAGTCTTCAAGATCATACTCTTTATTTACCAATGACAAATCATTGAGCAGTTTACAGAATCTGTCAAATGTTCCTATCATTGTTTCTTCAGGTTTAGCCTCAAAGTGCTCATACTCCTGTGTGAGTATGTTCCTTCTATTCTTCTTGATAGCAGCAGTACCTTGACATCTAACTTCAAGAGAATCCCAGATTTCTTTTGCAGTTGTGCAATTAATCACTTTGTCAGACATAACATTATCTAAGGCACTATGAAGTAGATGTCTAACCTTTGCATCCTTTGCAATAGATGAAAGATCCTCAGCAGTTAGATATTTCTTCTCATTTGGAATCACTTTAGATTCTTCACCTGCAACTGCAACAGATAGCTTTGTAGGCTTATGAGGACCTTCATAGATTCTGTCAAGATATTCTGGATCTGTAGCCTCCAGAAACATAGTCATCTTCACCTTCCAGATAGCATACTCTGCTGGCCTGAGAATAGGAACCCTAATTGTCTCATATCGACTCACAACAGTAGGTTGAGTCTTCTCAGAGCTAGTGCTAGAATCCTTTGGTGGTGGTACTTCAGACATGATTATTGTTGTGTGTATGGATCTTAAACTGTATTAATAATAGATCTGCTCTGATACCAATTGTTAGGCCGAATACACAATCAAAATCAAGATCGTATGAGAGAATAACAATTAAAGCACAATCGAATACTTTTAAAAACTGTTTTGTATTAAAACTTCTCTCTCAGTGATGTTAATATCACAGAGAGCTGCTAGGTTACAAAGAATGATATTATGTGTTCGATACCCTTCTAGAGTTAACCTAACTGTATTTATAAGACATACAGCTACATACAATCGATAATTGATACTCCTATAAATTAGCTATACAATTGATATCAATTACGATTGCTACACGTCTTCTAAGTCGACTCAATCTCTTTGATAGCTTTCCAATCTTAAAAGATATTGCTTCCATAAATAACTTCTTTATTCTTCAAATATTGTTGACTGTAGACGCTACCTCCAGACAGAGTTTAACAAACTCTGTCGAGCTTCCTTCTGTCAGAGTTTACACTAAACTCTGACCGCTTCCAGCTAAACTCTAATAATTCACTGTAACACTTAAACACTGATTAAAACACATCAATTATATTTAAGACCAAAATTCTCTTTGACTTTGATTTCGGTTTGCACGCCGTTGAGATTTTCTTGATGAAAAATTATTGTAAAAAAAAAGTTAGAACTTACTTTTATATCCGAACTATAATATAATTTAGGGATATTTACAAAAATACCTAATTTTTTGAAAATATTTTCAAAAATACTACCTGAAATTGCAAATGATGTTGCAACGCTGGCACCGCAGGTGAAAATCAGTTACAAATGAGGTTGCAAAGGGGGTTGCAAACCAGGTTGCAAATGTTGCAACTAGGGTTATTCACGAACCGAGCCGCGCTTTGACATTAATGAACCGAGCCGAGATTTGATCGTAACGAACCGAGCCGAGCTTTGACCGAACCGAGCCGAACTCGAGTTGTTCACGAACAACCTTGAGCCGAGCCGAGCTCGATTCGAGCTCGAGCTGTTCGCGAACAATTAATTTGGTTGGAGATCTTAGTAGATAACTACAATTCTAACTAGTCTAGTAACTAGTACTTTGTCACGGATTGTTGTTTCTATTTTTTAAAAAATACTTTTCGACGATCCAACCGTACGGATGTCAAGATATATCTAATTTAGTGATATTCCCGAATTTTCAAAAAATAAAAAACTAAATTGGTTGGAGATCTTAGTAGATCACTACTATTCTAACTAGTACTAGTAACTAGTGCTTTATCATAAATTGTTGTTTCTATTTTTAAAAAAAATATTTCTCGACGATCCAACCGTACGGATGTCAAGATATATCTAATTTAGTGATATTCCCAAAGTTTTAAAAAATAAAAAATTAATTTGGTTGGAGATCTTAGTAGATCACTACTATTCTAACTAGTATTAGTAAGTAGTGTTTTGTCACGAATTGTTGTTTCTATTTTTTAAAAAATATTTCTCGACGATCCAACCGTACGGATGTCAAGATATATCTAATTTAGTGATATTCCCAAATTTTCAGAAAATATAAAATTAATTTGGTTGGAGATAAAAAAATAAAAAGTAAAATTTTTGATTTTTTTCGAGTTTTAACGAGCTGAGCTCGAGCCGGACACCCTAAAGCTCGGCTTGAGCTCGTTAAGCTTAACGAACAAAAATCTTGTTCGAGCTCTTAACGAGCCGAGCTTGAGCTTGACCCGTTGTATATATTATAAAAATACTAAACGTATATGATAATAAAAATACTAAATGATAATTTAAGTAATTTTGAAAATTTGATTTGATTTTGGAAAATATTAAATGATAATTTGACTTTTTCTATGTGGTATTTTTGTATGAAGGGACCTGAAAAGAAAGTTTATGATAATTACGATTTCGGAAAGAAAATTTTAGGAGAATATTAAAATGTTAAATTTGATTTGAAGAAAAACTTTACGCTAATATATAAGTAACTAATATTTTTGTATTTTTTAATATTTATTGATTAAATATTTTGGAAAATTTGGAAATAGATTGAGACGATTTGAGAGGTGCTAGGCCGTTATTAAAAATTAAGAGTTACGAATATTTAGGAATGAAAATAGAAATTTTACTCTCATCTTGTTCTTAAATGAAAATATTTGACTAATTTTCTTTAAATTCTAATAAGAGATTATTTAAGAGAGAAACCGAGATAAAAAAAATCGATAACATCATATAAATTATTAAGCACATTTTTTTAGAAATCGAATCTATACTATTATATAAAAGCCGAAACATTAAAAGTTTGGTTGGTTGGTTGGTCGGTCGGTCGGTACGGTACCTGTTGATTTTACTTATTTACCCTTATTCAAATAAAATTCATCCTACTAACTAATCAATTTCCTTTTTCAGGTTAAATATATTATCTTTCCTATTTTTCAATAACTAAATAATTTCCTTTTCATCTAAAATATAATATCTTTTATATTTAATCTAACTAAAATTTCTACATTATTAATCAATTTCCTTTTTCAGATTAAACATATTACCTTTTCTATTTTTCAATAACTTGAAAATAGTATATCTTTTACATTTTATCTAACTAAAATTCCTCCTTTTTTAAAACACTACAAACAATTTATACTATTATATAAAAGCCGAAACATTAAAAGTTTGGTTGGTTGGTCGGTCGGTCGGTCGGTCGGTACGGTACCTGTTGATTTTACTTATTTACCCTTATTCAAATAAAATTCATCCTACTAACTAATCAATTTCCTTTTTCAGGTTAAATATATTATCTTTTCTATTTTTCAATAACTAAATAATTTTCTTTTCATGTAAAATATAATATCTTTTATATTTTATCTAACTAAAATTTCTCCATTATTAATCAATTTCCTTTTTCAGGTTAAACATATTACCTTTTCTATTTTTCAATAACCTGAAAATACAGTATCTTTTACATTTTATCTAATTAAAATTTCTCCTTTTTTAAAAACACTACTAACAAATTTGTTTAATAAAATAACATAATTACATTATAATTAATATTAACTAATCAATTACCTTTTTCAACCAAAACACGTTACCTTTTCTATTTTCTCTAACTAAAATCTCTCCTTTTCCAATTATATCATGGACGGTTACCTTTTTCAGCCAATACACGTTACCTTTTTTCTTTTCTTTTACTAAAATCTCTTTTTTTCCAATTATATCACGGGAGTTTCTATTTAATAAAAATAAAATAATAAAATTATAATACTAATAATTAACCGATTACCTTTTTCAATTAAAACCTATCATCTTTTCTATATTTTCTAATTAAAATCCCTCTTTTTATAAAATATCACATATAACATTTATATAATTATTATCAAATCATCTCATATAAAAATTTAAGCCTCCAGAATTCATGTTTTAAAAAAATTAATTTAAACTAATAATTTTTTTATATAATATTAAAAAAATCCGTGCATCGCACGGGTTTCAAGCTAGTATACTTAGATGGTAAAATAAATTATTTACACATTTTTCATACCATTTTGTTTTAAGTTTTTTTAGGCCGACACCCGTTATGATATATTTAGATTAAAAAGACTAACAATTTGCAATAATGAAAATTTAAATAATAACTCCATCTTAAATTTAGCCATTTATATTATCACAAAAATACTAATTTCCTAAATAACCTCATATTCAAATATGTCCATACATGATAACAAAATGGGTCCGCCTTGAAAATTTTGTGAAGTAGTTATAATTTTGGATAACATTTCTATTTCAAATATGTTAAAGACAATTACAATTATACGTCCTTATTTATAAATTCAAAACATCTTTCAATATAAATTTGAATTTTGGTTCCTTACGAATTTAAATGTATTTTTTAATTAGAATATGTTAAATGAAGTTTGGATTATTAATATTTCTTTAAGATTTCGAATTTGTTTAAAGAATTTTTGAATTAAATGTTTTTGCTATAAATTCAAAAAAATAGACATTTTTTTGCACAATTTTTTTTATATTTTAAAAAAGACAAAAATTAATTATGTAATGTAGGAAACTTTTTTTTTCTTTAAAAAATTATGTACACCATAAGTCTATACTATTATATAAAACCGAAACATTAAAAGTTTTGGTACCTATTTTTTGGTACTTCGTGAATTTACTTATTTATCCTTCATTAAAAAGAAAAATATTTACAATATCTATACTATTCAAACACCTAAAATAAATAATAACATAATATAATTAATGGTAATTACTCGATTGTCTTTTTCATATTTACTTTTAGTTGAAATATTACCTTTTATAAACACCAGAAAACATTAAGAGAATTTACCAAAAATACTAGGTTTAAAGTTTCTTTTTGCAAAAATACCATCTTCTTCAATTAATTGCATATTTACCAAACTAAGTTTCTAAATTGCAAAAATACTACAAAATACCTCCTTCCCTCCTTCCCTCTGTCTACTGCTCCCGTTTTTTTTTTTTTTTTAAGGTGGGGGTGCTTTTGAGTTGCAAGGCCCCGTCAGGGACCATATTTGCCTAATATATATATATATATATATATATATATATATATATATATATATATATATATATATATATATATTCCAAAAATTTGATCTAAAATGACATTTGAAAACTGGAACTTGAATTCTCAATTTTCAGTTGCATTCAGTTGCATATGGTTGCATTCAGTTGATTCAATTATGACCTAATGCCCCGCCAGGGGCACCCATACATCAGTTGCAATTAAAATTTTTTTTTTAAGGTGAGGTGATTTTGGTGGATTTAGGTTGCAGGCCCGCAGGAGCAATATTCAACTGAATGCAACCACATGCAACTGAATGCAACTGAAAATTGAAAATTCATTTTGGACCGAAGAATATCCCCGAATATTCATTCTAGTTTAATTTTGATACTCATTTCATAATTAATAATAATTTGAAGTTAATTAACTTAGTAATTTATTTACAAAATAAATTAATTCTATTTGAATTAATTTATTAAATAAATTAATTAAAGATGTAGTTAATTAAAATAAATGTTGACAGTATTTTTGTGTGATTCGTTCGCAGGGAAGGACTGTTAATACAAGTTCAGGTTTTAATCTCTTATAATCTAGAAGTGTGAGGAATAATTTGGTGTGTTCAAATTAAACTAATTACAAACAAATAAAACTAAGATTTAATTGATGACGAAAAGCAATCCGAGAAATAGGTTTCTTCAATTGGTTCAATAATGTTGATGTGATGCGTATCTCTCGTATTTTGCTAAAAACCATCCTTCTAAATTCTATAATGTTCTCTCCCAAGATACAAAATAGTGTCTATAATTATATCTCAAAAGTCACTCCCATGATCAATCGAAATATAATTTTAGATTATTAAGATCCAAGAATTATAAGTTTCATAGTCTTTTTATTAATCTCCCGATTCAATAATAGAATTATGTCTATCATATCATGTACTAGAATTGTAAATCCTCTCCCAATTCATTACAATTCCTAGAAATACAATTAATGGTTCATGACTCCCTTAATTGGGTTAAGCCCTCAATGATAAATTAGCAAAAGTAGAGAATTAGCATCACAATCAAACAATTATATATTACCAATGAATACTACCTAATTCTCGAATTATAGAATTAGTTACACATGCTAGATAAATAACACAAACATGTATATAAAATAAAAACCATATTTACAAAGTATAGAGTTAAGAAAGATACAACTTTGAAGAAATCTGTGAGTCTGAATTGAATCCCTTCAACCCTTGCCCAAGCTCTCCTTCGAAGTATTTTCTTCTTCTCTACTTTTATTATCTACACCTAAACTAACTACTAAAATACAAACTGAAATTTATGCAGTGCAGAGATTGATTCCCTTGCTTATGAACTACACACCTATTTATAGTACAAATTTAGCACACCACAAAATTAAAAAAATAAAAAGAAAAAGAAAAAGAAAAGAAATCAAATAAAAAAAAACTAAAGGAGCCGAAAGTTGTCTACCAATTCCATTTCCAAACCAATCCACTTGCTTTATTTGAACAACCCGGCCACTTTTGTTGGTTTATATACTGGGCTCCGTAGAAATGTTTTTTAACCCGCACAGCTTATAATCTTTAATTAATAATTAATTAATTAAATCCAGAAATTATAAATATAAATATCTAATATTATTAGATATTTATAAATATAATTTTCTAAATAAATTAACTATTTATTAATTTAAATAAATTTTTTAGTCCTAAGCTGCGGTCTTTTGAGGATCTGAAACCGGATTCCTTTTGCTTAACAAAAATTATATTAATTCCAACCGGGATTCCTGCTTTAAGAATATATCACTTTCCATATTTTAGTGACAATTCTTATTTCCTCATTGCTCGTCCAGGTCTAATCTACGGTCTCTTGAAGATGTGAAATCAGGCTCCTTTTGCTTCAAAAATTATCCTATAAACATAAAAATTCAACTTAGCAACCAAATCAAATTAAAATGCTACTAACATGCTAATCAAGGATACAATTATTACAAACTAAGGATAAATGAGGGATAACATGCTATAAAATGTACATAAAATTAGCATGTATCAAATACCCCCCAACTTGACCTTTACTCGTCCTCGAGTAAACCACTATAAAATAACTACTTATTAATACCACTTTCGTAGGTGATCACGGTTGCATTTGGCATATGCAACAAGCCCTTTAAACCCCTAGGCAGCCCTAGTGGACGAGTGAGGTCTCGTGAGGGTCTGTAGTGAATGTACCCACAAAATCCATCTAGCTCATGTAAAAGATCGAATGCCACTACAACACCACATATACAAGTTCTCTCATGCCATGTCAACTTAAGAATCAAAGTGAAGAATGCAATGCCTTGTGTCGAAGTTACAAGTATTCATATAGTTTACTCAAAAAAGATGCATAAATTCTCAACAGTCCATGTCAATGTAAGAATAAGTTGGTAATCATGCTAAGCCCACAAGAGTACATCTTTGAGTCAAAACTTGGGATCTCATATGCAAAATACAGGAAATAACTCACCTTTCACTCACAAAAGAATATTCACTCAAGAACAAGGGTAAGTGTTTCACTCCATTCCAACAAAATCATAAACATGCTTGACATTTGGTATCAATCTAACTTTAACGCAACACACACCACTGATGATAATCAAAAGGTCTTTATTCGGGTTGTAATGGGGCTAGGGACAAGGTATGTCAAGTAAAGCCAAAACAGGCGAAATGTCAAAAGCTAGTACCCAACAACATAAATCATTCAACTCCCCATCTATCATCCCCATACTTGAATTCTTTTCCAATGCTCTCATTATTTTTTTTTTTTCGAGAGCTAAATATAAACAAGTACAATGATCCATTGATATTATTACAAACTTCGACTAACAAGTAACAACCCAACCCAATATTTTCCCAAAAGTAATGATCAAAAGATACATCTCACACACCTTATTACCCCCTCAAAAACTCAACTAGCCTTTGACAAAAAGTGATCAAGTTAGTGTTTAAGGCTAATATACAAGAAAAAGGTTTAGGCAAATAATGTGGTGTGTCACCGAAAGAATAGGATTAAGCTCAATGGGATAACTAATTGATCATGTTTAAATGGTGTGGTAATATGGGAATTATGAGGTTATACCTAACTGCCTTTATCATCTTCTCATCAAATAATGTCATGCATTTCAAGAAAGATCTCAAACAAGTGCTAGCAGTGCAAACAACATGCGGACACTCAAGCAAACGAAAAATCATGCAAAAGATATGCATATAGGCTCAAAACTCACTTGGTGCGGCAAAGCATAATCAATCCCAGGTAAAAGTCTCTCTAATGCACCTACTTGTACTCAAAGCATGCAAACCAAATTATCTTGCACATATTCATGTCCTTTTAATCACTTGCAAAAATTCAATGAGTCTACTAGTTTCAACTTGCTAGAGTATGAGTGTGCACAAGAACAAAGCACCTTATTTCTCAATCAAAAGCATCGATAACACAAAATTCCTATAGCATGCATGGGTGTATTACAACAAGTGATCTTTTTACAAGGCCAGAATTCTTTTTGTGATTTTTAATTTTTAATTTTTTTTTTATAAATAACACAACACAATGAACACCCCCCCCAACTTATCACGTTTCTTGTCCACAAGAAACAACACACAATGGACTAATATGCGAGGAAGAAAAGAAAGAACTCCTCTGAGTCATAGTCGAGGTGGTAGTGTACAACAAAGAAATCATGATTCAAGCCCTTGAAATTAATTTCAAGCCCTTGAATTCTTCTGCAATGCCCCATCAACTTTTCACTTGCCACATGCTTCCATCTCCCTGCATCGTCCAAACACACAAGAAGATTATTCAAATATTAACAAACAACAGAATTCATTGGGGTGCTTCCCAAATAGCGCTTGTTTATTGTCATTGGCTCGACTTATTTGCATAAACAATCATACTAGTGAGGAGAAAAAGTAAATAGATGCACATATCTACGAATTTGTAATAAAACCATAATGTGCAAATAAACCTTAGATTCATTGAAAGGTACGAAAACTTTCAAGAACCTATCATGCTTAAGAGACTTGCAAAAGTAGCCAGAAAAGTCGTCAGAATAATCATCATAAATACGACTCATAAACTCCTCCCAAATTGGATCCTTATATTCCAAAGCAAGATTTTCAACTTCATCAATCTTAACTTCCTTCTCTTTTATAATTGGACACTCATCAATTTTAATCTCGTCTACCAATGTATTAAGCTCAAATTTTTCTAGATTTGGTAGAATTTCAATTGCATCCAAATTATCATTAATGCGCATGGGACGATTATCAACTACACAAGTAGACTCATCAGACACAACATTATCATCAATTGCTAAACAAGAGTCATGGCATAGAGGAAATTGACACAAGGGGGAGTTCGATAACAGCCGTCATGCCACACTCCTCGAACTTCCCAAATAAAATTATTTAATTTAGCATTCTCCTCGTACCAAGCTATTGAATCACATGGAATATCATTATCACTAGCAATTTCTAATGGTGGGTCCTCAAAGTGATTAAAAACTCCCATCGAAAGTAAAGAAGGATCAGATTGAATTACACTCGTATCAACATCATTGCAGATATATGGATTAAGATCATCATGATATTGATTTTCCAAGGCAAATTAAAAATCATTGCTAGGGTGTATGGAGCATGAAATGAGTTCTCAGAATAGAACGAATTCACCTGATATGCATTAAAATCCTCATAAGCATTGAATTGTGGGTAACGATTGAAGTCTTGATATCGTTCTTGACTGTTGTAGAAATTCTGAGCGTTGTTCCAACCAAAGTTGTACTCTCTCTTTGCCTACTCACTTTTTATTTTATTTTTATTTTACTATTTTATTTTTATTTTTTTTTAACAAACAACAAAACCGTAAATAAAACAGAAAATAACAAAAATCAAATTATTATAAAAATTAACAACTAGATTTTATTCTAAAACTTTTTATTTTAATTTATTTTATTTTATTTTATTTTATTTTTTACACAAATTTATTTACAATGAATTTTAGAAAAATTTTGTCATTATTCGTCGGTAAGATAAAACTAAACAAAGCAAAAATCGAACTAAGGTAATTTGGATTTTGGAAATTTTGATTTAATACTATTTAAAGAAAACAAAACTCTATTTTAAATTTAAACAAACACAAAGCATCAAAGAAAACAGAGATGGTGACTCGACATTAGACTCGAAATTAACAAACTCGCGAACTCAGTCTCGCTAACACACTCAACTCAACAGAAACCAGGACACTCGGCTGCAACTCAGCCATTCTACAAACTTAAACCAAGACTCAACAACAAAAACAAACAAACAACTCAGAAGATTCGGTCGAACTCAGAAACAAAATCAAGAATAACGCAGCAACTCGACAATTACAATCATTAAGCAAAAAAAAAAATTCGGTGGCCAACAATTGAAACAACTCAGTACTGTGCAACTCAGAAACCAGACTCACTCACTCATTACAAAACTCGCAGCACCCAGCAAACATCAAAATAAGGACACAAAATAACAATCGCAAATTCATCGACTCGAGAATTCACAAACTCGCACAACAAATTCGAACTAATACAAAATAAACAGCCACAAGATTGTTCGACCCTGTATTAATTATTAAAAACCAGAAATTAAATCACAAAACCACTCGACTCGACAGCGCACACATTCAATTAATCGAAGACTCGACTTATACAACACGGGAACTACAGTTTCAGACTTCAAAACTCAACGGCAAAACTCCGTACTCAGCACGGCAGTGAACTCGCAGCACCAACTCGGAACATGACTTGGTTAATCGGCAAAACAATTAACTTATCACAACTCGACATTCACAAAATAGTGAATTTTGGAAACAAAAAAAGTCGGTACCGACACAAACATATCGAACTTGGAACAAAATGCAGAGTTGGGTTTTGTGGAGGCGTGTATGGACGGAGATTGATGGTGTTTGTGCGATGGTGTTTGGATGGCTATGGTGGATGGGTTTTGCAGCTGTTTTAAACGAAGAAGAGGAAGATGAGATGGGGAGACTGATGGTGGTGGGTTTGGGGCGGAGTGGAATAAGAAGAAGAAGGGGAGGATGGGAAGTAGAGGAGGAAGAGAAGCGGTGTGGCTGTGGTGTTGCGGTGAATGGAGGAGAATGGGCGAGGAGAAAGGAGATGCAGGGGGAGAGGTTTGTTTGTGGTTTCGACAGGAAAGAAGAAGAGTAAAGGGGCGAGTGGTTTCAATTGCAGGAGGAATGGAGTGGGAGACTTGGTTTGTGTTGTGGGTTTTGAACAATGTTTTAAGAAGAAAACAAGGGATGAGGTATAAAGATGCTGGGTTTGTGTCGAACAGGGGAAACAAAACAATGCATCGAATTACTACTAAAAACACATAAAATAAACACTGAAATTTTAATAAAACTAAAATATTTTTGTTATTTTAAATTTTTTTTTTTGATTTTTTTTACTGAACAAAATAAAATCTAAATTATAAGAAATAAATAACCTAAACTTAATATTACTGCCTTCCCCGGCAGCGACGCCAATTTGTTGACAGTATTTTTGTGTGATTCGTTCGCAGGGAAGGACTGTTAATACAAGTTCAGGTTTTAATCTCTTATAATCTAGAAGTGTGAGGAATAATTTGGTGTGTTCAAATTAAACTAATTACAAACAAATAAAACTAAGATTTAATTGATGACGAAAAGCAATCCGAGAAATAGGTTTCTTCAATTGGTTCAATAATGTTGATGTGATGCGTATCTCTCGTATTTCGCTAAAAACAATCCTTCTAAATTCTATAATGTTCTCTCCCAAGATACAAAATAGTGTCTATAATTATATCTCAAAAGTCACTCCCATGATCAATCGAAATATAATTTTAGATTATTAAGATCCAAGAATTATAAGTTTCATAGTCTTTTTATTAATCTCCCGATTCAATAATAGAATTATGTCTATCATATCATGTACTAGAATTGTAAATCCTCTCCCAATTCATTACAATTCCTAGAAATACAATTAATGGTTCATGACTCCCTTAATTGGGTTAAGCCCTCAATGATAAATTAGCAAAAGTAGAGAATTAGCATCACAATCAAACAATTATATATTACCAATGAATACTACCTAATTCTCGAATTATAGAATTAGTTACACATGCTAGATAATAACACAAACATGTATATAAAATAAAAACCATATTTACAAAGTATAGAGTTAAGAAAGATACAACTTTGAAGAAATCTGTGAGTCTGAATTGAATCCCTTCAACCCTTGCCCAAGCTCTCCTTCGAAGTATTTTCTTCTTCTCTACTTTTATTATCTACACCTAAACTAACTACTAAAATACAAACTGAAATTTATGCAGTGCAGAGATTGATTCCCTTGCTTATGAACTACACACCTATTTATAGTACAAATTTAGCACACCACAAAATTAAAAAAAATAAAAAGAAAAAGAAAAAGAAAAGAAAAAGAAAAGAAATCAAATAAAAAAAACTAAAGGAGCCGAAAGTTGTCTACCAATTCCATTTCCAGACCAACCCACTTGCTTTATTTGAACAACCCGGCCACTTTTGTTGGTTTATATACTGGGCTCCGTAGAAATGCTTTTTAACCCGCACAGCTTATAATCTTTAATTAATAAATAATTAATTAAATCCAGAAATTATAAAAATAAATATCTAATATTATTAGATATTTATAAATATAATTTTCTAAATAAATTAACTATTTATTAATTTAAATAAATTTTTTAGTCCTAAGCTGCGGTCTTTTGAGGATCTGAAACCGGATTCCTTTTGCTTAACAAAAATTATATTAATTCCAACCGGGATTCCTGCTTTAAGAATATATCACTTTCCATATTTTAGTGACAATTCTTATTTCCTCATTGCTCGTCCAGGTCTAATCTACGGTCTCTTGAAGATGCGAAATCAGGCTCCTTTTGCTTCAAAAATTATCCTA
This sequence comes from Saposhnikovia divaricata, assembly GCA_036435485.1. NCBI lineage: Eukaryota > Viridiplantae > Streptophyta > Magnoliopsida > Apiales > Apiaceae > Saposhnikovia > Saposhnikovia divaricata. The sequence continues at coordinate 60,924,274 of CM071598.1, forward strand.
TAAACATAAAAATTCAACTTATCAACCAAATCAAATTAAAATGCTACTAACATGCTAATCAAGGATACAATTATTACAAAGTAAGGATAAATGAGGGATAACATGCTATAAAATGTACATAAAATTAGCATGTATCAATAAAATTATCATTAATTTTTGACAGTAAAATCTTCCTTTGAACCAGTGAAAATAATGAAAAGTTTCCACTGAATTATTTGCTAATGCTCGATGTATTGTCTTGTTTATGAGCGACTAACTGCATTCAATGTTCTTTATTTTTTGACTCTAAGTTGTGGTTCTTTTCTTTTCCGATCCCTTTATTTAAATCTTCTGTAAACTATATTTCTTCCACTGACATGACACTGTAAAAATATAAATATCTGTTGTCACTGTAAATGAATCAACTTCAGGCTTGATCAAATAGTTGAACTTCTTTCTAGACACTCCATTATTTTCAATTATTTTACGAGTACTCCACTAAACTAAATTAAATAGCTGAACTTCTTTGTAGTCACTTCATTATTTTCCATTATTTTACGAGTACTCCACTAAAATAAATTAAATAAATAGCTGAACTTCTTTCTATCTATTATTTTACAAGTATTCCACTAAACTAAATTCTGTATATCCTGTACTAAACATATTTTACCAGAGCCTCGAGGATATAATTGGTCCGATAGTTGTGAACTAAACATGAAACACGATGATCCTATAAGTATCCCAATGAAGAGCAGGCCTTCATCAATATTGCTTTTTATTGATTTATATGCAATATATTTCTTTGTGGATACGTATCATTTTTAATGATTGAGCAACTAAGACAGAGATCGTTCCAGTAATATCACATGTAAAAGCAAATCGACATGATATGTGCTAAATGCCATTGATCAAGACTCAAGAGCACATTAAAAATAAACTAAATTAGTAGAAATAAACTATGAATTATTAGTTAGTAGTAATAAACTACGAATTATCAGTAGTAGTTGTTGTAAACTAATTTTTTTTTTAAAATTCCGTGGAAGGTAATTAAGGACGATAAAAAATGTTGACATATCCTTGGACTAAACTTGCGAACTTACATATACCGTGCACTACTTTGGATGCAGGAACACCGATAATGTCGATTCACAAAGTGTTATGGTGGGTTTGGCTTAAGCCAAACACCGCCTCTATAAAGCGCCCTGTATAAATAAGCACATAATAAACGCGGATAGTAGGTCACAACAAATATAAGATCGGATGTAAACTAGAACAGATGTACATTTGCAGGATAGACTAGCTAATGCGGAGAGTCCTATAACGAGAAAAACTTACGTTCATGTTTGGCAATGAATTGGATCGGATAATGCAAGTGTAGAATATCGCGTAGAGATGGAAATTATGTATCTGACTACAAGTATTAGTTCCAGACTCTCTGGGAATTTGATTGAGGATTTAACATATTTATTAAATTCTTTAGCTTACAAAAAGAAACTGGTTGTTGCTGATTGATTTGTGTGTTCTGTGTGTCGGTTTTTGTATCTTCCAATTCACATAATTACTAATTAGGTACACAAAACATTCTATTCTGCTATATTGATTAAAAACACAATTATTACACATAACATACTCTGTCAAACATCCAGACACACACATTACACTTGTGTTCCTTGTGAAATCCAATACATACTGATGCATAACACATTTATATATATAATGTGATGCTTAATTAATAATTTCTGGGACAAGACAAATATGATTCTTCTTGTTCATTGTTAATGCAGAATGAATGTTTACGTTGCTGCCTTGCCACCTCACTGTGACACCTCACCTCGTTTTATTCCCATGCACCTGCAGGACCACTCCCTCAAACAAATGTCCTTATTGTCCTCTAGCTAGTCTGATTAGTTGTGTTGCTGTGAGGCCTTAGTTGTCATTTCCATTTCCTAGTTTGTTACTTGTTTTGTTCTCTTGTTCCTATATGTATGGAGGCTGTTGTGATTAAACATTATGAATGAATGATTAGATCTCATCTCTGAAGTTGATTCTCTTTTCCCAGATTTGCATATTGCTCTATTAGTCTTTATGGTATCAGAGCCTTTTACATGCTTGTCTGGTGATTTTTTTTTTTAGAATCAAACTAGAGCTTTTTTTGTCATTTATCTCATTCATCATTTCTCTATCTGCTTTTCTCCTTTTCAGATCTGAGAAAGTTTACGCCTTTGTTTTTACTCAAATGGCGAATGGTACGAGATTCACTTTCGCGGATATGCAAAATCCGTTGTTCATTCACCCATCAGATGGTCCCTTGTCTGTTAGTGTCTCCAAACTTCAAGGTGCTGCAGACTATAGATCTTGGAAACGTTCATTTGAAATACAGATCTCTGCAAAACGCAAGCTTGGTTTTTTTAATGGAACAGTTGCTAAAGATACAGCTGATGCAGTTCAAGCAGCTCAATGGGACACCTGTAATGATCTGGTGATTTCTTGGTTACACAGCAATGTCTCGGATAGCATCAAGCAGTCTATTCGTAAACTCTGCTTCTGAGGTATGGTCTCAACTTGAAAAACGCTTCTTATTGTGCAATGGTTCACGTAAGTACAAGCTCAATCGAGACCTGTTTGCTCTTAAACAAAACAACATGACACTAAACGACTATTTCACTACTTTAAGTAGTCTTTGGGAGGAGATAGAATCCTGGAATACCTTGCCTGTGGTTACTACTGTTGCCACAGATGTCACAAATTTTATTTCTGCTATTGCAAACAATAAAGCTGAGTCTCGTCTATTTCAATTCTTAAATGGCCTCGATGATACATATGCTGCTATTCGTTCTCAACTTTTGATGCGTGATCCACTTCCTAGTGTTGAAGTTGCTTTTTCTGCCTTGCAACAAGAAGAATCTCAAAAGGATTTGTTTCAGTTAGCTACTACAGATGTTGCTGCTATGTATGGATGATCTCAAAATGAATATAAAGGTCCTCCATGTCATGTTTGTGGTCAAAAAAATCATAGTGGTGAGAGATGTTGGACTGTTGTTGGCTACCCTCGTTGGCATCGAAAGTATAGATCAACTAATGCAAGGCCTGTTCCTCCTGCCTCCAGACAACCTAGGCAAGCAAATAATGCAGTTTCTACAACTGATATAAACTTGACAACTCAACAGTTACAACAACTGCTAAAGATATTGCCTCATACGGCTACTTCTAATAGTGCCACATCTGTTACTGATGATGAGTTGGAACATTGTTTTTCTGGAATGGTGTCTTGTCATATGTCTACTGCTGATGACACGACCTGGATTGTCGACTCTGGTGCCAGTGATCACATGATCAACAGCCTAGACAAACTCTGCAATGTTCAGCTAGCTCCTACTGATTTGATTATTAAGTTGCCAACAGGGGCAAGCACAAGGATTACTCATATTGGCAACTTAATAATGCAAAATGGTCTCATGCTAAAAAGGGTGCTTTATGTTCCTCAGTTTAAGCATAATCTTTTATCTATTCACAGGTTTTCACAAGACAACAGTTGTTTTGTCAACTTTCATCCAGAAGGGTGTACTGTCATTGATGCTGCTACAAAACAAACAAGAGCTGCTGGTGTACTTAAAAATGGCCTGTACTACATGAAAGATGAATCCCCTTTGGTCAACTCTGTCTCAAAGCACTTGAAGTCAGACTATGCCCTGTGGCACAAACGCTTGGGTCATGCACCACTGGCTAAATTGAGGTACATTCCTTTCCTCAAACACCATGCTTTGCCAGTTGATAAAATTTGTGTCACTTGTCCGATGTCCAAATTTGCTAAACTCTCATTTGACTTGAGTGATTCACATGCCTCTGAAAAATTTGAGCTGGTTCATGTGGATGGGGGCCATATAAAGTGGCTACAAGGGGCAAATATAAACACTTTCTGACCATAGTAGATGATTACTCCAGAGTTACTTGGGTGTATCTGCTTCATCACAAGTCCAATTACCTGTCCACCATAAAATCCTTCTATAACTATGTTGGTGTGCATTTTAAAAGTAAGATACAGACCATACGGTCAGACAATGCAGCAGAGTTTAGTGATGTTCACTGCAAGCAATTTTATGCTGATAATGGTATATTGCATCAAACATCGTGTGTTAATCGTCCACAACAAAATGCTCGTGTGGAACGAAGGCATAGATATGTTCTTGAAGTAGCTAGATGTCTCCGTTTTCAAGCTGGTTTGCCCTTGGAACACTGGGGTGAGTGTGTTCTTGCAGCTGTCTACTTGATTAACCGTCTTCCAACACTGGTCTTGGGAAACAAAACACCATATGAAGTCTTGTTCAACGAGCTACCAGACTATGATCGTGTGAAGGCTTATGGTTGCTTGGCATTTGTTGCGAATCCTTCTCATACTGGTGACAAATTCGGGCCAAGGGGAGTGCCATGTGTGTTTGTTGGATATCCCTTCGCTCAAAAGGGATATACTCTGTTGGATTTAACAACTAAAAAGTCTTTTGTTTCTCGTGATGTAATCTTCCATGAATCGGTTTTTCCGCTTAATGAAACAGGTCCAGATAACTACATACTACCTACACCTGTGAGTATGCCACAAACCAATGTTTACTGTCACGATGACATTGTGATTGAGGAAATTCAAATTCCTGATACAGCTGAGAACAACAACAGTGCTCCTCCTACACCACCTGAAGTAAGAAGGTCTTCACGAGTTTCAAAAAGACCTGGCTGGTTTGGAGATTATGTGAACAATGCTCAGTCATCTGCAAATGTGGTTAGTGTTGTTGATCTGTCCATAGAAAAACAGTTTCACTGTTTCTCTACCAACTTGACACTTAGTGCTGATCCTGCTAGCTTCAAACAAGCTGTACAGAGTGAACATTGCAGAGAAGCAATGAACAAAGAGTTGAACGCCTTGGAAGATAACAATACTTGGAAAATTACTAAACTTCCACCAGGCAAGAAGGCCATTGCCTGCAAATGGATTTTTAAGACAAAGTACAATCCCGATGGGTCAATTGAAAGGTACAAAACAAATCACGAAGGCAAAACAAGATTATAATTAGAGACCGTAAATAACAAAGAAAAGTAAGAACACTTATCTCTCACAGTAGCTTTAGCAAAGACAACAAGAGAGAAGAACAACAGCTGAGTCACCAAACCCTTCGAGAGGACTTGGCTGTTCTTGAAGAGATTATTGCCCCACTTACGTTGTGATTGGGTTGCAGCAATATCGCTTCCAGGATAAAACAGCACAGATCAATGGGTTCACAAATACTCCAGTGATCAACAGCGACCAGCACCTCAGTTCGCCTGAGAGTTATGTATTTCGTTTGTATGTATGTATTGAGAGATAGAGCAGAGAAGAATAATCACGAACAAGGTATTTTCCTTAACGTATATATCTCCCAACGTTATATCTTTGATATATATAATACCCAAAAGAAAACATAAGAGATATTCCTTAAAAGGAAAGTAAATATTCTGATTTAATTGCATTAACAGCTAGCATCAGTATTTATTTTTCAGTTACAAAAGCATCAGTATTGACTTTCATCAGGATTGGTCAATATCAGGATCTAATCCATCAGGATTTTGGTCCGTCAGGATCTGATGCCCATCAGTATTTGGTTATCTTCAGATCTATCCATCAGGATTTGATGTCTGATCAGGTCCAATAATCCAAGTACTGATCCACCAACAGTAACAAATAAAGTATGATTTCCTGTTAAAATAAATCAACAATCAATCCTTCTTTCTCCTCAATTTATTTATGGATTCCACTAAGAAAATGTCGTAGATCCAAACATGAAAGTTTAAGTCCTCATTACAAGGAACAACTTCCACTTGTTAGTTTCCGAAAATTGCATCAAGAACATATTATAAATTTGCCTCAAACTTTCCATTTTCTAACAGTTTGAAGATATAACTGAGATCAAAAGTTGACAAATTGTGCATCTAAATCTCTTTGTTAGATAACTTTTTGAAAAGCATATGTATGATCACAGGGTATCCAAAAAAGAATAGTTCTTTTTTTTTTTATCATCTTATAAAGAGGTTTCTTCCTCGGCGCATCATTAATTTTTTTTTTTTATAATAGTTCTGTCTATTAGTGTTGTAGAGTCGGCAACACAGATTCAATTATTCAAGATCTCAGACCCGCAGTCCAACTGTCCAACATGGAGTTCTCCCACTCTAAGTGGTCCATGTATCATAACATTGTTGGGCTTGCTAAACAGACCTTAACTCCACATTAGTATGATATTGTCCGCTTTGGGCCAAGCCCACACGGATTTTTTTTGGGTAACTCCCAAAAAGCCTCATACTAATGGAGTAAACCGGCTGCTTTTTAACTAGCAATTTGCCCATCCCACAAACGATGTGGGACAACTCCCAACAAACACAAGGAGCATCTATGTTTAATTTTTGTTCATGCAGACTCTGCCTTTGTGTTTGTATGTGTTCACTAGCTGAACAAATCGGCATATATATCAAATAGTCTACGGGGTAGAAAGTCAGAAACTTGAGATTATTAATGTCCAAAGAATGCTTGGGACATCATCTATCTCTGGTGTTTATGTGTGTGTTTTCTTGTGTTTCTGCCATTGGTTTTGTTTTGCTTTAGTGTCCTTTATCCAGGCTTTTTAATTTTATTATGTGATGACTTTTAATTATGGTAGTATATATGAGGTGATTGTTTTTTTTCCCTTCAGTACTATCTCTGGATCCAGTAATTGGAGCCCTTGCAGCTGGTAATGCTGTTGTTCTTAAACCATCAGAAATTGCCCCTGCCTCAGCGTCTCTTCTTTCGAAACTATTCCAGGAATATTTAGATAATTCTGCCATAAAAGTTGTGGAGGGAGCAGTTGATGAAACAACTGCATTACTCGAACAGAAGTGGGATAAAATATTTTATACAGGTATTTCATCCTTCGTATTGCCTTGTAGATTTCCAATTCCACAATAATATCTTCATCTAATATTGATGAGTAACAAACCTGGTTAAAAGGCTTTGCAATATTTAGCATTATTAAGTTACCAAGTCAAATAAAATCATAACTAGCAATATGCGTATGCACATATATCTACACATTCCTCTGTGGGCATAATATGACACATATAAGGGTGTAGAAGATTTATATTTCGTAGGCGTTGGTCCTTGAACCACAACAAAATTTTTGAAAAGTTGGGACAGGTAAGACTAGTATTGCCTATTGTTTCATAGAAGAACCTTCATTGCTAAATATTATTTTTTAAGAAGTCTTTCTTGCAATTTATTTGTTCTTCACTATTATCTCTTCCTACACGGTTTCGTTTGCTACTGGGTATGTTTGGTTTAGTTTTTGTCATATCTTAGCTCCTGATATATAGCAATTAGCAATTTAACAAATAGTTCTTTTATTAATTCTTCAAGAATTCTGAAGGTAGTGGTAGGGTTGGAAGGATTATAATGGCAGCTGCTGCTAAGCATCTCACTCCTGTCATTTTGGAATTAGGAGGGAAGTGTCCTGTTGTTGTTGATTCAAATACAAATTTACAAGTAAGATTTTTTTAAAACTAACTACTGATGACATCATAAATTTTACCATGCATTTGATATTTCATATCTTACACCTTAAGATACAACAGAAATTGAGTTTATATATTTATATCTACTTTATACAAGTATATTTGTGATAAAAAGGTTTCTGCAAAGAGGATAGTAGCAGGAAAATGGGGATGCAATAATGGACAAACTTGCATTGCTCCTGATTACATCATAACTACAAAGGATTTTGCGCCGAAGCTGGTAAGATGTTTCACAGGAATCTCGAAATGTAGTAAATTTCCTTTTTTTTTTCCCCTTCTAAATAGGCATCTAATTGTAGACTTTGGCTGATATTGGTTCATCAGATAGATGCTTTGCAAAATGAATTGGTGGAGTTCTTTGGAGAAAACCCAATGAAGTCAAAAGACATGTCCCGCCTGGTTAATTTGTACCACTTTAAACGCTTGACTAGTTTAATTGATGAGGATGAGGTTTATGATAAGATTGTTGTAAGAGGCCAAAGAAATGAAGAAGAATTGTGAGTTTTCAGAAATTTTTACGTCGTCGTTACTCCTTAATTAATTACTTGATGTTTATCATTCTATTTGTTGCAGAAAGATATCTCCAACTATCTTGTTAGATGTGCCAGAAAATTCTCAGATAATGCAAGAGGAAATATTTGGACCATTGCTACCCATCCTCACTGTAAGTGATGACTTTTAAAGTTCCTGTATCTTACTAAGCTAAAAACATTTTACAAAAGAAGTGAGTTGCAAGGAAATTAACTATATTAGCTGCGTCTAGCAAAGTTGCTAGAAAATGTTTAAAACTGAAAGCTAGGCCTTGCTGTGAACTACCAGATGTCAATGTTTAGTTCTTGCAGAGAAGTTGTATATTGCAAGATGTCACTTAAGTATAATCTGGAATGTTTCCTTCTTGGTAACATTGCTACAAAACTATAAGCAATGTATTGTTATGAACCACGTGATGTGAATGTTATACCTGGGCAAAAAATATTAATCATGAACTCATGATGTAAATTATCGTCTTCCCCTTTGAATAATTATAATTTGGCAGGCTAAGAATATGTCAAGATATTCAACACCAACCATTCAACAACTACAATTCAACATTCAACCAAATAAATATTCAACCTTCACCAACCATTCAACAACCAAAATGACATATGCAATGATGTATCAATAGGTTTTACTGTAGCATTTTCTTCCTATAAAAGCATGTATCAACCTCTCTTCTAAATACAACAAAAACATCTCTTCTATATACTCTCTCATCTCTCTTGTATATATAGTATTACATAAACATATATAAGTTATCATGGTATCAAAGCCATAAGGTTTGATTTGGGATTCGGAATTTTTTTATTTTTCCGGTCACTATTTCGGTCGGAAGTTACTGTTCATCGCCGGAGACGAAGCACTGTTCATCGCCGGAGACGAAGGCACTGTTCACTGTTCACTGTTCACTATTCACTGTTCACTGTTCCAAAAATGGCGGAACAACCAGAAACCACAACACAATTAGTCTCTATGGAACAAATGGAACAAATGTTCCAATTATTTCAGAAACTACAAAAAAATCCAAACCTCCCAGAAACCGGAATATCACAAACGGTGCGTGTTGCCGAAAAACTAAATTTCACTAATTACACCAAATGGTGTAAATTAATGCATATTGCTATTGGTGGTCGAGGCCGGCTCAACCATATCACGACCAATCCCGTTCCACCAGATGACCCTGAGTACCAACAGTGGGCTCAAAAGGACTCGATGGTCTTGTCTTGGATCATTGAAAATATTGATGGAGAACTTGTGAACCAATTTCTGGATTACAAGACTGCCCGGGAACTATGGAAGGGAATTGAAACTCTCCTTAGCAGTGGGCGAGATGAACTCCAGATCTATGATCTAAGTTCAAAGGCATCAACTATGAGACAAGGAAGGGACACTATAGAAATTTATTTCAGTAAACTCAACACTCTGTGGAAGGAAATAGACAGAAGAATGCCCAACCCCATGAAGTGTGCAGAGGACATTACTTTATTTAATTCCTTCATACAAAGACAAAGATTGTACCAATTTCTGGCCGGAGTAAGCGATACTCTAGACAAAGAAAAGAGGGATATATTATATCAAGATCCACTACCCACCATTGACGCAGCCTACGCGTCCATAAGACGGGAGATCGCCCGTCGCGGCATAATGGCTAGCAACTCATCATTGGGACGAGAACCTTCAGAGATTGGTAGTGGGCTCCTCGTGAAACACCGGTCAGAATCCTCGTCATTCCAACGAGAGGATAAAACCCAGCTCAAGTGCAGCCATTGTGGTGGTGCGAAACACACCAAGGAGGGGTGTTTCAAAATCATCGGGTATCCAGAATGGTGGGACGACCTGAAGCAGAAGAAGCCCGCCTCCAAGGCTATAATTTCCCGAACCGGCGGTAAGGCCAACCTAGCTGTAGGTGGTCCGGATGGTAACGGCGACAAACTCCTCACAACAGCGCCACATACTGATCAGACAGCAGGTACAGTCCGTGAAAGCAAAGTCACCGGAAATCAAAATTCTTTGGGCCTCCTATGCAACCAAATATCCAATCCATGGATTTTTGATTGTGGGGCCACCGACACAATGACCTATGATTCTACCGATATTATGTCCTCCAACAACACTCATCGTACCCAAATACAAAGTGCAAACGGAGAATATATTCCCGTTACCCAGGCCGGAACTGTGGATGTTACCTCTAGTATCCATTTACAAAACTGCCTCTTAATTCCTAGTCTTACTCATAAGCTTTTATCTGTTAGCCAGTTAACTAGGGAACTTGACTGTACTGTTCTAATGACATCATCTGGTTGTGTTGTGCAGGATGCTCAGACGGGACGGATCATTGGTCATGGTACTGAACGAGGAGGATTATACTATGTGAATGAGAAGACTCAAAACTGTAAAGCTTTGCTTGCTCATGGATCACCAGAACATCAACTCTGGATGTGGCACCGTCGGCTAGGTCACCCCTCCATAGGTTATCTCAAACGATTATTTCCCTCTTTAAAGAACATTGCCGTAGATTTGAACTGTGAAGCATGTGTTTTAGCTAAAAGCCATAAGCACTCATATTATCCTAGTATGACTCATAGTACTCAACCATTTGCCTTGATTCATTCTGATGTATGGGGACCAGTTCCAGATTTTACCCTTCATAATTTTTCATATTTTGTTTTATTTGTGGATGATTGTACTCGTATGAGCTGGGTGTATTTTTTAAAACACAAGTCCGAAATGTTTGATGTCTTTGTTAAATTCTACCACATGATTTGTACTCAGTTCAAAGCTCAACCAAAAATTTTACGGTCGGACAATGGGGGGGAATACGTTAACTTGAACATGAAACAGTTCATTATTGACCATGGCCTCCTCCACCAAACCACATGTTCTTACACACCTCAACAGAATGGTGTAGCCGAGCGGAAAAATAGAACCCTTCTTGAAATCACCCGAGCCCTTATGATCGAATCTCACGTTCCTGTTCATTTCTGGCCCGAAGCTATTGCTACTGCTACCTATCTCACCAATCGCCTTCCTACAAAACCCCTCAATTACGACACACCCCTCAATACTCTTGGGTCACACGTCTCAATTCCATCTTCACATTCCTTACCTCCTCGAGTCTTTGGATGCATTGTCTATGTTCATCTTCAAAAGGGGGTACGCACCAAACTAGAACCCAGGGCTGTTAAATGTGTCTTTCTTGGGTATGGGGTTAATCAAAAGGGGTATCGGTGTTATGATCCTATCCACGACAAAATCCACACTACTTTAGACTGTGAGTTCTTTGAACAGTCTTACTATTATACCCAGCTTAGTCCTCAGGGGGAGAGTTTGAGTGATGACCTTGATGACCTTAGCTGGTTAACATATCCAGAAGTGATGAATCCAGATCCTAGAACACAAGTAGGTAATACCACCGATGTTGCTCCTGAAGCATCAGTATCTCCTCCTCCATCAGTATCTCCTCTTATGTCCACTCCAGTTCCGTCTAGTGAGCATCCTTCTGATGACCTCTCCTCAGAAGAGGTTAATTCTGAGAACTCTGGAACTGATGCTATTACTGAAACTAATATTTTTTCTAGTGATAATATTCCAAACAGGTATCAGTTACCCCCGAGAAGTACAAGAGGAGTTCCACCGAGAAGATATGATCCAGAGTATGAGGCCCAACGGTCTAAATATCCTGTAGAGAGAATCAGCAATGAGAACTTGTCCAGCACAGCCATGGCTTTTACCGCCTCTGTATACTCCACTGACATTCCCAAAACAGTGGAGGAAGCCCTTGGAAATGAAAAGTGGAAACAAGCTATGGAGGATGAGTATTCAGCTCTACAGAGAAACAAAACATGGGAAAAATGCATCCTACCGAAAGGAAAGAAAAAGGTAGGTTGCAGATGGGTATTCTCTATCAAATACCGAGCAAATGGAACTGTTGAAAGATACAAGGCACGACTGGTGGCTAAAGGATATACCCAGACATATGGAATTGACTATTCTGAGACCTTCTCTCCTGTAGCCAAGATTGATACAATACGGGTCTTGCTTTCAATAGCAGCAAACAAGGAGTGGCCCATATACCAGTTTGATGTAAAAAATGCTTTTCTTCACGGAAGTATTGATGAAGAAGTATATATGGAGGCACCACCAGGGTATTCTCAGGAATTTGGAGATGGAGAAGGATGTAGACTGAGGAAGGCACTTTATGGGCTAAAACAGTCCCCTAGGGCATGGTTCGGAAGATTCACAAAAGCTATGAAGAAGTTTGGGTACAATCAAAGCAACTCAGATCACACCCTATTCTTGAAGAAGGTTAGAGATAAAATCACTTGCTTGATAATTTATGTGGATGATATGATTATCACTGGAAATGATGAGAAAGAGATCACTGACTTAAAAGGAAAACTATTTCAAGAATTTGAGATGAAAGATTTGGGGACTCTCAAGTATTTTCTTGGCATAGAAGTTCTAAGATCGAAACAAGGAATCTTCATTCACCAGAGAAAGTATATCCTTGATCTTCTGGTAGAAACAGGAATGCTAGACTGTAAACCAGCTGAGACACCGATCGTTGCTAATCATGGTCTTCAAGTTCTTGAAGGAGCAAAGCTGGCTAAAAGAGAACAATATCAGAAGATTGTGGGAAAACTCATTTACTTAGCTCACACAAGACCAGATATAGCTTATGCTGTAGGAGTGGTAAGCAGGTTCATGCATCTCCCACAAGTACAACACATGACAGCAGTAATGAGAATTTTGAGGTACTTAAAGGGTACAAGTAGCACAGGAATTTATTTCGCCAAAAATGATCATCTGGATCTAATTGCCTACACAGATGCAGACTGGGCAGGAGATCGTGACGGCAGGAAATCCACTTCTGGGTACTTTACTCTAGTAGGTGGTAACTTGGTCACCTGGAGAAGTAAAAAACAAAAGGTGGTGGCCTTATCAAGTGCAGAGGCAGAATTCAGAGGAATTGCAAAAGGAATAACCGAAATCCTATGGATTCGGAAACTCATGAATGAACTTGGTTTTCCACAGAAAATAGCATGTAAGCTATTTTGTGACAATAAGGCAGCTATAAGTATCTCAGAAAATCCGGTCCAGCATGACAGAACGAAGCACGTCGAGATAGATCGACATTTCATTAAGGACAAATTGGAAGATAAGACAATCAAACTTCCGTTTGTTCGATCAAAGGATCAATTAGCTGATATCCTGACAAAAGCAGTCAATACTAAAGCCTTCGATGAGACTTTACGCAAGTTGGGCATTGAAGCACCGACTGCGCAACTTGAGGGGGAGTGTCAAGATATTCAACACCAACCATTCAACAACTACAATTCAACATTCAACCAAATAAATATTCAACCTTCACCAACCATTCAACAACCAAAATGACATATGCAATGATGTATCAATAGGTTTTACTGTAGCATTTTCTTCCTATAAAAGCATGTATCAACCTCTCTTCTAAATACAACAAAAACATCTCTTCTATATACTCTCTCATCTCTCTTGTATATATAGTATTACATAAACATATATAAGTTATCAGAATAATGTGTTTCCTAATGTTATGGATCAGGTGGAAAATCTGAAAGACAGTTTTGATATGATAAACTCAAGATCAAAACCTCTTGCTGCGTATATATTTACAAGTGATGAAGAACTAAAGAAGGATTTTGTTAGAGACATATCTGCAGGAGGGATGCTTATCAATGACACTATCTTACATGTAAATTATCAACTCTTCCGTTTAATTTACAGTAGAAGTAATAATAATAGTATCTAATTTGGAATCAGTAAAATGTCAATATAGTCCTACCTACCAAGTGCACAACTGAGGAAGTTGAGATGGGTAAAATTGCTTGTTGTACATTTGCTTGCATATTCTCATTCCCCTGTTCATTTTTACGCCTTTTGTTCAGTTAATAACTTTTCGGTTTGCAAACTGTGAAATGCAGCTTACAGTTGACAGTCTACCGTTTGGAGGAGTAGGAGAGAGCGGAATGGGCTCGTACCATGGAAAGTTTTCGTTCGATTCTTTTAGTCACAAGAAGGGGCCGGGGTTCTTTACAGAGCTTTTTACAGGAGATTCGCCTACTAGATTTCCACCATATACACCAGCAAAGCTGCGGTTACTAAAGGCATTGATCAGTGGAGACCTATTCCAAGTTTTTTACGTTCTATGATTGGATTACCTAAGAATTGAAAATTTATGTATGGTTAGTTTCTGTACAACTTATTGTGTTAGGCATCTAAAAGATATTATGCTGATATACCAATGTTGGCCCCCTTTTGTTATCAAGGGGAAAATTTTACGAGGGGACTGAACATGCATGTGCCAGTGATATATACTATAGGCAAATATGGATATAATTTGGGTTGAACATGAAACATAAAAGGAAGGGGTAGTTTGGTTCAGTTAATTTTGATATCGGATATGAGTTTTGTTCATTTTAAATCATCTATTTGGTTGAGAATGAAATTTGATATTAAGGGTGGAGGTGGATTTAAAGATGAAGTCAAATTAAAATTTATTATATCATTTTTCTAAATAAATTATATACAATCTCAATAAATATACTTTAAGTATGATTGTTCAATTTTAAATATTTTATACTTTATTTTTATTTAATACTAATTAACACTATTTTATTTTTTATATTATTAAATTACTATTTAGTTGGTCAAATTATAATTTACCAATCACATTTTTTTTCATCTTAATTTTTTTTTTTGTAAATTGAATGATAACATAATTTCAATGTATAACATATACTTGGACACACAAATATTAACAAAACACGTGTTATCAATAATATTCAACCAAATTGGGAATGATATCCAACCCCTATCAGCTTAATTCCAATTCCAAACTCATAACTCTAAACCAAAAGATCCTTTTGAAATATTTTACATTTAAAATACTGTTCCTATAAAAAAAATAAAAAAAAGTAAGATACTCGGTACATGGTGTTAGTCACAGAGGCATGTCTGAATACATCTAATAACAAGCCCAAGTGGTTCGTAATGCTATGCATTACCTACATGACCTCTTAACTGAGGGAACCTCTAGTTGTAGAGTTTCTACTTGTTTGTACTATGTAATAGGCATCAAATTCTATCTGTGTAACTGTACCTACTAAGTCAAGAATAAAGCTTGAAAGAAGTTCTAAGGTTCATGCCTCAAGCAAGGAAATGAAGACTGTCAAATAATCACAGTTGGGATTTGAAGAATTGAAGAAATGAAGAAATTGCCTAAGTACTAATTCGAGAAGTACATTTGTTTATTCGAGAAGTCTAGCATTCGAGAAGTTTGGAGTTCGATATCTCAGAAGACACTATTCGATATCTATCGATATCTCATTCGATATCTCAGGGATTCGATATGTCTATTACACGGTTCGAGAACTCAAGGAGTCAACAGTTCGAGTTCTCAAAGGGTCAACAAGTCAATGCTACATTCGATATCTCAAAGACTCAATATGCTATTCGATATCTCAGGGATTCGATATGTCAAAATGCTCTATTCGATATCTCAAGGAGTCCCAGAGAAAAGAGCTATTCGAGAAGTGATTCGATATGTCAAGATAACACTATTCGAGAACTCAGAGTTATCGATCAAGTCAACTCCAGTTCTCGAATCACTCACTTAGTCACTTCTCGAATACATTCTTGAGGACAAAATACTGAAGAATTGTACAAGTCAGAAACCTGCAACAAGCCAGGATACTTTATTTGACTCTGTCCTATAAAGCATGCTGGAAAGCCTACAAAGAAGCTTGGAGAGATAAGACAAGGGACAAGGAGCTGAAGAAGTGGATCTAAACAGGCTTTTCAAAGTCAAATCTGTAGCCGTTTGGACTCTTACTAAAATGAGATAGACAGACTGGAAAGTGTTTTTGTTTTACCTACCTCATTTGTAGTAAGTGGGTGTATCCATGTCTATAAGGATACAACCTCACTTCCTTAGCTGTTAAGGTGTTGAAGTTTCTCAAATACCCAGAAAATATCTCTCTGAGAAAAACGAAGCTGAGAATACTATCATTTGTATTCACAGATTGTAGCAAAATCTTTATCTAATAAGATATTAGATTAAAGTGATATTGTGTTGTGTTTGTCTTTAATTATCCGCATCTTCATATCTCACACACTCATCACTTATCTTGCTGCAAAGATTCAAGAACGAAGAAAAGTTCAAGAATCCATTCACCCCCCCTCTGTATTCTTTTACTGTATTCAATACTCAACAAGTGGTATCAGAGCAGGCTGTTTAATCTAAACAGAAAACGATCATGAGTTCGAATACACCAAAGACTACAGGTACGGTAAAGGTCCCTAAGTTCGACAAAGAGAATTACAACCTCTGGAAAATAAAAATGCTGTTGTTCATCAAAGCTGCCAATCCTCTCTACCCTGACATTCTCAAGAATGGTCCATTCATACCACAACAAGAAGTTGCTGAATCCACAGTGGGCGCAGTAGTCATTCCTAGATCATACGTTCCAAAAGAGCCATCCAAATGGACGGACTCAGAGAAGGAAAAGATTGCCCTAGACAGCCACCTCATGTTGTTAATCATAGACTCCATGGATATGTCGATGTTTGCCAACATAGCATCATGCAAATCAGCCAAGGACATGTGGAATCACATCGAGGTGTTATGTGAAGGGACAGAGGAGGTAAGAGAAAATAAGAAACAGATACTGGTCACACAGTATGAGGCGTTCATGGCACAGTCCAAGGAAAGTATCACTGATATGTTTGAAAGATTTCACAAGCTGGTGACTGAGCTCCAAATGAATGGGAAGGTTTACAGCACTAAGGAATTAAATATGAAGTTTCTACTATCGTCACCAAACCATCTAGAGCAAAGGGTCATATCCCTAAGAGAAAGAGATTTGAACAAAGTCACGTATGATGTGCTCTATGGGGTTTTAAAGACACACGAGCTTGAGTTGCTTCAAAAGAGGGCTATCCAAGCTAACCAAGGCAGAATGATAAACACATCCTGTGCCTTGATTGTCAATAAATCTATTCAAGACCTGGAAGCATCTGCAAGTCAGCTGAGAATAGAAGAGATAGTAGATGATGAAGAAACTGAGGAAGTAGTGACTGAACCTGCTGATGACAAGGAAGAAGATGAGTTCTACACTCTTGAAGAGCTGGATGGCATGGAAAATACATCATATGCTTTTATGGCTAGAAAATTCCCAAACATCAGATTCAAGAGGAATCAGCCCTTCAAGCCTAGACCTCAAAATCATTCATTCAACAAGAGCAAGGCACCTATGAAAACAAACAAGAACAGATTCAAAACCAGCTATGTGGATAGGTCATCTGTAAGATGTTATAGATGCAATGATCTAGGGCATTTTGCCAGTGAATGCAAGAAGCCTAAAAAGAAGGATAAGGAGTTTCTTGAGCTTGAAGCTAAGTATGAGGCCCTTCTAAAGAAGCAGACACCAGGTAAGGCTTACATAGCTGAAGGGAAGTGTTGGGATGATTCTGACAGTGATGGGGAAGAACAAGAATTCTGCAACTATGCCTTGATGGCCAATTCCAAGGAAGAACCATCTGCATCAGACTCACAGGTACCATCTCTCACTACCATAGACATGTCTGTTTCTGAATATAAATCTTTGGTTGAACAACTATCCGTTGAGATGTTTAACATTCATACTAGTATGACTGCTGCTAATGAAGAGATTGCTAAACTGTCTACTAGGAATGAACTGTTAAATAAGAGAAATGAGGAACTAGAGCTAACTACTGTGCAAATAGAAAATCTTAAACAAGAGATTGAGTATCTAAAGAATAAAGTTCTATGTGCTAGTCAAGTTGAGAAAGCTCTTAGGGATGAATTAGCTGAAAATGAATTTAAGTTGAAGACATTTAAGAATTCCTCTAGTCTATTGCAGTCTTATCATGAGAAAAATCTAGCTAGACCTAAGGCTGCCATTGGACTTGATTATGACACTCTTAAACAGAGGAAAGGCTATGCAGTCATTGAAGATGACATTGTTGTTCAAGAGGAGGTGCCTCAGGTTTTGAAAAAGACTGAGAATCCAATATTTAAAACACCAACACTTGAGATTGATGAGGATGCCTTACTCATCAAGCAAATGTTGGAGGATGAAGATGAGGCACAATCAAATGAACAACAAGCATCCTCTGAGAGTAAGAATGTCAAAACCAAAGCCAAGGAGCCAGTAGAAGGTAGACCTAGACTTGAGAAATCTGTAAATTTTGTTTCAGCTGGAAATTATGAGACTAAGAAGAAAGTGACTAATAAGAGACCAAACAGGAATGGCAAATTAGGGATTAACAAAGATAACAACTATGCTTATGTGCCAAATGCCCCTAGGAAAGTCTGTCAAAACTGTTTTAGCTCTAATCATTTGACTCATGCTTGCAAGAAACCATCTGGTAGTGTTGCTAAACCATTCTATGATTGCTCTGTGCCTTTAAGACATAGAGACTCTCCTTTCTGTGATAAACTTGATTGTATGCCATGTAACATGAATGTGATGACTAGTTGTTTTAATTTGAGAAGACAATTCATGGAAGGCTGTATCAATCATAATGTTCACACACACTACACAAGGACAAAGTCTTCAAGTCCTCCTAAAGTTAGGAAGGTACCTCTGTCACCTAAGTCTAAGAACCCTGATTCTAAGACTCCCAACAGTGACAAGAAGACCAACATCAAGAAAACTGATAAGCATGCTGATTTTGATAAAACTGTCACTAAGTCACATGGACCCAAACTCGTTTGGGTACCAAAGGAGAAGTAATACTTTTGTGTTTGCAGGGCAAAGAAAGTAAAAAGAAGGTCATGTGGATTTTGGACAGTGGATGCTCAAATCATATGACTGGTGATATGGCCCTGCTATCACAGTATGAGGAAAAGGCTGGCCCAATGGTTGCTTTTGGAGATGACAGCATTGGCAACACACTGGGATATGGCAAGTTGGAAATTGGAAATGTCATCATTGAGAATGTAGCACTGGTCAAGGGGCTCAAGCATAATCTACTGAGTGTTGGTCAATTCACTGACAGAGGCTTCAAAGTGAACTTTGACAAAGATGAATGTTTGATCACCCACAAGAAGACTGGTGATTTTGCTCTGTCTGGAGTAAGGAAAGGAAGCCTGTTTGTAGCCAATATGGACTCTGCAAGCAAGGACACAATTTGTTGCTTCTACTCAAAAGCATCAAATGAAGACAGTTGGCTGTGGCACAAGAAGCTATCACACCTGAACTTCAAAACCATTAATTCCCTAGTCAAAAGGGAGTTAGTGAGAGGCATGCCCACACTTGAATTCTGTCAAGAAGGAGTGTGTGAGGCGTGTCAAAAGGGAAAAATGAAAAGATCAAGCCACAAGTCAAAAACAGTGACATCTATAACCAAGCCCCTGCAACTGATTCATATGGATTTGTTTGGGCCTGTCAATATTATGTCACTAGGAAGGAAGAAGTATGCTCTAGTGATGGTTGATGATTTTACAAGGTATACATGGGTAGAATTTCTGGCATCAAAGGATGAGGCTCCACAAGTAATCATTGAGCACATAAAGAAAGTTGACAAAGAAGCAAAGGCCATAAATGCAAGTGTGATTGCATTAAGAAGTGATAATGGGACAGAATTCAGAAATGCCATGCTTGGAGCATTCTGCAAAGAAAATGGTATTTCTCAACAATTCTCAGCTCCAAGGACCCCACAACAAAATGGAGTTGTTGAGAGAAAGAATAGGACTCTGATAGAGGCTGCTAGAACAATGCTACTTGATGCAAAGATGCCTACATGTTTTTGGGCTGAGGCTGTGAGCACTGCATGCTACATCCAAAACAGAACCCTCATCAACAAAAACACTGGAAAGACACCTTACAACTTGATGACTGGAAAGAAGCCTACTCTAAAGTATGTTCATACTTTTGGAAGCAAGTGCTTTGTGCTAAAAGATAATTCAGAATATGTTGGAAAGTTTGATGCAAAGGCATTTGAAGGAATCTTTCTTGGCTATTCTATGGAAAGAATTGCATACAAAGTTTATGTCATTTGTCAAAAGAAAGTAATGGAGAGCACAGATGTAACATTTGATGACAGCAAACTACCTGGATTAGAAGAAGCCAATGATGAAGATAAAGATCCCTTGAAGTTTGACAATCTAGATGATTCTGATGAGGAGATTGAAAGTGAATCTGAACTCATAATCCAACAAACTCAAGTGAATGAAGAACCTGTGTCAACCAACAATGAAGAAACAAGCATCCAAGATACACCTGTGAGGAGTGACAACTTCACAGGGGGAGGAAATGTAGATGATCATGATCTAAATGATGAAGCAACATCAAGGATGAGAAATCAATCTGAACATACAAGGAAATGGGATAGATCACACACTGCAGATCAGATAATTGGAAATCCAAATGCAGGAGTAAGGACAAGGAGAGCAACTATAAATGAATGTCTTTATGGCTGCTTTCTATCCCAAGTTGAGCCTAAGAAACTTGATGATGCATTGTTGGATCCTGACTGGATAATTGCTATGCAAGAGGAGCTAAATCAATTTGAAAGGAGCAAAGTATGGGAACTAGTGCCTGCACCAAAGGATAGAACCGTTGTTGGAACTAAATGGGTTCTAAGGAATAAGATGGATGAAAATGGTGTAGTCATAAGAAACAAAGCAAGGTTGGTTGCAAAAGGATACTCTCAACAGGAAGGTATTGACTATGATGAGACCTTTGTCCCTGTTGCTAGACTAGAAGCCATCAGAATTTTCTTGGCATTTGCTGCACATTCTAATTTCAAGGTCTATCAAATGGATGTCAAGAGTGCATTCCTGAATGGGGAGTTGGAAGAAGAAGTATATGTGCAACAACCACCTGGCTTTGAGGATCCACAGTTCCCCCACTTTGTCTACAGATTACTTAAAGCATTGTATGGACTCAAGCAAGCTCCTAGGGCATGGTATGACACACTATCACAATTTCTACTGGAGAATCAATTCACTAGAGGCACACTGGACAAGACACTGTTCTACAAGAAACATGGTGATGATATTATCCTAGTTCAAATCTATGTGGATGATATCATATTTGGCTCTACAAATGAGAAGCTGTGTGAAAAATTCTCTAAGCTCATGCAAAGCAGATATGAGATGAGTATGATGGGAGAATTAACATTCTTTCTTGGACTGCAAGTTAGTCAAAGGAAGGATGGCATTTTTATAAGTCAAACCAAATACATTAAAGATTTACTGAAGAAATTTGATTTGGAAGAATGTTCACCTGCGAAGACACCCATGGCCACTGCCACCAAGTTAGATGATGACGCTAAGGGCAAAAAGGTAAATATCTCAATCTACAGAGGCATGGTTGGTTCTCTACTCTACCTCACTGCTAGTAGGCCAGATATCATGTTTGCTACATGCTTATGTGCAAGGTTTCAATCAAACCCAAAGGAATCACACATGATAGCAATAAAAAGGATCTTCAAATATCTGAAAGGCACACCAAACTTGGGGTTATGGTATCCTAAGGACACAGGGTTCAATCTGGTTGGTTATTCTGATGCTGATTATGCTGGATGCAGAGTGGATAGGAAAAGCACATCAGGTAGCTGCCAGTTTCTTGGACAAAGGTTAGTCTCTTGGTACAGCAAGAAACAACAATCTGTGTCAACTTCCACAGCTGAAGCTGAATACATAGCTGCTGGAAGTTGCTGTGCTCAAGTGCTTTGGATTAGAAACCAACTTAGAGATTATGGACTTGTGTTGGAAAGAATTCCTATCATGTGTGACAACACAAGTGCAATCTCTATAGTTGCCAATCCTGTCAATCATTCTAGGACAAAGCACATTGACATCAGATATCATTTCATTAGAGAACATGCAACTAATGGAACCATTGAGTTGCATTATGTCTCTACAGATAAACAACTAGCTGACATATTCACTAAGCCATTAGATGAAGCCACCTTCACTAGGCTGGTCAGTGAGATTGGAATGCTGAATTCTTCGAATTCTGGCTAAGTGAATATATCAACTAGATTGTTGCAGCAGTAAATACTTACTTTATCAAATGCCTAATATTTCTGAAGTAAGTATTGGCTGGAGTATGATGTATAAATATTCCAATGCTGCACATGTTGAAAATCATACATATGTAGCTTGAAATTTCTGTAAAATTTTTGAGTAAACCACTATTTAATTTGGTAGAATATTCGTCAATGAATATTTCTAGTAAATTTTAAAGGATAGTGGAAATTGAATTTTATGAGTGAAAAGTACAGTTCGATAAGTCAGACTTCTCGAATGGTTCATTGTTATGTCTTGGCTCGAGTTCTCGAATAGGCCTATCTAGAACCCTCTTGAGTTCTCGAATAGTGTCTTTTAGAGAAATCGAATAGCACACTTTGAGTTCTCGAATAGAGTATTTTAGTTCTCTAATGATAGAGTTCTCTAATGCTGCATTTGAGTTATCGAATCATTTGAAAAGGCTGATTTTTCGCTGACACTTAATCGCTTTTTGGATTTATATTCAAACCTTCATTTCACTCATAAAAATATATTTTACTTAACTTTGAATTATTTTCTGAGTTAAATCACTGCCAGCTGTGAGTTAAAAACTGCCTGAGATATCGAATAAGCCTTTCTTGACTTCTCGAATAGTTGTTTCATACTTCTCGAATGACTTGTCGCTACAGAACACTTATCTATCGACAACTCAAGACATTCATATATATATATACAACTTCATAACTATTCAATTCATTTCGTTCGATTTCTCAAGCATCTTAACTCCTGAAACCTCTGAAAAACCCTAACTGCGAATTTCTTCTTCAATCCTAATTCTCTTTTCTTCTCTACCCAAATGGCAAACACTCAACTCACCATACCATCCCAAACTAATTTCATCGCAATCTCCAGTGATGTGGAAGCACCGAATGCCAATTTCAAGTGCTTTGTTCGGTGGTTGTCTGAATCATACATCAAGAGTGCGCTCTCAGCCAACCCAACTCTGTACATAGATCTATTGGAACAATTCTGGAGGACTGCTACTGTGGAGGTCATCGCTCTTGAGAATGCTATCACCTCTTATATTGTTCACTGCATGATTCAAGGAGAGGATATCACTATCACCACTGCAGACATGAATCAAGCCTTGGATATGCAGCAAGAGACGTATGATGCTCTGGCCTCCAATGATGAGTTGGAAGAATTCTTTGACTTCATCAACTACTCTGATACTATCAAGCTGGGAAAGTTGAATAGGAAGTTCTTGAGGAAAGAATGGAGCTTTGTATTTGCTACACTCCTTCAAGTATTCACTGCACGGAAATCAAGCTTTGATCAGATTAGTACACCCGTGCAGCAGCTTGCCTATGCCTTGGCTCATGGGAGAAAGATAGATGTTGGACTTCTCATCCTACAGGAACTCTATGGGAGACTTGGTCAGACCACAGCCAAGAGAGGTAATGAAATTTTCTTTCCTCGCTTTATTCAATCAGTGCTTAACTTTAAAAATGCTTCATTGATTGAATTGCCTGGAGTAGATAAGAGTAAAATAGGCTATCCTAAGTCCATGACCAAACTCATTTTTGGTAATTTGGAGACTAGGAATGATGTGGATGTAAGACTTTGCATAACTCCCCACATGGAGGGTTTGTTTAGGTCTTACCCCCACAACATGCCAATATTTGATTCAAAATCACAGTTAGCACAGCCTAAGCAAGGAGAACAAAGTGCTAACCCAAGGCCTGCTAACCAACCCCCTCAGCCAAACACTCTATCCAGCAAAGAGCCAACTGCATCATCCTCTCAAAAGGGTGATGTTAGTAAAAAGAAGAGAAAACAGGCTGCTTCTGAACCTTTAGAAATCTTAACTGAAGTAGCCTTGGCTGTAGAACTAGGGTTAGAAAGTGAGACACCTGAGTCACCTATCATAAGCCTAAAGAAGAAGAAGAAGTCTAAAACCACCTCTTCAGTCACTCAAATGGCTGAAGTTGTAAAATCAGGGGCACACAGCTCACTAGATGTATCCTCTCAACAGGATGCATCTATAGAATCATTCACCCCCCCTCTGTATTCTTTTACTGTATTCAATACTCAACAAGTATCTGTAAAGAGTCAGCACAAGGGAGTGATAAGGCTGGCACAACACTGAGTGGAGAGCACATCATAACTGAAACTCCCTCTATTTCTCAGGGGGAGTTGCCAAAATCTTGTCTACAACACACTTCTCTTTCAGAATCTACCACTCATATCTCTTTGAAGCCTGCAACTCAAGCAATTGAGGAGCAAGGCATTGATCATCAAGAATTCTTTTCCTTTGATGAGCCAATGAATTCAAGTGACTTGGTGCATGACACCTTGCTCACCACCCAGGTACCACATTTGGATGGTCAGGGAATGCATGCTGGGGCATATCCTAATGACACCATCACAAACACAGAGGATTCACTAGTTCTTACTAGAGACTCTGTGCCTGTGTCAACTACTGTTGTAACTCATCCCACTTCTGTGGAGACAGCAGTAGTAGAGTCTGTTCATCCGGTTGCAGAAGTTGCATCTGTAACTGAGGAGCCTAGCAAGCCTAGCTCTAGCTCTAACTTTATGTCTCAATGGCTGAAGCCTGTGCAACATGACAGTGCTTCAGGATCAGGGTCTGTTCCACCACAATTGACGGTTGAAGCACTTCAAAGCTTAGTTGTGGATCAGATCCCTGAGTTCACAAAAATTGCTCAGCACCTTCTCACTGCAAACATGCCCAATCCAGACTATGAAGCTATTCTCCTATGTCACAAAGAGGATGTAGAGCTACAGAAGGAGAAGATCATAGATGAAACTGAGAGAGATGGGAATATCGATGCTTGGCTGCAAGGAGCCAATTCAATCCCTCTCTCAGAAGGTCTCCAGTACCTCAGAGAAGAGTACATCACTTCACTAGGGTCCAATGTCAAATCTCTCAACCCTACTGATGTGTTTGAAGCAGTGAATGATAGCTATAAAGGCATTCTCAAGGCTGCACACTATCTTGGTAAAGGCTTAAAGACAGAAATTAATGAAGTGTGTTCAGCTACAACCAAGGAGGTGCATGAGATCAAGAGGACTTTTGATGCTAAATTCCCTCAATTGGAGACTGTTCTCAAGGACATTCGAACCTGCAATGCTACTTGCACCAGGATGGACAATGGTTTGGCTATTCTCAAGGATGCTGTCACAGGTCTGGGGCACAAATTTCAATCCTTATCAGATCAGACAACTGATGCCAATGCCATGCTCAGGACCCTCTTTGCAAATCAATATGGAGACAAGCTGGTCACTGAGGTTCCTGTGCATGAGATGTCAAGGTTCGAAGTGCAAAGACTGAAGGATCAATCCCTATCTGGTTTTAAGGCCAATGAACTCTTCATTAAAGTGGATACTCTTGAAAAGGAGGTAGTCTCTCTCCACAAGTCCAATGCTCATCTTACAGACACTGTGACAACTCTGACTGAGCAGTTGAACACTCAAGCCACCACCACAGCTGATGTTCTTCTGCATCAACAATCAATGTTGTCTGCAATGATGAAGCACATGGGTCTCCCTCTACCTGATGAATCTTCAACTCCAAAGGTGCCTCCTACAGCCCCTGTGTCTGTCAACAAGCCTAAGGGGGAGAAGAGGATATCAAAGAACTCAAATCCAAAGGGGGAGAGACCACTAGAAAAGGGCATCAAGATCACTGAGGGTGGCCATCAGAGAACTTTGAAATCTACTACTCATGTGCCTGGAAAAGGAAAGGACAAAGTTGATGAGCCTCCCAAGCCTCCCACTTCTCTGCCAGTTGTCACTCTACCAACTGTGCACATCACTACTCCTGATGGTCAAAGGCAGTCTATCACAACCACAGTGGTTGCAGGGAGTATGCCATCTGACAAGCCTCAAATCTCAATATCTAAGAGTGCCAAGCCAGTAGAAGTGAAGGTGGTCACTGAGGCCAAGCTACAAGAAATTGCAAACTCAAATGTCTATCATGATGATGCATTCTTGGAGTTTCTGAAAGTCTCTAGAGAACAGGCTGGTGATGCTCTGCTATATCATGAGAGTTTGAAGAGTCAGATTGACTGTCTCACTGTAGTACCAAGGAGGCTTAATGATCTATGGCTCAATGAGATATTGATGGTAGGAAAGAACAAGATATGACACTTAACCATCAATACTCTACAGAGTCTAAAGCACTCAGAAGTGAATGTGCTCCTTGGACTAATTGAGAAGGGAAATGAGAACAACAAGAGTCTTCATGATGACTTGAGGAATGGTCAACCTTCAAGGCTACCTGAAGTTTTCACAGATCCTAGAACTATTATCTACCAGGCTGGAACAAGAATTGAAGATATCAAGCAGCTGGTCATTCCTAAGCATCTAACTCCTCAAAATAAAAATCTCATCATAGCCATCATTGAGAAACTGATCAAGAAGAAGGGATCAAGAACAGCAGAAGAATTAGAAGCTATATCTTATCTCAGGTCATATATTGTAACTGGCATTGTATCTGAGACTGCTAAGTTCAACCCAAGCAAAGATCAAGACAAGGATGAAGATAAAAGTGACGGAAGGAGAAGTCATCACAGGAGTAATAAGGGTGATGAAGACAAGAAGAAGAAGAAGGATGATGAGAAGAGGAAGAATGATGATGATCAAGGTAAAGGCTCTGAGAGGAAAAGTGGAAGACAGCAAGCCTCAGGCATTGCTGACAGTAACCTCACCACAACGCAAGACTCTAAGTCTAGGGTGAATGCTGCCAGTAGTGACCTTTCAAAATTTGCATCTATGGCTTCTGCAACTGTCTTGCCACCTCAAGAAGAGAAGAAGATTCAAGTCAAGAAACCATCTGTATGTTTCAAAAAGCAAACTGCTAATGGAATACTACAATGGTCTACAAACAAAGGTCACATACTGCTGCCAAGTAATCATGTAAAAAGAATCAAGTTCAAGCAAGCTGCAAGGAAATCAAAGCCAACCATATCAAAAACCCTGACAATCTATCCAGGCCTAAAACTCCAACCACTAGATGAAGATTATGATGTAGACCAACTGCAATTTTTGCAAGCTCAAAGAATCTATCATGTTGCCATTGTTGATAATTGCCTTGAGATTAAATATTCTGATGGAAGGGAGGAGAAATTCAAACAAGGAGGATGTCAACACTGGGGCAAGCTATATGACATAGAGAGAATCATTGCACTGTTGAGCTCAGAAGATAAAGTGGAGAGAGTATGGAAGCTGGAGCTAATTGATTTTGTGAAAATGAAGAGAGATCATGAGGAAAAAGTCAGAAAAGGGTGTTTTGAGAAATGGCTGGCAAGAGAGAGAGAAATTGAGAGACTGGAAAGTGAAGCAGAAAAGCTGAGGAAAAAGGGTTTGTGTAGAGTTCAGTTCAACCCCTACATGGTAAAGTATAGGAGGAGAAATGGAAATCAAGTCAACATCAGAATGAATCTACTCAACCACTATCCTGCAAATATTCTGGAACCAGTACTTGAAGATTTCAAAGACTCAATTTTGCTTGAAGAATTGGATGCTATGGCAGAAATAATAAAAGCTATGGATGAG
This sequence comes from Saposhnikovia divaricata, assembly GCA_036435485.1. Classification (NCBI taxonomy): domain Eukaryota; kingdom Viridiplantae; phylum Streptophyta; class Magnoliopsida; order Apiales; family Apiaceae; genus Saposhnikovia; species Saposhnikovia divaricata. Next base: position 60,951,956 of record CM071598.1, read on the forward strand.
AATACAAGGAAGGAGAAAGAAAGAAGAGAGAAAGAATATGATGAATTTCAAGCCAAAGCTATGGAAAGGGAATCAAAAGACAATGGCTAGTTCTTCATCATAGGCTGTAAGATTACTCACTCTGTAGTTCTATCCAAATTGCTAATGGAAATTCATACCTGTACTGTCAAGTTTTATCTTTATGTATGTTAGGCTTGTTATCAGACATGAAATTGTGACTAAGGGTCTTACTCACAATTTGGGGGAGATTGTTAGTCACAGAGGCATGCCTGAATACATCTAATAACAAGCCCAAGTGGTTCGTAATGCTATGCATTACCTACATGACCTCTTAACTGAGGGAACCTCTAGTTGTAGAGTTTCTACTTGTTTGTACTATGTAATAGGCATCAAATTCTATCTGTGTAACTGTACCTACTAAGTCAAGAATAAAGCTTGAAAGAAGTTCTAAGGTTCATGCCTCAAGCAAGGAAATGAAGACTGTCAAATAATCACAGTTGGGATTTGAAGAATTGAAGAAATGAAGAAATTGCCTAAGTACTAATTCGAGAAGTACATTTGTTTATTCGAGAAGTCTAGCATTCGAGAAGTCTGGAGTTCGATATCTCAGAAGACACTATTCGATATCTCTCGATATCTCATTCGATATCTCAGGGATTCGATATGTCTATTACACGGTTCGAGAACTCAAGGAGTCAACAGTTCGAGTTCTCAAAGGGTCAACAAGTCAATGCTACATTCGATATCTCAAAGACTCAATATGCTATTCGATATCTCAGGGATTCGATATGTCAAAATGCTCTATTCGATATCTCAAGGAGTCCAAGAGAAAAGAGCTATTCGAGAAGTGATTCGATATGTCAAGATAACACTATTCGAGAACTCAGAGTTATCGATCAAGTCAACTCCAGTTCTCGAATCACTCACTTAGTCACTTCTCGAATACATTCTTGAGGACAAAATACTGAAGAATTGTACAAGTCAGAAACCTGCAACAAGCCAGGATACTTTATTTGACTCTGTCCTATAAAGCATGCTGGAAAGCCTACAAAGAAGCTTGGAGAGATAAGACAAGGGACAAGGAGCTGAAGAAGTGGATCTAAACAGGCTTTTCAAAGTCAAATCTGTAGCCGTTTGGACTCTTACTAAAATGAGATAGACAGACTGGAAAGTGTTTTTGTTTTACCTACCTCATTTGTAGTAAGTGGGTGTATCCATGTCTATAAGGATACAGCCTCACTTCCTTAGCTGTTAAGGTGTTGAAGTTTCTCAAATACCCAGAAAATATCTCTCTGAGAAAAACGAAGCTGAGAATACTATCATTTGTATTCACAGATTGTAGCAAAATCTTTATCTAATAAGATATTAGATTAAAGTGATATTGTGTTGTGTTTGTCTTTAATTATCCGCATCTTCATATCTCACACACTCATCACTTATCTTGCTGCAAAGATTCAAGAACGAAGAAAAGTTCAAGAATCCATTCACCCCCCCCCTCTGTATTCTTTTACTGTATTCAATACTCAACACATGGTTATAGAGTAATCCACTTGAAGACGTTATCTTAGTATCTCCCATTAAATATTCTGCAATTAAGTTAAAATACTAAGTTCCTATAAAAAAAAATAATATATATGATACTCCTATGATTTTGATGATCATAAACAGTAAGTCAAAAGGCTTGTATTTACATATAAAACAATGTGCTATTTCTATATGCACTAACTTGGTAAAGTTAGTTTATCAAAAACAGCAAGTCAAAGTTGAAATGCAGTGACAGTTTGGCAAGTCATTTGCGTAGAAACATATCACAAACAGCATGCCATTTGTCAACAGTCCAAAAAGTTTAGAGCAACTCCAACCATACATGTTCCTTACCTATAATGTGCCTAGGTGGACAAATATAGGAATTTTAGTTTAAAAATAAAGACCCTAAACTTCATCCCCTTTATTTTTTAGGGGAGAGAAAATATAACCCCTTATTTGAGGGATCAAAATTAGATTCCCTATATCCTCCACCTCATCTACTGCCATCCCATTGGTTAATTTATAAGAATGTTCAAAATTTAAATTTCAAAAAACTACACTAAAAATTACTTTTAAAATATAGTGTATGAATATAGGGTATATGATTGGAGTGAAACATAATTTTCATTACCTATATTTTTAATAATCCCTATTTTAGGGGTTAAGGAAAGGGAAGAGCATTGGAGTTGCTCTTAGAAGTGTGGAAATCAAGGAGTATAGGAATGGACTTCTAATAATCAGTTGTAAGGATTGTTTAAATAAGGAATATGTATATTATATATACTAGCTTATAGTCCGTGCAATGCACGAGTTACTTTTAATTTTTTATAATTTGTTTATATTGTAATATAAAATTAAAAATATTAATTTTAATATGTTATTGGAAGAATTCGAACTTTATATCTTTGTATATAATAATTTTTAGTATTAAATATAAATTAATATGTTGTAAATGTTGCTGGCGGGAATCGAACCTTGGACCTTTGTATATTACAACTTTTAGTATTGTTATATCTAACGTTCAGGATTTATTTGAGTTGATGATCTAACGGTCGTGAAGGAGGGATAACAAAAAATGGGGATAACTAAAAAAGGGGTTAACCAAACTACAAATTATACCCCATTTCGTTTATTATAATATAGTATAGATCTGAGCTTATTTTAAACATATCTTTTTATTCAAAATTGATTTCCTAAATTATAGGAGATTGTTTTCAAATAAAACTCTTATCCTCTTTTAAAATCTCCTATACGTATTTTTCTGTTATATCTTTTTGAAGAACAGGTCTCAAACGCTTTATCTTTTCTTCTTCTTCATTCAAACGTTAACATTAACGTTATAAACAAATCTAACAATTTGAATGTTGGATTAGATCCGAACGTTGGAAAAATTGTTGATTAGTTTATGACTGTTTTTGTTAAAGGCTTTATATACGTGTTCATGGTTTTATTTTTCGGTGGCTAAAAATCTAAGAACCACAAGAACATAAACAACTCTGTTTCTCTTTGCAAAATCTTTCTTCTTGATTTTCTCGAGCTCACATATATATATTCTTCGTATTGTTTATTTAGAGAATCTATAGTTTGAGTTGTATCAATCATTAATTGTATTGTTCTGATTGTAAGTGTTAGTTGTTGGATACTTGGCTTGGAATAGTAGGGATTCGAGGTTTTTGCTAGAAAAGTATACTAAGGTAGTATAGCTTAGAGAGCAGAATCTGTATCAGGTCTATTCAACAATCCATTTGTGTCAGGGTGTTGGCCCCCAATATCACAATTTGAAAGAAAATGGCCCCAAATACCACAATCTGAAAAGTTGGCCCTATATATCACTCCAAAACACTATATCGTGTAGCGTTTTCATTTTTTTTATGAAAACGCTACATCGTGTAGCGTTCTCCTTTTTTTTTTTTAAAACCAAAACGCTAATTGAGAATGTGTTTATAGGCATGTTACTTTCGAAACGCTATTTCAACTTTAGTTTTGGTCTAAAACGCAACTTAATGTGGCGTTTCTTTTTTTTTTTTTTTTTTCTCCAAAATATATACGATTTATTTATCGTTCCGAATATCTCTAAACCCAAAATGAAATTATTGAACCCCAAAAATTAACTATTGAATAAAATTTAAAAATTTTAATTAAAAAATTGAATCAGGCGGCCTGATTTTTAAACGCTAACGCGTTTAAAAATCAGGATAAGTTAGGGTTTAGGGTCGAGTGTTTAGGGTTGTAAACAACCCTAAACCCCAAACCCTAAACCCTAAATTCGTATACGGTTTATTCGTCGTTCTGAATATTTCTAAAACCCAAAATGGAAATGTTGAACCCCAAAAGTTAATTGCTGAACCCCTAAATTTAATTAAAATTGTTTTTTTTTAATTTTAAAATTTTAATTAAAAAATTGAATCCGGCGGCCTGATTTTTAAACGCTAACACGTTTAAAAATCAGGATTAGTTAGGGTTTAGGGTTGTAAACAACCCTAAACCCCAAACCCTAAGTTCGTATACGGTTTATTCGTCGTTCCGAATATTTCTAAAACCCAAAATGGAAATATTGAACCCCAAAAGTTAATTGTTGAACCCCTAAATTTAATTGTATTTTTTAAATTAAAAAAAATACAATTTTAATTAAAAATTTGATTATAATTTTTTTTAATATTGTTTACAAATATAAATTTAGGAGAAAAAAAACAAAAAAAAAAACTTGAAAAACAACCCCCAACGCCACATGAAGTGACGTTTTGGAACATAACAGAACTTAAACTAGTGTGTTCTACACCAAAACATAACATAGAATAGCGTTTAAAACAAAAAAAAAGAAGAAAAAGATAACGCTACACGATGTAGCGTTATCAAAAAAAATTGAAAACGCTACCCGAAAATGTGTTTTGGAGTGATATTTAGGGCCAAGTTTTTAAATTGTGATATTTGGGGTCATTTGCTTTCAAATTGTGATATATTATTGTATCTTGTAATTGGATTATCTTTGATCAATAATATATTCTCTTACCAGGTTGGTAAGGGACCAGGACGTAGACCATAGGGATTAGAGGTCGAACCTGACTAAAAGATCGTTGTGTTCTTTATTTTTCCTGCTACTTAGTGCTTGTGCATTCAGCTTACCATTTACATTCAGCGTAATTTCAATATCATTGTTGGAATTGAAAATGTTATTTCAGTACCTCCTATTTAAACTTTTATTGATATCGAGTAAAGTAATGTGAAAATAGTTCAAAATAGGAAAAAGATTGCTAAGAAAAATATATATTATTTTTTTTAAAATTTCCGTATAATTGATTAAATATTATAAGTTTTTTCTAAATGGTACAATTGTATAATAATTATCTTTAAAATAAAAAATGGATGAACATAAACTTAGTATAAAACTTAGGTAGCAATAGCATTTAATTTATGTTTCCTAATGAATAACTAAAAAGATAATATTTTGTTCAAACATATATTAATTTGTAAAGAATAAAAATCTAATATCAAAATAATTAATGAGAAATATTATTAGGTGAAAAAATTATATTAATGAATCATGTTCTATCAAGCACACACTTTAACATGAGATTAAGTAAAACAAAATTTTTATTATTTTCAATCACAATAATGCACATTTAAAATGTTTATGCAATTTATTTTAAAAAAAGTATGGAACAATTATTTATTATTTTCATATAAACATTATAAAAATACTTTCATCCCAATCACACCGAAATATTATCATCATGCAATAATATATGTCATATTAGATTTACAAAATTATTGTTATTAGATTCTTTTTGACGATCTTGGTTTTGTTTACATACAAATATTTGAGTGGATGCTTATGAATGGTTCATATTATATGTTGCATTTGAATTTATTCATTTTTATGATGTGTTGTTATTAATCATTTTTCAATTTAATACACGCAAGGTTTTTTTTCATTTTAATTTTGCTCAAATTTTTATTTCTTTAGTAATATAACTACAATATTACATTATAAAGTAAAGTTCAGTTATTTGATGATAACTAAATTTACGAACAAAAGTCATATAATTCAAGCAATTGTTTCTTAACAATTATTTAAGAAAAATAGATGTGCACAATTGCCAGAGTTATAAACAAGTTTTACAATGGCATTTTTATATCTAAATATTGAAAATAGTTAAGTTTAACTCAGGACTCCTCTAAATAAAATTCTTAATTTTACAATGTATTGGTAGTTATATTTGTATACATACTTTTTTAAGTAAAAAATATGAGTTTTGTTTGAAAAAGAAAAAATATTACCGAATATGATATTTAGTATCTATTACCAAATATGATATTTAGTAAACAAGAAATAAATTTTGGATACAAGATAATGTTTTAAAATATTTGAGATTGAATAATCATTATACTTGTGAATAACTTAAAGTTTACATTAGAATAATTTAGAGATGAAGATGAGAGAGCATGGTGTATTTGTATTATTTTTTTTAACAAGTTCAAAAGGAATATATTTTAAATTGGCATCATATATTTACATATAAATTTAAAAATTTTGTTGGAAAAAAGTAATTTTTACATTTTATGTGAGAGGTTTTGTCATGAATTTTTTATAATATTTTTTGTACTTACATGTTATCTCATTATTATACCGTTGATTTTTTAAAAACAAGTATTATTATCTTTACAATCAAATCAATGATTCAAAAGTTATTTTAAAATATATTTAAATTTTAAAAAGATGAATGGTATTCAAATTATTAATTATGTTTATAATAATTAATATATATATATATATATATATATATATATATATATATATAATATTTTATATTTACCTTATATAATAAGGTATAAATAATGTAAGATAGTTGTTTTATTTTAAATAAAAAATAAGAGAAAAGAAAGCAAAAATAGGTGAAAATAGGGCAAAAACCGCCTTGCCTTTTAGTCTCCTGGTACCTACCAACTTAGAAACTATGTACATTCACTCCTATACAAAGCAGAAATAAAGGCACAAATAAAAATATAGCAATAAAATATTTATAGTTTCTTTTTAATATCACCCGACATTACTGCTACTAGTAGGTTGTTGGTACGCCACGTATCAACCACGCATTTAGCAAACTTTGAAACGTGGCACAAGCCTCACCCCTCTTCATAAAGCTTAACAAAAATGTCTATACGTTACTATTGCTATATATAGTCTGCCTAAAGTCATTTTCAATCACTTTCATCTTGTTTCTCTAAATACTTATCAAAATTGTAGATGGAAGTAGCAGAAAATGAAAATTTCTCCACCTTCTACCAGAAATGGATAACTCAACTAGGAGAGTATGTTGACATACTTTCTGAACTCTCAGAACAAACTTTTGATTCCAATAACAAGTCAAATGTTGAGGCTCTGGTGGAAAAGGTCATAACTCACCACAAAGTATATTACAGTGTCAAATGGGCTGCTGCTCATCAAAATGTATTACCATTTTTCGGACCAGGATGGTTAAGTCCAATGGAGCATGGATATCTCTGGCATACCGGGTGGAAGCCCTTTGTAGCATTTGGCATATTGGATACACTTAAAAAGAATCAGGTACCTGGACTGAGTACTCTTAAAGAGTTGAGCACAGAGCAATTAGAGAAGATTGAAAAGCTCAAGATAGAAATAAAGATTGAGGAAAGGAAAGTGGAAAGGGACATGGAGAGGCAACAAATGTTCATTGCAACTGTTGACGGAGGAATTTGGGAACAACAAAATTCGAGGTGTGTCACCGGAAACAAGATCTGATGCGGCGGTTCTTTGCCGAAGAAAACGGTGGTGTGTGGTTGTTGAGTGTAATTGGTGGCTGAGATTGATAGGGTTAGTGGCGGATATTCCAAGCTCTCGACTTCCAACCCCTCAATCGGCCTACGTACCCCGGTATTTATAGGGGATCAAGCCATACGTAGTTCTTGGAGAGCAAGAAACCCAAATGGGCTTGGATAACGGACCAGCTTCCGGAATGTTCTACTATGAGGCCTAACCACAAAGGCCCAAGGCTCATCCAAGATCTCAAGACTTCACAGATAAGGAAACTTCCCCCGTCGAGGACTAGTCCTATCCGTTACCAGCTATTTCTTGATTTCAAGGATGCAGGTATAGCCGTGGTTTACCCCAAATGCAGAACGCATCCCTGTCCCCCGAATGAGAAGCACCCACCAGATAGCAGGACAGGTGATCCAGAGCTTTTTGGTGCAACGTGCAGGATTACTCCAAAGTTCCCCAATGAGAGCGCGCCCATTGGCTACAGGAACAGAGCTCCCAAAGCACACACCAAAAAGTCCGCATCTTTCCACCTTAGGGCGCGCCCTTTGTGTTTAAGAAGGGTCCTTATATCCAGGCAAACCCCTGGAGGCCTTCTGCGACGGACATCCCCCTCCTGAGATACGACAGGAGGGAATTCTTCAACCTCAGGAATTCCAGCTGGAGTAGAATCCACTCTTGAGTGAAATTCATACTTGAGTGGAATCCTGTGAAAGATTTCTTCGATGTTTTCACACAAAATCAACTTGAATAGAATTGTCACCATGTTTCTATACTTAGGGCGCGCCCTCTTTGTAGAGAAAGAGAGGGCGCGGCCTGATTCCTCCATTTTCTATAAAATCCCTAATTAAACCTAGAATCCCCCAAATTGAACCCGTAATTTTACCCGAATCCATCTCGAAAAACCCGAACCGAATTTTGGCTATAACAACTACCCCCAATTCCGTATGAAATCAAAGATGATGTACGAAATTCCTTCTATAAAACCCAAAATTCCTTTAAGATTTCCCTTAGGGCGCGCCCTAAAATAAGGCGCGTCCTGGGAATTCCAAACGATTTTACAGCTGTCATCCATCATTTTTTCAAATCTCTATAAATACCTCCCTTCTCTCTTACTTTACTCTTTCTATTTTCTCTCCCAAAAAACCGAACTCCGGCGACTCCAATATCTAAACGTCAATCCGGCCGTCCTCGTCACGTTTTCAGTCATTTTCTTCACCAAATCGCATTCCAGAACTTACAAGGTACGTTTTTATGTCCTTACTTTTCATTTTGACCGTGTAAATTGTCCATTCCGACGTTACAACTGTTCACATACCCCATGTTCTTCATTTTCCGTTGTATGTATATATGTATGTATATGTGTTTGATCTTGTTTTGCCATCATAACTTCTACAGAACATGTTTCTGTATATTGAATTAATCCGTTGGGCGCGCCTTACACATAGGGCGCGTCCTTAGCTTTACTTTGCTAATACACAAGGCTGTCCCTAGTTGCGTATCAGTACCCTCTCTATCGACCAACCTATTAGTTGACTTGTAGAAAAAATTCTCGTTATATTCCTCTCATGGGCGCGCCCTCAGTTTCTTTATTATTTTCTTTTAATTTTGCAGCTGGAGGGCGCGCCGTCTCCATTTCACCCTTTTAAGGAACTTAACAAACGCATTGGGGCTTACTCTCCTTTGCCAGCACCTCTTCCTCCCAATCCACCTAGACCTCTCTTCTCATTTGTATCCTAAGAAGATAGGGCGCGCCTCATCCAGGATTTTAACGAAGACAGGATGAGTTTTTCCAGTGAAGATTCCTTGGATAATGTCCCCCTTAGCACCCGCATGAAGAACAACATAGAAACTTCAAAACCAATACCCGAAAAAATTCCAGACCCTTTGCATACAGATCCCTCAGATAGTGACTATACTCCAAATTTCAATTCCTCCAACGACACACATTCTTCTGATACTTACTCCTCTGAGGGCGCGCCCTCAGCTTCTTCTATTTCACCCACAGCCGACTCCGAACCTACATCTCCATTACCTTCTCCAATCCCGTTTAGACATTGGGAAGTCCTTGATGCAGAAATCGATATTGACTTTGGTAGATATGGTACCATGTCTGAAAAGGACAAAAATATTCTTAGAAAGAAACGAGGCAAATTGGCTTGCGTGAATATGTCTTCGACGGCTACAAGTGACGAAGTAGGATGGGCTATGCAATATTATGGCCAAGAAGGAATCTGGGCCATTCCATATGCTCATCATCGCCCACACATCTTCAATTATGGTAAAAATTTCAAAATTCCGAGGATGGTCTTAACTCCAAAGCTAGTTGCTCTTGGTGTGGGCGCGCCCTTACACCCATATCTAAGGCAAGTACTCGAATGGTACAATCTTGCACCCATCCAACTAAGTCCCAATAGCTACAAACTTCTACTTGGTTTATTCATTCTCTATCACGATCTCGAATTTGGAGCTCCTTCCATGCACGAAGTCAGTTTCTTCTACAGCATTCGTCAATCTAGTATAGGCTATTACTATTTAGTAATAAATAAGCCTCACAATAATAAAGGATTTTCTGAGGGTAGGGTCAGCCACACCAAACATTGGAAGGAGCCATTCTTCTTCGTTTGGGATGTCCCTCGAGTTCGTGTGCAGTTCAACACCGATCCCTGTAAGTCAGGGCGCGCCTTAAATTCTTCTTTCCTTAATAACTTTCCACTCTTAAATTTTTATTAATTTTGAATTAACACAGATAGAAGAGTTCAAAAAACTCTCCAAGGCGCGGCCTCTCTCAGGGCTCAGGCTGTCCTCAAAATTGCCGAAGAAAAATTCAATCTTCAAACTCTTATCACAGAAGAAAACCTGAAAAGAGTTGGGATTCTCTCTGAGAGGGTTGGTTCCTTTTGTAAATTTAAGAAATTTAGAAATGGCGTTGTCGTTCCCTCACCCTCTAGTGATAGTGATGAAAATTATGACTCCAATGAAGGTATAAAATTATAGATTAGGACGCGCCCTAATATTTATTCTTTAACATGTGCTCCATAACCTTTTCCTGAGGCGCGGCCTAATTGTTTCTCTTGTTTTATGCAGATATGGCTCCTCAAATCCCTCGTGGCTTTGGATCCAGGAAGAAAAATGACAATGAAAAAACAACCGACAAAGCGGGTTCTTCTGACACTAGGGCGCGCCCTAGTCAAACCCAGCAAGAACCCATCCCAACAATTCCTACTTCTTCCAGATCTTTGAAGAGGAGTACTGAAGCCCAAGACCCTCCTATTGACAAGGGCAAAAAGCCAAGAACTGAGGGCGCGCCCTCTTACGTTGAAACCCTCATTGGGCCAGCTGCTGCGTCTCTTGTCGATGAAAAGGAGGTTGATCATTGGCAAAACATGAATGCTGATGATGAAACAAATTCCATGATTAAAGCCTCTGCTCAACTTTTAATTCAATCCTTAGGGCGCGCCCAAAGGATTCACAAAGAGAAGCTTCACATCAACAAACTCGAGGGGGAGAACAGAAAATATGCAAAAATGATTGTGGAGGCTGACAACAAATGGAAGAGTAAGTGCGATTCCAAGGATGCTACTATCCAAGACCTAAAAAATGACTTACAAGATGCTGCCAATCATCGCCAACTCTTGGCCGACAAGAATGACAGGTTGGAGAAAGAGAACGAAGATTTGAAAGTGCAGCGGGACACCCTTGAGATCGAGAAAGCAGACTGCTGGAAAGATGAGAAGCAAGCCATGGAAGATAAAAATTTCCAAGCTGGGTTTGATTTCTATCTTCTTGGTTTTCTTGCAAATGACCCAGATTACAACTGGGAAGAAAAGTTTGGTCCAGAAAGTGCTGAGGACATCAAGCAATTTAAAATGCTGCACGCGGATGCCATCTTGGCAAAGAGGATCGAGTTGGGATTGGACGAGGATCCACAGGGCGCGCCCTCAACTGAAGAGGCTCCCTTACAACCTGAGCGAATCGAAGATCCAGGAATCCAAACCGTCGATCCTTCCAACCAAAACTCCGTTCCTGAAATGATCTCTCCTCTCACTATTGTTCCCCCTAGTGATGCTAAGGACGCACCTCCTTCTCCCCCCAAGGACGCGTCCTAGAATTTTATCTTCAAGTTTATCCGAATTTATTCCAACTTCCAAGGCGCGGGTCCTTTGTAAAACCCTGCAAGTTGTAATTTAAATTTGAACTTTATTTGTGCTTTTAATGACTTTAATGTTAACCACCAAATTACTTTTGCCGTAAAACAACTATAGGGCGCGCCCTAACAAATAGGGGGCGACCTTCATAAAATTTTCTTTATCACTGTTAAAACACATCTTCACAGATTTTCAAATAATTCTTCTGTGCAAACAAAAGTTAATATACTTGTAAATTCTGCAGGGCGCGTCCTAATTTGAGCGTGGCCTCTTGTGTTTTATCAGCCAATATTCTTCCAACTCTTGAAAACATTGAAACACACAGAATTAAGTCTTCATACATGTTGAGGGCGCGCCCTAAGGCATTACCCTTTTCGATATTCCTCTAACTTGTCAATTATTGCAAGTAATTACACAGAATTTTCACAGGGCGCGCTTTAAGACATAGAGCACAACCTCTTGTAAAAAAAAAAAATCTTTAAAAAACTTGAAAAACTGTCTTGATAAACTTTATTAATCTTCAAATAAACTCAAATCTCAACAGAACAGGGGAAGGTATACATGAACTACCCCCCGAGCTAAGGAGAATAAACTTCGAAAAAGCGTAGAATAAAAACAGCAAGTCTCGACTAGAACTAAAGAAGGCGTATGTATACTACCCCCCTAGACTAGGAGAAGATTTATTTATGCTAGTCTATAACTTAAATATAAGCCTTCATACAATAGGGGGTCAAAGCCGCACCCTACTGATAGTATTTCCTCAGATGCTCTGCATTCCATGCCCTTGGGATCGTGTTGCCATCCAAGTCTTCTAGATGATAAGTCCCTTCCCAGATAATAGACTTGATCTTATAAGGTCCTTCCCAGTTGTGACCAAAGACTCCATGTGCTGCTACCCTCGTATTTGGCATAACTTTCCGCAGAACTAGATCACCCACCTTAAAAGGTTGAGCCTTCACCTTCTTGTTATAATACCGTGCAGCCCTCTGCTGATAAGTTGCCAATCTCAACTGCGAATTTGCCCTCATTTCTTCTAGGAGATCAAGATTTAACCTTTGATTAACCATATTTGATTCTTCATCATAAAAATCTCTTCGGAATGACCCTGCTCCAATTTCCACCGGCACCATTGCCTCACATCCATAAGACAATATGAAAGGAGATTCTCCAGTTGTGGTTCTTGGAGTTGTGTTATACGACCATAAGACCATGGGAAGTTCTTCAGGCCAATTCCCTTTGCTTTCTTCCAACTTCGTTTTCAAGGTATGCTTGATTATTTTGTTGACAGCCTCTGTCTGCCCATTGCTTTGAGGATGATACACAGCTGCAAATTCCTTCTTTATCCCCAAATCATCACACAATTTTCTCAATTCCTTGCTGTCAAACTGCTTTCCATTGTCCGACACAAGTTTATATGGAATTCCAAACCTGCACACAATAGAGTTGAAAACAAAATCCCGAATCTTTCTTGCTGTAATTGTGGCCAGGGGCATTGCCTCCGCCCACTTGGTAAAGTAATCCACAGCAACAACAGCATATTTCACTCCTCCTTTGGCTTTAGGGAGCTCTCCAATAAGATCTATTCCCCACATAGCAAATGGCCACAAACTCAGCAAAGAAGTCAAAGTGGTAGCAGGGCTGGTAGAGTAATTGGCGAACCTTTGACACTTGTCACATGCCTTAACAAATTCGTAAGCATCCTTCTTCAAGGTAGGCCAATAATATCCTTGCCTTAACACCTTCATTGCCAACGAACCACCCCCCGAGTGATTGCCGCATATACCTTCATGAATCTCCCTAAGAATGTAATTGCATTCATCTCCATCTATGCACTTGAGAAGTGGTTGATTGAAACTCCTCTTATATAATATCCCATCATACTCCACGAATCTAGCTGCTTGATACTGAAGCCGCCTGGCCTCCAACTTCTCACCTGGAAGTATCCCTTCTCGAATATATTTTTGAATGGGAGTCATCCAAGTAACACTGGGAATAGATTCCACTTCCATGACTTCAACCTCTGGAATGCTAGGAACTTCCTGTACTTGCAAAGGTACTGTCCCCAATAGCATAGCGTCTTTCTGTGACCCCAACTTGGCTAACACATCTGCACTACAGTTCTCATCTCGTGGAATACACTCTACCCGTACTTCTCGGAACTTTTTGATCAATCGTTGAGCGCACCTCATGTAAAGCTCTGTCCTTGGACCTCTACACTGAAATCCACCTTTTACTTGTCCAACCACTAGTTCTGAATCACTTAACACAATGAGATTCACTACTTTCATCTCCAAAGCCATCTTTAGCCCATTAATCAAGGCTTCATACTCGGCATCATTATTGGTCGCCTGAAATTTGAAGTGAATAGCACTCATAAGTTGATTCCCTTCGGGGGTAAACAAGATTATTCCTGCTCCAGCCCCTCCATTGTTGACAGCTCCATCTACTTGTAACTTCCACCAAGGTTGAGGAACTTCTTCAAATGGGGTTGCCCTCTTAAGCAGAACTTCAGGCTCAATCAATACAATTGATTTTTCTTCATTTTCCGACTCGAATTCAAGAATGAAATCAGCTAAAGCTTGACCCTTTATAGCTGTCCTTGGAGTATATTCCAAATCGAATTGTCCCAGCTCAACTGCCCATTTTAACATTCGACCAGAGGTTTCCGGCTTGTGGAGAATTCCTCTCAATGGATATGCCGTACGAACTTCAATCTTGTGAGCCTGAAAATAAGGACGAAGCTTCCTTGACGCCAAAACTAAGGCATAAACCAACTTTTCCATGCTAGTATATCTGGTTTCCGCATCGAGCAAACGCTTACTCACATAGTAAACTGGAGACTGATGATCAACTTCTTCTCTTACTAATACCGCACTGATAGAATGTTCTGAAACTGCCAAGTATAAAATTAACGTCTCTCCTTCCACGGGCTTAGCTAAGAGAGGGGGATTTCCCAAATGCTCCTTTACTCTCTGAAAAGCTTCCTCACATTCAGATGTCCATACAAAATCTTTGGCTGCCCCCTTTATCGCCTTGAAGAATTCTCTGCATTTATCCGACGATTTTGAAACGAAACGATTAAGGGCTGCTATCCTTCCCGTGAGACTCTGAACTTGCTTTACACTAGACGGAGATTTCATGTCAAGAAGAGCTTTTATTTTTGCTGGATTTGCCTCGATTCCACGATGATTAACAATAAATCCTAGAAACTTCCCGGATTCTACCCCAAAGACACATTTTTGAGGATTCAACTTCATCCTAAACTTCCTCAAAATCTCGAACATCTGTTCCAAATGCTTTACATGGTCCTCTGCTCTTAAGGATTTAACAAGCATATCATCCACGTATACCTCCATGGTTTTCCCTATCAAATCCTTAAACATCATGTTCACCAATCTTTGATAGGTTGCGCCAGCATTGATTAACCCGAAAGGCATGCCAATGTAACAATACAATCCTCGATCTGTAATGAAGGAAGTGTGCTCCTGATCCGGCTCATACATAGGAATCTGGTTGTAACCAGAGTAAGCATCCATGAAACTTAAAAGAGCATGTCCTGCCGTAGCATCCACCAACTGATCAATCCTCGGGAGTGGAAAACTATCCTTCGGGCATGCCTTATTCAGATCAGTGAAATCCACACAAGTCCTCTATTTTCCATTTGGTTTTTTCACAAGAACTGGATTAGCCAACCAATCTCGATAATATGACTCCTTGATCAGCCCAACATCTAGAAGTCTATCCACCTCTTCTTTCAATGCTATGGCTCTCTCTCCACTTACTGGCCGACGTTTCTGGCGAATTCCCTTCTTAGTAGGATCTATATTCAGACGGTGACACATAACCTTCGGATCAATTCCAATCATATCAGCATGACTCTAAGCAAAAACATCCAGATTGTTTAAAAGGAAATTGGCGAGCATTCCTCTTAACTTGGAGTTCAACTGCGATCCAATCTTCAGAACCTTAGTTGGATCCCTTTCATCTACAAAAATAGAAATTGTATCCTCTGCAGGACCAGTCTTTTCCACCGGTTGCGGTGTCCTTGGGTCAAGATCGAAATCAAAACTTCGAGGATCCTCAACCGGTGCTACATCCTTGGAGGGCACGTCCTCTTTAAGAGGGAAGTCTTCCTCGACAAGAGTATGCACCAAACCTTCAAATAACATTCGTCTCCCTTCAACCTGCTCACCCTTGAGATCGAATGAGATCACTTCCTCTGCGTCTTCCTCTATTTCTTCCAAAATTCCTTCTTGAAGCTCATCAAGAACCGAGGTATCATCCTCAGGGCGCGCCCTGTATAGCAGTTCTTCCTCTTCAGGTTCCTGGACAAGATAATGGGCTTTCACCTCTTCTGGGACAACACTCATGACTCCGGAACCACTCTCACGCAGGGCGCGCCCTCCATCCTGCTGCCTTCTAAACCCTTTAATCGCCTTATGGTAGCAATCTCTGGAGTCATGCTGAGAGCCCCGTACAGTTCCCACACCATTTGGCGTAGGAAATTTCATCGCGAGATGATAGATGGAGGTCACAACTTTCATTTCCTTCAACAGGGGTCGTCCTACTAGAGCATTATGTGAGGAATCCACATTCAAAATCATGAAATCCATCATTTGCGTCACAGAAAGGTTTCCTTCCCCAAGAGTTACCGGTAATTTGATAGCTCCCATAACTTTTACCGATTCTCCTGAAAAACCATAGATCCATCCGTTGTCTTGAATCATATCCTTGTCTAAGAGTCCCAGCTTCTTATAAGTACTGTAGTAGAGTATGTTTACCGAGCTTCCATTGTCCACGAAAACCCGATGGACATTCTTCGAACCAATCTGAATTGCTACTACCAGAGCATCATTATGAGGATGATGTACCCATCTAGCTTCTTCTTCGGTGAAAGTTATGTCAGCACATTCCCCCTTGAACAACTTAGGTGGCCTCAATTCCAAGCTATTCACATTTGTGAGAGGTCGATACCTCGCTTCCCTGGAATATCTCTCCATAGCGTGATTGCTATCTCCCCCTAAATGGTGTCCTCCAAAGATGGTGTGAATACTCCCTTCTTTGACGAATTTCTTCTCTTCCGGCTTACCATCTCCGTGGAGGGCGCGCCCTCCATCTCTCCTGTCGGGATTCTCCCTATGCTTCTTCACCTCCCTAACAATCCATTCCGTCAGGTATCCTTCCTTAATCAGATCCTCAATCTCTTCCCTGAGTTGACGACATTCATGAGTGTTATGCCCTGAGGATTCATGGAATTCACAATACTTTTTCTTATCCTTACTCTGCCAGGAGGTCAATGGTTCCGGCTTTCTGAAGAACCCTTTGTTCTTATTCACCTCAAAGATATGTTCAATAGAAGCTGCTAAAGGAGTATAGTTACCCGGCCTTTGATCGTAAGTGTATGTATCAGGTGGACCCCAACTCCTTCCAGTTTCAGCTAAATTTACCCGGTTAGCACCAGTTGCTATACGACGAGTTGGACTAGGAGATCTATCCTTCCTTTTACCGATCTTTCCCTTAGAACCGTTCTGACTGTCAGTTTTTCGGTTGTCTGCCAAGGATTGTTCCACAATTTTGAAAGACTCAGCTTGCGCAAACACATCAGCCAACGTAGGTGGATCACGTCCTTGAAGATGTTTCCAGAAATCAGTTCCCACCGACAATCCAGCAATTAGGAAACTCTTGAGTGTTTCATCTGTCGCTCCTCTCACCATAGTGGATTCCGAGTTAAATCTCTTGAAATAGGATTGCAAACTCTCTCCTTCCCTTTGCTTGATGTTGGCCAAGGTCGTGACCGGAGGAGCATATTTTACCGCAGCCTGGAACTTAGTCAAGAACAAGTTCCTCATCACCTGCCACGACGTAATTATCCCCGGACCAAGCTTCTGAAACCATTGCTGAGCACTCTCCCTGAAAGTTGCCGCCAACAATCGACACCTAGCCAGTTCCGTAACCTGATAGACATCCATCTCAATATCGAAACGTCCAAGGAATTCCACAGGGTCTGCATTTCCATGAAATCGCAAATCATTAGTCATTGATCTATACCCAGCAGGGAGCTGCGCCTCTCTAACCTCAGTTGAGAAGGGAGAAGATGTTGGTGCAGTTGCAGATATTCTTCCTCCATCTAGGTGAGCAAGGAGTTTCTTTAAGTCATCCACATTAAATGTTCCCACTCCAGGAATATTCTGGATATTTGGTTGTTCCGCAGTCTGTGTACCCCCCGGGGGTGGAGGTGGCGGTGGAGCCGCCGTCTGAATGCCTCCTTGAACTTCAACTTGTGGTTGAGTCACAACCTCTTGAGTTTGGATTTGCTGACCCTCGGGATTTCCATGAGGTTGTGGATTCCCTTGAGAACCTCTCTGATACTGTTCTCCCGAGCGAGAGTGCATCCTCGACCTGGACTCACTGGAAGTGCTTGAGGGAGTTTGATGGATACGGGGGAATCTCCCACCTGAGGGCGCGCCCTGATTACGGGGGCGCCTATTTCCCTGGTGCCAATGCATTCTTCTATCACGGTTATCACGGTTTCTTCTTTCGGTATTATCACGATGAGGAGTTTGGTGGAATCCAAGGGGCCGCGACCTGTTTTGAACAGGGGGCACGCGCTGCGGATTATCATTTCGAGTAAGAGTTCTCTCATGTCCAAGGGGCCGCAACCTGTTGTCAGGGGGCACGCGCTGTGGATCATGACTCTGAGGAAGGGCTCGCTCATGTTCAAGGGGCCACGACCTGTTATCAGGGGGCACGCGCTGTGAATCATGGGGCCTCGATTCCATATATTTGTCTTTCTTCTGAAGCTCGAGGAGCACCATCCTCAAATCATCGTCATCAAGCCTTATTCCAAGGCGTTCTTTCAAGCTGGCAAAATCTCTCCTTTCTTTAGCGATTTGCTCTTCATCCCTTTGAATCTCATGAGGAGTGCGCCCTGAACGGTGAGGATGAGGGCGCGCCCTCTCTTGAGGATTCACCAACCTGCGCTCAGAATTATTTTCACTAGGATATTCAATAATAGGATCAGAATAATCTAACCTTCGAGGAGTGACTAGCTGAAATCTCTTTTCATGACTTTCCTCCCCCCTTCGAGAATCTTCCACGATCTGAGGGGATTTTCCTGATCGGCGATGATTTCGTGGGATACTCCGAGATTTTCTCCTCGATTCTTGCTCTTCCTCCACCGAACCCAATCTCGCCCCGAAACTATTTATGGCATCTTGCATAATATACAGCTGTTCCATTAATGCCGAATTACTGATGAGAACGGGCGGCTGTCCGCCGATGGCGGCCGGAGTTCCTTGATGTCGCGGAGGAGCAGCTATATTTTCCGGGACGTAAGCTTCATGACGTGCTCGGTTATCTCCCAAGCTATCTTCAGAATCGTAACCATCTTCTTCTTGAGAACCTCTGCCATGATTGTGAGACATCTTTTCCTCCTAAGATGTAGATCTTGATTGGCTCCCCTCCTTCTAGCGCCAATTTGTTGACGGAGGAATTTGGGAACAACAAAATTCGAGGTGTGTCACCGGAAACAAGATCTGATGCGGCGGTTCTTTGCCGAAGAAAACGGTGGTGTGTGGTTGTTGAGTGTAATTGGTGGCTGAGATTGATAGGGTTAGTGGCGGATATTCCAAGCTCTCGACTTCCAACCCCTCAATCGGCCTACGTACCCCGGTATTTATAGGGGATCAAGCCATACGTAGTTCTTGGAGAGCAAGAAACCCAAATGGGCTTGGATAACGGACCAGCTTCCGGAATGTTCTACTATGAGGCCTAACCACAAAGGCCCAAGGCTCATCCAAGATCTCAAGACTTCACAGATAAGGAAACTTCCCCCGTCGAGGACTAGTCCTATCCGTTACCAGCTATTTCTTGATTTCAAGGATGCAGGTATAGCCGTGGTTTACCCCAAATGCAGAACGCATCCCTGTCCCCCGAATGAGAAGCACCCACCAGATAGCAGGACAGGTGATCCAGAGCTTTTGGGTGCAAAGTGCAGGATTACTCCAAAGTTCCCCAATGAGAGCACGCCCATTGGCTACAGGAACAGAGCTCCCAAAGCACACACCAAAAAGTCCCCATCTTTCCACCTTAGGGCGCGCCCTTTGTGTTTAAGAAGGGTCCTTATATCCAGGCAAACCCCTGAAGGCCTTCTGCGACGGACATCCCCCTCCTGAGATACGACAGGAGGGAATTCTTCAACCTCTGGAATTCCAGCTGGAGTAGAATCCACTCTTGAGTGAAATTCATACTTGAGTGGAATCCTGTGAAAGATTTCTTCGATGTTTTCACACAAAATCAACTTGAATAGAATTGTCACCATGTTTCTATACTTAGGGCGCGCCCTCTTTGTAGAGAAAGAGAGGGCGCGGCCTGATTCCTCCATTTTCTATAAAATCCCTAATTAAACCTAGAATCCCCCAAATTGAACCCGTAATTTTACCCGAATCCATCTCGAAAAACCCGAACCGAATTTTGGCTATAACAGCAACCTACGTTTCAACTAGCTGAACTGATGGCTCAAGTCAAGGATGGGGACATTGCAGTGGCTAACATGGATGCCTTGGTGGATGGTCATATGATGAGCTTTGCGGTTGGTATGGAAAAAGTATTGAAGAGAGCAGACTATGCTAGGCTTAAGACACTAAAACTTGTGTTGGAAATTCTGGATCTCAAGCAATCAGTGCAGTTTTTGGCAGGATTGTCAAAGTGGCAAGTGAACCTCAGGAACTGGAGGAAAAAGAACAATAACACATCTCAAGCCTCTACATCAGCCTCTGCATCATCCCATCAGCCTGATATCAATTCCTAGTTACCTAGCTCCATAAAACTAGCACCGGCTAGTTTTGTTTAGTAATATCTTCTATAGTATGCTCTATGTTTCGTACTGTGCTACTATTTTATTTCACAAGTTTGTATGTTTGGTGGTAGGCTACTACCATTTGATTACTTCTGGAAGCAGTTGCTTCTGAGAATGATCAAGTATTATCAATCTACTATGGTTTGCTTATCTTAATATGAACTTTAAGTTGTGTTCTATAGTTGTATTATGGATTGACCCAGTTCTGTCATGTGCTGAAGTTGTGGTTTTGTTGTTTCACTTGCTGAAAAACAATTGCTAGTTTTTTCCTTCTGTTTAATTTATGTTTCTTGCCTGTGTTTTCCTCATGTTTGTTCTTGTGTCCAGAACTCCAAATGAGGAACATGTTTGACAACAATTATTGCAATGTTGGTGTGAAGTTCTATGTATCCCATTGAAGTCAAGATCTGTAGGGTCTTCTGAAGAATGATGATGTTAGTATGTTACAATATCTTGAAGTCTAAGCACATTTACCAAGAGTTCGATTCTATTATCTTATAAGCATCCTAGAGAAAGGTTGAAACAAAATGATCAAAGTTTTTTCAATCATAATAATAATTTCGTAATTATTACTAATTAATTTCTACAGAAAATTATATTAATTTAACTGGACTTAAATTAATCGAAGACGGTGAAGCTTGATTGATTATAACGTAATTATTTAATTTAAATCACTTTAAATTAGAAATGAGTTGCAACCAAATTTAAGTCACACTAGTATTTAGTGGATTTGGGTTGATATTTAATAATTTCTACAATAAATTTAATTAAGTTCAACTACACATAATCTTTGAAAATATTTTTAGACTTTGATTTTTTCCAGAAATATATATCTCTGAATTTTCTGTTTTTTGACCGAATATATCTCGTGAAAAAAGTCAAAAAATTTAGGAAAAAAAATTTATTTCTTACATTTATTTTATCTAAAAAATATTAAACAAACTTTGGCAAAAGAAATATTCTTTGATGAGATGACATAAAAATGTATGAAAAATAACTCCCATTTTCCAAATAGAAACATTTTTACATTGAACATTTTACAAATTTTCACATATTACACAAGATGAAATTGAAACCCAACCCAAAACAAGTCAGTGTTTTAATTTGTCCTCTTCTTCAGCTAACGAGCAATTATAGCTAGCTACGATTCCAGTTTTAGCTCTACCCATTTCTTACTGTTGATACATTATTTATCTTCCCCAGGTAAATCACTAGTTAAACTTCTGTATGTATTTACATTATATTTTCTTTTTTCAATTAAATATATCACTGCGGGATCAAAAACAGAATTTCAAATTTCCCGGTTCATATCAATTTGTGGTAAATTTTATTAATCCTCCGTTAATTAATTGCCTAATCATCACATTTCGATATTTGTGTTAATTATTTTTTGTTTGATTATCAGGAATCTTCTGTTACTTGACTGATTTATTTCATATATATCGTTCCTGTGTTGGATTATTGCTTGATCATCATAATGTTTATGTTATTTGATCGATTATCATGTTTTTACGAATTATCAGTCTTCGTAGTTTCCAACATTGCTGTTGTTTTTAAGCATGACAGTGCAATTGTGTAAAGTGCATCACTTCTATGTTCACGCTGATGGATGAAATCGCTATTTGATTGAGTTGATTAATTGGTGAAATTTTAAATTTTAACTTAATGTCGGTAGATTTGATTTGGTTAATACAATATTGAAATTAATCAGCTATTCGAGAAGTGTTACCAGTAAGAACACTCTAGTTCTTAATTGTAAGTGTTGCTGATTAGTTAGGATGATACATTTCCTTTGTCTTTGCAAATGAGTATTTAAATGATATTTTTTTTTCACTTGATGTGACTCTGATAAACTATATTTTCATTGTAAGTGTATGCCTTTAAAATGACTGTGTTATGTAGATCTTCCTCGTGATGGTGGTCGAAGATCTTTCACTCGAAGCCAAAGAAGCATCAATTCGTGAGGTTGCCAAACTGTTGCCAACTCCAGACATACTTCAGTCAATTGCTTCAATTAAGGCCGACTATATTACACGTCAACAGGTACAAACTCAAATGACCGATTTTATCAGTCAGGAGATGTCATACTTAATTTTATAATTTTCCTACTTCAACACTAATATTTAGTTATTTTTTCAAGTTTTCAGATTCGAGTTTAATTAATGCAAAACTCATAATATAAATTATACCTCTTTCTGTCCAAATTTATAGACATAATACACAGTCAACTATAGGATGATTTGACATTCCAAGTACCTTCCTGACACAATTCAATGTAATATTGGGAATGCCTATTTATATTGAAGTGGTGAGAGTATCACATTATTTATATCTTAAACTTCTAGGAATTCAAAATACCCATTTAAATTTGATAATTATAGATTTTAGTATTTTACTCGGAGCAAGGGGAAAACCAAAGTTCTCCTTGCAACATATGCTTTGTAGTTGATACTCTAATAATTATATAGTACTTCATATACCCAGTGGCACAGGGAGATTTAATTTCAGGATTTTCCAAAAACAAAAAAACTTCGCTAAGAATGGTACTTAGTCCCACCTCTTTTTCGGACAGGGACTGCCTTATACCAACTTGGTCAACTCACGTTTTTGAGGATGAATGATTCATAACATTAAGTATATATCTGTAATTACAGGGTATTCTAAAAGTGAAAATAGAGAATGGAATTCAAACCCACACCTTTCTCAAATAAGGACCTTAACTTTTTCCCTTGAACCAAAGTACCAAACTGGCCATCATAAACATCAGAATATATGATACTTATAAAAATGTGTATCTCTAAAGTCTTGGAGTACGTTAGCTACCCCTATCACCAAGTCACTCAGCCCCTGCATATACCTGTAATCTATTATTCTTGAGTAGAAATAAGAGTCATCGCAATTCTTTTCAACAAGTTTACTAAGTCCTTAGGTCCCTTTAACAACCTTTTTTTTGCCTTAACTTTTTAGTTCTGGCATGTAACCATTGGCATACTATAGTAAGGTGGTCATATAATTGTCTAGGTAGTTGTTTAGCTGTCTGGCACAAAACTCTGATCCATCTTAGTTACTTTAATGTTATAAAGATGGATGCATTATATAAAATCTTCATGATATCTTTCATTGTCAATGAATTTGACACCTTGTGATTTGATGTCAGGCTAATGATGCACAACTTAGTGCAATGGTTGCTGAACAGGTAAATAACAAACCTATTGTGACGCTGACAGTTTTAAACATTTATATGTTTACTATAACTTAGTTTTGGTCAAAATATATATCCTTGTTATAGGTCGAAAAGGCACATGCTGGTCTTGAATCACTATCTTCATCTCAGAATATCGTAAATCAGATCTGTGAGAATTTTGTCACTATTGACAAGTATGTACTTCACATGGTAGCTTGATCAATGCAACAATTTTTAGAAGGATATGTATATAAAAATCTCTCACCTGTTCCACAAAAAAGATCTCCCTCCACTTTAACTTCCTAAAGTGATCCACAAAGTCATAAAATTCAAAATGTGAAGTATAGCTGGTAATAAAGGAGGTTAAATATACTTGAAAAAACGAAAGGAAATTGTAATATGAGCTACCATAATATACAATAAACTTTAAGGGAATGCCTATAAGCCTACTGTTTACAATATTTTTCTCAACTATGTGGCATGCTGAGACTAATTCATGTGCTTTCTTTTGTTAACCAGTCTCTGTCAAGAATGCCAAACATTAATTGATAATCATGACCAGATAAAGCTACTTAGCAATGCAAGGAATAACTTGAATACAACTTTGAAGGTAGGTTCGTAGCTGCTCTTGTTTCACTTAGCCTTGTTTATGGATTTTATCGATATACATCTTATAAGCTTGAGTGGTGCAAAGAGTCTGCAAACTCTGCAAAAACATAATTTAAATTATATTTTGGATAAGCAGGCTGCTTGTAAGGGCTGACGTTTATCAGATTAACAGTAGTTATATAGTTACATCTTGCAAAAAAACTTTCAATTTTTGGCATGGTTGTTTGCTTTTCATTTAACATGTTTTCCTTTAAAGGATGTAAGTGGAATGATGTCCATATCCGTTGAAGCTGCTGCAGCAAGTGATTCTCTAAAAAATGACAAGGAACTCATAAGCACATATGAGGTATTGTATTTGTTTTTTCAATAGTTGACTACATAAACACATATGAGGTAGAACTGTTTATGTTTATTCAATAGTTGACTACATAAACACATACAGGGTAGATACATACAGGGTAGATTTATGTTAATTTTATTCAATAGTCGACTAAAGTTTAATGCTTCACTTTGTTCATAGAGTTTAACTTAAATGTGTACTGGTCTCAGAGGTTAACAGCTCTTGATGGAAAGCGGAGATTTGCATTAGCTGCAGCATCATCGCACAAGGAAGAGGCTGGTAGACTAAGGTTAGCATATGCTTAAACTGATTATCTACTGCTAGTTCCTCTCCTGTCCTGAGAATCACTCTTTATGCCATGGTGCTATTTACTGCATAGTTGTTATATATTTGGAGTAGGATTACCTCTTTAGCTATACTTTTCCGATAGTACATCAGATCTTCCTAGGGAAAAAAAGGAGCTTGAACTAGGAATCCCTTAAATTTCAGGTTAGTCTAATTAACACATAATTTTGTGGAAGAACACCCCCCCTAAATGTCTCTCCAAATTGTCTTCTCTTTGCCTACAATTTTTTAGCCTCTCCTAAAACGTCTTTTTCATTCATATGACATTGCTCTTTGGGAAAGTTATGCTGTTTGTGTAGCTCTATAACTACTTTTACTATAACTATAGTGCATCAGTTTCTCAACTTTTATTAAGGAGAGTAGGGAGCCTGGGATACATCTCAGGTAAGTTCCTTGAGATATACAAATTTTGTATGTAAATATGGAGGGCATTTTTGTAAAATCATGATTCATTTAAAATTTTATTAATTAGCCCTGCAGGCCCAGTAAATTTAAGACTTATTTTTGTTAGTATCTTAGAAAACTTCCTGAGATGTATCTCAAGGTCCTTTTTCTCTTTATTAAGTCCTTCAAATATATAATTTGATTTATAATATTGACAAATAAAAAAATGTGACTGGCATACGACTTAAGATCATCCAATTTGGACATCCACAGATCATGAGGCAAAATCAACAAGACATTCAGGACATAGTTAGATTATTTCGTATATTCTTCTGTCATTTTTAGCACCTCCAAATCTTCAACGGCTCAAAATTTACCAATTAGATTACCCTTATAAAGATTGCTGAAAAAGATGTATTGTTATTTTATTAATATTGGGAATGCATTACGTAGAAGACACATTGTACTATTATCCCTTGACAACACTGAATATGACAATCTCCACTTCTGGGGTTTAGCAAGTAGGCGTTGCAAGAAACTATGGAAATAACTAGTTTTTTGATTTATTTGGAATAAACATTCACCAGCACAATATCGTATCTTGTGAAGAATGCTTCTCTTATTCCTTTAAACCTGTTACAATTTTATAGTAGTCAATAATTGTGTGAAGCTGGAGTACTTGTATTGATGCTGTTGGCGGTGGCTGCTGGATGTTGGTGTTTGTTGGCTGATGGTGGTGGAAGGAATTTATGGTGTTTGGGTGGAGCGCGGTGGCTCTTGATACCACTTGATGCAGAACAAGGGTGGGAAAGGGGTAAGAACAACAAAGGATAAAATGTATCTCCGCTGAGCAAGAAACACAAAAAATTGGCAAAGATGATTCAAATAATTTATTTCTATTTAATTATAAAAGATTACATGAGTTTATATATACATAAATCCTTACTTAATAGCCAAGTAATTTCCTGTGAAAAGAAAAGTAAATCCTTCCATTATTCTACTAGAATGTTCTAACTTACTTAATAGTTAATATAACTAAAATACCTAATCAATTGTAATCAATTTTATTCTTAAACGATAATGTATAATAATAAAAAAATTAATTTATTAATTCCTTTTATGCATCACTTGATGCAGGAGAAGGTGAGAAAAGAGTAAACAAGGATAACTACCTATCGCCACAGAGAGTCGGCAAGAAACACACAATAAATTCGCGGATTTTTCATTTAATTCATCTATATTTAATAATGAAAGATTACAAGAATTTATATTGATAGATCATTACTTGGAAGCCAAGTAATTCCCTAATGAAAAGAAAAGTAATCCTTAATAAAACTAAAATATCTAATAAATTGTATTCCTTAATAATAACGTATCATATGAACAAATTAATTTACCAATTCCTTGTTCTAAGTCGGACGTCCTTCTAATCCCCACATCTCTCTCCAAACCAACTCCCCCCCCCCCTTATTCCTTTCTTCCTTAAACACACTACTTCCTCTCTCTCCCAGGATTAGTCACTACTATATTTTCTCATCTTCTTCGTTATGAGAACAAATCCATCTCTTGCACCACCATCCATAATATTGTTCCCATAATCGCCATTTCCACTTGCAAATTTAAAGCATTTTTTTAAAACTTTTTTACTTTTTGATTGCAATCAGCAGACGATACTTTTTGGTGATGTAGGATTTCAAGTATTATTTTAAATATAGATTTGAACGATGAAATTAATGATGATGTATTTTTATGATGATGATTTATTATCCAACACTTTTTTATATTTGCAACATTATGTGTTGCAAATACAAGTTTTGCTAGAAGAAAATAGTGTTTATATTGTTGTGCAATCAAAGGTATAATAAAACATATTGAAAATAATTTAATTATCCCTAAACTATTGTTGTTTTATTGTCTGGGTCCCTAACTAAAAATTATGTATTTCAAGGAATTTAACTTTTGAATTTGTTTGGTTCAGGTCTTACCGTCTAAAAGATTGTCTAAAAGATTCTACCGGACGTTAGAATTTTGCTTATGTGACAGAAACTCTTACACCTCATATGTTACTTGGACAAATTATAAAAAGAATACAGAAATTATATGGCAAAAACACAGGTCATGCTTGTCACTTGACTTAATTAGACCCAATATTATATGTAAACGTTATTATACAACACACAGGGTATATTATATTGAGTTTTAAGGTTATAATTAGGAAATTAGGGTTCTTTATAAATTAGGGAATCTTAAATTCGAGATTTTAACATTGATTAACTACTATATAAGGTATGTTATTCAATTTCATTAGGGTTATAACGTCATTAACATACTACTTTACATGCTTTAGAGCATCTCCAACCATATCAAGCCCTTAGCTAAAAGTCTACGTGGCTTTCCAAAAATAAAACTTATACATAATATGTAAAAAATTAGCCACTCCAATGGGACAAAACCCTTGTCTATAATTATAGATAATCTCTTGATGTTGGCTATATTTGTCGAACCTCTAGACACCTGTAGACCTGTAGTGAATTGCCACATCACTTATTTCTATATTAAAATAATAGATTCCATAAATAACAACTTGAAATATTAATAACATACTATTTTTAAAATATAGCCAATCATTATAGCCAATACCCTCGGAGCACAATGTCTTACAGGTTCGACAAATTTTACATAATCAATATTTTATGTAATTTAGCCAATCATTTGTAGCCAACGCCGTTGGAGATGCTCTTAGTCGTGTTCCTGTGTATTTACAGATGGAATAGCAATTACAAAAAAGCATAAATTTAAAAAGTCAACTGAAGTTGCATATCTTCAAAGTGTTTTTCTATCATCTTCAACTCAAATTCCATAGCTCCAATCTCAATTTTTTTAACAACTTCCAATAGAGCAACCTTAATCGACCCAAAATTTTTGCTTTAAGGACAATTCAAATTGCAAGCTCCATTGTTTTCAAAGGACTTGGTTGCTTTGACATATAAATCTTCATCATACCAATCATCGGCATCCGAACCTCCATCCTTTACTATTCGGTTTATAAGTGGTCCAAATTGGACACGCAAAACCACGTTTACAAAGAATTGGTGACTTCAAAGGGACCCTTGAGCTCGTTGTGCTACCACTCCCACTCAATTTCATCTCAATTGATCAGCCAAACGTTTTCCCCAATTTTTATTATGAACCCCAACACACAAAATAGATGTATAGATATGTATGTATGTAATGTAATGTATATATAAGACTCACGTGAATGGCTTGTGATGTGTTTTTGCCATGTAGTTTTTATTTTTTCCAGTATTTGTTCACATAAGTCATAAGATGTCACTTGTCAAAAAACTTGCCACATCAACAATATTCCATCGCGTCCGTTAGAATCTTTTGGATTGGAGGACCTCAACCAGAAAAATTCGAAACTTTAATTACCCAAAATAGAAAATCTTTTGTTTAAGGACTCAAACAATAAAACATGAATAGCTTAGGGACGTATCATTTAATATTTCCCTATTCTAGAACTTGTTCAGCTTGTAGTACAAGCTATTCTGTATTAAGTTTTGCTTATAGGATACTGTATTGCAACAACTTCTATGAAAATGTTACTAAACATTAATTATTAATTGCTAGTATGATCATCTAAAAATGAATTAAAAACAAACTTATAAAGTTTGTTATTGAGGATAATCGAAAAATAATTTCAAGTGTCTCATTCGAAAATATTGATGGAGAATGTTGGTCGAAATGTTGGAGAGAAAGATGGAGCATTCTGCTACTTTTATATATTCTAATTTAAAACATTACATATGATAGACCCTTGGATCTGAAGTGAATGAATGGTGTAAAATAGGGTCTCTAAGTCTCCAATGAATTTATTGTCTCTATTGAAGTAGGGTGATTTACGTGGCATGACACTCTTTGGTGCCTCCCCATTGGATTTACAAGGGTGCCTAAAGGTGACAGGAGAAGTTGCCAACTTTTGGCACCTGCTTGTCACCCCTCTAAATGGAAAAAATTCAAATACTGTATTAAATGTATATATATTAACCACACCTATTACATTATATCTAAGGCAACTTATATAGGGTGTCAATTATTGGAATTAGAGGGTGCCATATATAACATGGATGGAGCAGAAAATAAAAACTACTATTTATGATGTGCTGGACATGTTTGGCGCCCATCAAGGCTACCTCTATCGGAGATGCTCTTATATATTCACGGAACATAATAATAATAATTTTCCTCACATATTATTAATCTTTGTATTGATACTCAATTCGAACAAGTATGTCAGTTGTTGATTCTTTTATTTTATGGTGCTTACTATATTTTTATGGCTTACTTTTGTTTTTCAGTGAGTACTTCGAAGACGTCGATCGTACTTGGGAGAAATTTGACCAGATATTGTGGGGTCATATATTCAACTTCTTTAAACTCTCTAAAGAAAGGTCACATCTTTTTCATGAATAGAAATATATAATTACTTTCTTGCAATAGTGTTTTTATTAGGAGTAGCTATACATGTTGAGATTTTTTTTTTTGAATAACTTGAAATTATATTTATATTAGTTCATTTCTTCACATTTTTTTAAACAATTAAGGCCAAGATATATATGGCATAAGTAATGGTTATCAATGTGCTCAATGTAGTGTTAATTCACATGGCTATTTCGTAAATGCAAATAGATTAAGTCTCATGTATATTGCGTAAGTTCTTCTTGATTTGTCTTTTTTATAATTATTTTTCATGTTTTTCATAATAATATATTTGTAAATATTCATGTACAATTTAGAAAAGCGCATAATTTATTGATAATAGATAAGGAGCATGCTAAGTGGGGCAGAACTTATTTGTGCAAATGATTATAATATTTAAGAATTTAAATTAGATATCTTTAACAAGGGTTCATGTCTCCAAACCGGGCATCTTTGTTTTCTTAATAAGCAGCTTTGTTTTCTTTTTAAGAACACCTTCAATTTTTTCGTATGATAACACTAATGGGAGTAGTGGCTGCAAATGCCATTTATTACATTAATACCATTTTTAAGTATATTATTGGAGTAATGCAACTTGTTCATTGTCTATCCTCTTAATAGTTACTAAAAAAGAATGATATCTAACATATATTTTACGTTGTGTTGTGTTGAATTTAACCTATTTATTAACTTGTTTTATCTGAAGTAGTACTTGCATTTTACCCTATTGCAGCCCACAAACACTTGTTCGTGCTTTAAGGTATGTCTAATTTTTGTTGTTTTTCTCAATATTCTACTAAATATATGATTTAATAAGAGTTTGCATTATAAACAATTATATTTTTTTAATGCTCGGTACATATTCACATCGCTTCAGGACTATCAAAACGATATTGCGACACCATGTTTGCAATGACATGCATTTGACACCCACGACGTTTACATGAAATATATTATTGATAATGCATGCTAATAACAAATTGTTTGAATTTTGTATATGTAATATATATAATTGTAAAATTATACTTTCCCTCCCCTTCTACATGTCCA
The DNA here is from genome assembly GCA_036435485.1 of Saposhnikovia divaricata. Taxonomy (NCBI): domain Eukaryota; kingdom Viridiplantae; phylum Streptophyta; class Magnoliopsida; order Apiales; family Apiaceae; genus Saposhnikovia; species Saposhnikovia divaricata. The sequence continues at coordinate 60,982,655 of CM071598.1, forward strand.
TTTTATAAAAAGCACACATATTAGCAAAATGTTAGTTGGATAATTGTTTACTATGAGTACCCCTAATTATTACCTTGAAAAATGAGAATCACAAAAAACTATTGATTTGAATAGTTTTAAATTTTATTTATATGTACATGAATATCACTACCACATATACAATCACCACCACCTGCTCCGATCGGGACAATTAGCTTTCTAATTACCAATATCACCATTTTTTAGACTTCAATGAAACTGAATTCGATCAATTATACCCCGATGATATCACAATCATGCACAATGTATATACATCATGACCATTGCCTATTGCAATTACCATCACCGTAACCTTTGGTTACCACTACCAACTTCAATTGCCATCATCATCATCGTACTAACCATCTATTTCTTTTCTAAATAAATAATCGAGGAAACTAGAGTAATGACTTTAAAAAGGTGATTGTAACTATGAAGACGGGTTAATTTGTGTACTTATAAAAAGTGATTGTGGTATGTTTCCAGTTTCTGGGCTAAGATTGATTTCCATTAGAGTAAGTCTCAAGATTGATAGATTAAAGAATGGAATTGATAATTAGTAGTTTTCATCACAAGGAGCTATGTTACTCGGGTACGAAGAGTCGGATACGACACATATCCGAGTGTCGGATTCGATTTTGTGAAAAGTTTAGGACACGGGGACACTGTCCAAAATTTGGACATGGTACGGGGACACGGCATTTTTTTAATTTAAATCAATTATATATATATATATATATATAGGCCTTTGCTCCATACAGAACACCCTTAAATAAAGAACAATAAAGAACACCTAGTTCTAATCTGGACCGTGCATTTTATTTACAATCTAACAATTCTGTTATAACCTATCATTAATCAATTAAAACATAATTATTTTATAACAGACTTGTATCTACATCCCACATATACATACAATTTCTCGATCTCTTATCGTCTCTCTGCAATCTCCTTTTGCTCGTGTTTATCAATTTCATTGCTTCATCAATTTCATCGCTTTCAACAACGATCAAGATGAAATTAAAGAGCTCATTCCTATGACGTGTTCATCGAATCATTTCTTGTTGTTTGATTTCGAATTAACTGCTTGTGATATTATCGAATGTTCATCAGGTTTGTTTACTTGTGTTTTTAAAAATATGTCTAGTTCTAGTTGTAGTGTTACTCGTCATCCATTATTTCGATTGATGTTGAGTTTCAGCTTAGGTTCAATTTTTAGTGTTACATCGATTGATGTAAAAAGTATTGAATATGCTCTTCTAATACTTTTATGTGTTTTCAAGTATAGATTCAGTGTTTCTATGATTTTTACATTCCTTTTTGGTTTTTGGAGTTGTGATAATGATTTAGATTCTATTGTTTCTCAAATATGTAATTTTTTATTTTAAGGAGAGTGGTGTTTCTGCATTAGATTCTAATTTTTAACTTGTTTGTGTTTAAGTTGTGTGTATAGTTGTGATTCTGGTTTAGATTTTATTATTAAAAAAATTAACTGTTATTTTGCTTTAGACATGTAAGACTGTAAGACCGTAAATTTCTATGATAAAGTTTTTCCAAAAAATTAGTAGGTGGCTTTCGTGTGGTTTTGATTTTGTGACAATTTTCTAAATTTTTTAAAGTTTGATTCTACGTTAGATTCTACTTTCTATGTTTTGAAAATTCCTTTCACTCTCTCTCCAAATTTTAGGATTTTGAAGTTTTAGGATTTTGATTCTATGTTAGATTATGTACTATTTTATACTAGCAGCTGTGTTTCTTGTGGTTTCGATTTTGTGACAATTTTCTGAATTTTTAAAAGTTTGATTCTACTTTCTCTGTTTTCAGAATTTAATGTTTTCACTTGCGGCAAATAAACCAAATACAGGTGATGGAAAAAAATGTCCTGTTGTGATTCTACTGCAAACAATGAAGTTGAGGAATTGTTTCTGAATACTTGCTGGCAACCTTGCTGAACAATCTTAAGGTTCAGGAACGCCTTGGAATCACATTTTACGATTCTATGGCAGATTCTATTCTCTCTATTCAGAGTATTTTCTAAAGTTTTACGATTCTGATTCTATGTTAGATTCTACCTTAATTGTCCATCTGTCTTTTGAATAATAATGATTCTCAGCTTGTCCATCTGTGTGTTAGTTGTCTTGAATTGTGTTTGATCATTTTCTATATTTCTACATAATATATTTTCTATATTTTCTACATTTCAAATACATTTATATATTTCTACATAATTGTGTTTTGATTCAGCATCACTGATTCTGGCCTGGCCTTTCTAGTTGAGGGGTGTCAAAAGATCAAGTATTTAGACTTCAGTAAGTGCAACAATGTTGGAGACACTGGAATATGTGGTATATCGAAAACTTGTGCGGCTGCTCTTAAGATATTGAAATTGTTGGATTGTTATAAACTTGGAGATGAATCTATGTTATCCTTGGCGAAATACTGCAATAATCTTGAGGTTCTCATTATTGGTGGCTGCAGGAACTTATCTGACAAGTCAATTAAGTTGGTGGCTGCTGCCTGTAATGTCAATCTGAAGATCCTTCAGATGGATTGGTGTGTTAATGTTTCCGACTCTTTTGTGAACTGCATTCTATCTCAATGCAGAAGTTTGGAGGTTCTTGACATTGGTTGCTGTGATGAAGTGACTGATGCCGCTTTCCAGGGATTAGGTTCCGAAGGATCTGAATTAATTTTGAAGATTTTGAAAGTCAGTAACTGTTCTAAGATTACCGTGGTGGGACTAGGCATGCTTTTGGGTTCATGTAAAACTCTGGAATATCTTGATGTAAGGTCATGCCCCCACATTCAGAAATCTGGTTGCGATGAGGCTGGTTTGCAGTTCCCTACTTGTTATAAGGTAAATTTTTCTGGGAGTTTAGCAGAACCTGCTGTGTTGATTTGAGGTAGAACCAATGCCATTTTAAAGCATTGGTTTGCTGTTTTAGAGTTATGCTTTTATGGATGGTTCATGAAGGATTAATAAACAGAATTGTGTTGAAGCAGGGGTTTGTGGTTGTATTCTGAACAAATCTCGTAACTTGGTTTTCATAGTACTATTCAATTTATAAAAAAATATACATTTTGGCCTTTTAACTAGTAATAATTTAACCCTATGACAATATTCCTAAAGTTGTTTATCTTCCATAGGAATTATTGGAGAGATTATGATACTGCCCTTTTTATGTTAAAACACTTATATCGTGATGCACCAGAAGAACCAAGCTCAGCTGCTGAATCTGATGAGGGAAACAGCTCAAAACCTAGAAGCGCTTCAGAATGCTGGTATGACCAAAGAGAGCTTGCTGATGAAGAACTTCCTCTAACATTTGCTGATAAAGTCTCAGTGAAAGACTTCTGTAGAAAAGCCAAAAAGGTTATTAAGGGGTGAATGCCATTTGGTTCTCATTATGTAAAAGACATGCAGCAGTTCCTGGTAAGAACTTAAAATTTGCAAATTAATCCAGTTTTCGCATTATATTTTTCTGATTAATTTTAATGTTTGACTTCCAGTTGAAAGGTTTCTTGAATGAACTAAGATGGTTGCACTGGCATCTAGACGTTTGACTATCCTCATAACCCAAAAGTCGATGTTTAAGCATTCCTCAATATATGGGGAGTGTCTGATTTCAACTCTGCACAAAAGAAAATTTGGAGTATGCAATGAAAGCTCACTGGGAAAATATGGACAAGCTGTGAATATATAGTTTGTATAGATGCAATTTCTGAATTTGGGGATTCAAAGAAGAGCAGGTGGCCTACGGACACTTCACCTTGTGTAGCTGTAGTTATATCGTTATTTTATCCCCTCCCCGTGTTCATGTTTTGAAGTAGGAAAGAGCGATAAAAGTAGAAAAACCTGATTATACCATATACTGTAGATGGAAAACAAGTTCTCTGTGTTTTCCAAAGTTGCTACTTCCAAGTTCTAGCTGAACTTACTAATGGGATACACTATAGATAATTCTGTCCGTAAATGCTCAGTTAAGATTTTAATCTTGCCTCATCTGTTCAAATTCAGTTTTTTATGTTGTAAATCTATTATTCTCTTGTACGTTGTATAATACGGCTATTTTTTAAAATACTTTAAAAAAGATTTTTAAAGTAAAGAAATCATTAACAACTGAGCTCAATATCATTATAAGTCATCTGTTAGAAGGCCCCGTAGGGGCACCAATCAACTGCACTTGTCTTCATACAATCAAAATAATCAACTATAACATACAATGTAATGTATCATCTCTTTTCACAAAATAACATACTACACATGTCCCCATAACTACACATGTAAACATAGTTATAGAAACTATCACAGAATCAAACAGAGAATCATCATCTAGTTTAGACTTTACTTTTCTAAAAATTGGTATAATAATTTAATCAAGTGTAGAATCTAAAGTAGAATCACCATCTAGGTGGATTCCTTGATGGCGCTACATCCATTAAAGGTTTTGCAGCATATCCTTTCTGGGGTAAATCCTCCCTTGATCGCTTAACAGGCTACATAAGTTAAAAAGAAATGGTAAAAAAAACTAGGATATTATAGCAGAAAATACTAGACACCATAAAATTTCACAAAAAAATACATATTTTACCCTAGTTTCATTTGATTGGGAAAGCAGATACTTCAACCGGATCATAATAATCATCAAACTGTCTCCTTTTCCTATATGCATCAATTTCCTGTATACCAACAAAAGATTATAGTTTTAAGCATATGGTATTTTAAAAAATAGAAACGATCTGAGTAAAGTTGAAGGAAACCTTTGTTGCCTTTCTAGATGCCTTTCTTTCCTCCACAGAAAAAAAGTTGTTGTGCTTAACAGGAAAATTTGAAGGTCGAGATTCAGAGATTTTCGCGATGGTAAACTTCTCACCAACATCCCCAGAATCACTGAGTTTTTTTTGTCTTCGATCAGGTCTTTGACCATAGGTAGGTACACAGTCAATAGAAGCACACTCTTTCATTCTTCTACTAGAATCGAACCCATGAATCCTTCCATGATATATAGCCCTCATTTCTTTGTTGTCCCTAATGTCACGTAGTGCTTCTCTTGAAGACTCTTCGTTCGTTTCCATTGATGAGTACATCTTACCAGCAGGATTCCTCTCATAAGATAATGCAGGCTTGTTCTCAAATTGTAGGTTCCAGTAGTTTTCACGTCTATTAGACTTGTGCATCACTTGAATACTTGTCTTATCCAAGTCAGAATTGCGAGAGGCCCCTCTGGAAGTGTATTGTTCATATCCCTAAAATATTAAAGATGGAGAATCAACTCGTCAGAAGTGTTATTAGCAAGACATCAAGAACTAAATTTAGGCTACTGCAGCAAGCTCAATCATATACACCAGGAAGTACTCGTATTGTTTCTAGAAATAACCGAAAAACAAAAAATAGTTCAATGTCAAGTAACTGAAGAACTGTTTAAGCTATCAATTTGGTCAAGAATCTCTAGCTTAGAGAGTCTCAACAATGAACAGCATAGATACACAAATTTCTCTCATGTCAATCAAATGCTAGCAATTTCAACTTTCAACCAGACTGGAATGGTCAACCTGCAGCTCAAGTCTATTCAATTTTAGTAGGAAAAACAAAATAAAATTTATTTGTAATATACTATGTAGAATCTCTTCGTACATAATATATTATGCTTCTTGTCAAATATGAACAAAGCAATTTCGTTTGTAACCACATGAATCAAACCATTTTTTTTTATAACTAACATGATTTTGGTTCCAAAACCATATTACAAAAAACAAACCAAATCATAAAAATATTGTCACCTGAAGTTAGATATGATTAGGAAAAAATCTGCATCATCACATTGAATTAAAACAATTCAATTTTCTCACATTGAATTGTTTTAATTCAATGTGATGATGCTCCAGTCCATTATCTTACATAATAATATTTTTTTTAAAGTGGTTGTCTATTAGGCTGTTGAAGAAAACCATTTATCACAAAGGTTTACAACTTGTTTTTCTTCGAAAATAAAGGTTTCCAGCATTTTTCTTTTCGCCTAAATCAAAAGTTTACATAAATTACATAATAATTATGATTGTAGCTAAATGTGATTACCAAGAAGAACTCTTCACCACATGTAAAGCTTCATCAGAAACGGAACTTCATACCTAAGGTGAAACCTAGATGCTGATGCAGAAACCTAGAGGCCATTATCTATTAAAGCCCTTACTTAATTTGCAAGAGCAAGTAGTTACATAAAACATTTAGGATTCATTTTACATGCCAAGTAGGGAATAAAGAAGTGATATTTTTGTGAAGTACCAACTGCTATAATGCATTTTAGGTACTAGTAATGTTACAAATCATCAGTTTTATAAGAAGACAGAAGCTACGTCTATTTTTTTATACATGACCAATTGAAACAACTAAATTTCCAGTTGCTTTTAAAGTTGATCTAAAAGAAATCTCTTAAGTGAATGGAGGTGGGTGTGATTCAGTACTTTTTCACTTTTTTCAAGTACTTCTTCACCCTTATTTTTGTTTTGCTAATTTAAAAACAATAAATGATATAAACGCACCTAGTAGCCATCCCAATAACTTCATCAGTTGCAAAATCCTTGATGATCCAATCACGTCTAGTCCCGATTCTACCTTCACTTTGGCACCATGTCTCTATCTCAACCACATCACTCCTGCACACATTTTGACATATGATATGTATGGCGGACTGCCCGACTTAGTCTGTCATTACTATAACCAGATATACATGTGATTCCAGATGAATGGCATTTATTACCAAGCAGGATATCTGTAGATTTCAATGTGCATTCGTGCAGTCACCCATATTAGGTATAATTTTCTCATGGTGGGTGTAGTTGCGAATCCATCAGTTGAAAATCCAACACTCTGTGCATGATTGCCTCCAACTTCCTGCATTGCGTTACTAAATATATAAGGAGTTCATTGGAATTCTGTATAAGTAGGTTCTATACAGCACCACCAGATCATACCAAAGGATACTACAAATTATAAACAGTATAATGAAAATCGGATATTAAATTTTTGGATGCACTTCCATTAGTCTGCAGTCCTCAAAACATGGGAAATATAAAATGTCTATTATGCAAGAACAGAAGCAATCAAATTAACTGCTAGAATGATATGAGTGCCTACAAATTTATTACATTAAAAAGGAAAACTGATAGGCAGAATGGATGGCACAACAACATTGAAATTTATATATAATTATGTTATGTTTAATTCTAATTTGTTGTTAATCTCATGTTAGATCATATTATTGTATGTTATTAGTGTATGGGTGCCCCTGGCGGGGCCGTTACATTAGATTAAATACAAGATTCCATAGTGTTCTTTACTGTTTTTTAGATAAGAGTGTTCTTTAATATATGAGAATTTAACACAGAATTTCAGATAAATAGCTAGAGAATGAAAAGTTAAAACATATAGAATCTAACACAACATCTAACATGGAATGTAAAATTAACTATAATAAAGTTCATATAAGCAATTTTTAGGCAGATAAGTAGAATGTAACATTGATGTAGAATCTAAAGTAACTTAACTAGTGGGGATCATAAAGTGAAACTCATGTAGAATCTAATATGTATCAACGATTAGACTTCATACAACTAACTTACACTAACACACATGATTAAACATAGAATGTTAAGAATGTTAATTTAGCAGGAGTAAATTAATCTAAATACAAATATAATTAACTGGAAGAATGTGTCAGCACCTAATATAGCATCTCATTGAATCATATTTACCATATAATCTAGTATAGCATCTCATTGAATCGTATTTACCACAGAATCTAATATAGCATCTCATTGAAAATAGCATCGAAATGAAATAAGTTTATAAAATCAAATTTATTACAAATTGAGAAATGCTTTAAATATCAGGCGTATATTGGAGAATCTCACGGAGAATCACTTGTAAATTTCTTATAGAATCACATACATGTATAGATACAGATACATACAAAATTTGGATAGAATCGCCAATCGCAAGTATCATGTAGATATTAGACACAAAATCATAAAATTTAATTTTTTAAATCATTACCTCAACGATTTCGCACAGTTTTGAATGATTCTGAACGACTCTTCAAGTTTTTGACTATTTTTCCGACAATTCCACACTAAATATTGAAGGAATTAACTCCGTTTTCGATTATGAGCTTGGATTCTTCAATTTATGCTTCGATTCTTCAATTTCTGCTTCAATTCTTCGATTTCTTCTTGGATTCGATGATTTCTGCTTGGTTTGTATGATTCTGATCTTTGAATCTTCAATTTAGGCCTCGATTTTTTGATTATGGGCTTAGAATCTTCAATTTCGACTTCGATTATCCTATGAGAACTTTGTGTACCGGCGTGTTTTCTCGGGAGTCGTGCAAGTTGTACTGTGCTTGTGTTTTTGTTAATTAACTGTCTTTTAATCTTGATCGTCCGTTTTTTTATTTTAATTCGATGGGTGTTCTTTATTGTTCTTTATTTAAAGTGTTCTGTATGGAGTGCAACTCTCTATATATATAGGGTCTTGTTCTAATAGAAACTAACTTAGAATAGAAACTAGAAACTAAACCTAAATTAAATATTTCAAGCTAATCTAATGACCAAATTAGGGGTACTCCAATACAAAAAACGTTTAAAATTATTGTCTCGATTCAACAAAAATATAAAAAAAATAAAAAAATTTAAAAAAAGTACTGTTCACGTGATGACGTGGCACGTGAACAGTAACTTTTTTTATTTTTTTTATTTTTTTTATATTTTTGTTGAATAGAGCAAAGAATTTTAAACGTTTTTTGTGAAGGTGCCCTTAGCGGGGCCATTAAAATAAATGAAATATAATTTATTTAGTGTAGGTTTCTAGTTTCTATTCTAAGGTTGGTTTCTATTTGAACGCTAGCCTATATATATATATATATATATATATATATTAAGTAAAAGTTCTAAATTTTATTGTAACAATTTAGTTCCAATAATTTGGTAAATTAAATAGTTGTTAATTGTTATTTAAATTTGTATTCCATAGATAAGTCGTGTACATCATAATTATAGGAATGCATACAACTGCCCAATACTTTCAAAGAATAGTACTAATAAATGAATGTAGACAACATACGGTCTAGGTTCATTTCATATACGTTATGTATATACATACCTATCTACATACACGTGACAGCTATATAGTGAAACAAAGATATATTATTTGACTTTGTCTTTCTTCCATAAACACCACCTTTCCCCTTCATATAGACCCACGACCAACCCCATTTTGCCGTTTTATTTCATCAGATTTAATCAAAACAATTCGTGCAAACACGATTTAGTGACCTGCAAACATGTATATAGGTAGCTTCGTATCACCGATAAACTTGCAATTTTTTCCGGTGACCAACAATTTTTTTCCGGCAACGATGACGGATCCGATTTCACAAACACGAATCCGACACGTATCCCGTGTCGTGTTGTGTCGACACGGGTACGGCCGCCTATTCCGGTGAGTCAGAGTAACATAGATTAGGAGAGAGGAAATAAAGGTCTATTTTTTGAAGGGGAAAATGGACATTGCTTTACCATATATATTAAAGAGGTGGTATTGTATTAAGATTTTTAATGATTTTAAAAGTCATGAGATATTCAATTCTAACATTTAAAGAGTCTTTAAAAGTATGGTGTTATTCAATTAAGACTTTTAAGAAGTATATAAAAGTAAGGCGGTATTCAATTTAGACATTTATAGACTCTTTATAAGTATCGTGTTATTCAAAAAGTCAATGACTTTTAATGAGAATGACTTTTAATGACTTTTAACAAAAATTATAACTACATCCCTTGAAAAAAAAGTCATGAGCTTTTTGATAAGATTTGACATGACTTCTAATAACTCTATAAAAATCATCTTGAATAATATTGTTTCATTTATTGTCAACAAATTTTTTAAAATTTCCTGTTGCTTTTCTTCTCTTCCTTCCTCTTCTTCCATCTATTTTTCTTCCTCTCCTTGGTTTTTAATTTCCATATTTTTATATTCATTTTAGTAAACGATATTGTTGAGGGTGCGATCTTCTGCATTTTTGTAAAACTAGATCATAACACACAAAGAAAAATAAGAACCCATCAAACTTTATAGTAATTCATGGGCTTCCAAAAATATTGTGCTTGCAAAAATTCACACAAAACACCAATAAAGGCCCCGTTTGGGAAATCTTATTTCTCAAAAATAAGTTACTTATTCTGAAAAAAAGTACGTAAATATGTACTTTTTTCTGAAATAAGTAACTTATTTTTGCAAGATAACGAATATTAAATTCTCCATACACATTTTTCTCAAAAAAAGTATGTAAATATGAAATTTACAGCATAGTTGATCGAAATTGGGTTGTAGTAAAAAAGGTTAAAGGGTTTCACAGCATATGCTAATATATGATCGAGTTGTAGTGAAAAAAGGTTAAATGGTTTCACAGCATAGGCTAATATATGATCTTTGCAGTTAGTCTAGTACATCACAAAATCTATCAAAAAGTCTATGAAAGTTTTTAGAAGTCATTTTATTAGGAGTCATCAAAAGTATTTCGAAATTTTGGTGAATTAACAAGAATCATTAAGAGTCATTAAAAATCTATAAAATCCATAGAAGTCATTACCCCAAGAATTGTCATTAAAAGTCATAATACAATACATCCCCCTAAGAGTCTTACTCAACTACAAACCACTCTTAAATACAAACTACAAACCATCACTAATTTCTACAACAAAAATCACTAATATTTTAATTACAATATATTAATTATATTTTAATATAATTATCACTAATTTACCCATCCCATCTGAAATCACTAAAATACAAAGTTAAAATCACTAATTTACACCCGCCCCACCACATCTGAAATCACTAATATACATATCTAGGCCATTATTCTAGAGAGGACCTCATTATATGGAGAATATGAGAGAACTACCAAATTTATGATTCTATAGTAGAATCAAAGTTCTAATTTTTTGGTTCTATAAAAAAAATACCAATTTTTTTTTTTGTTCTATAATAAAGAAAAAGACCAATTTGCTGATTCTGTGATAGAACCAAACAATTTTTTTTTAATTTTAATTATTTTTTTTTAAAAAAATATGTCTGCTGACGTGGTACTGCCACGCGTCAGCAGTGACGTCAGCAGTGCTAACGTGGCACTACCACGTTAGCAATGATGACGTCACTACTGACGTGGCAGTGACGACGTGGCAGTGTCATGATTTTTTTTTGAAATTTTTTTTTTAGAAAAAAAATATTTTTGAAAAAAAAAAAATTGGTTATACTGTAGAATCAGAAAAAATTATATGGTTCTCTCCAATTCTCTATATAACAAGTTCTCTCTAGAAGGGGACTCTACATATCTAAAAATCACTAATTTACACCCCACCACCCCCATCTGAAATCACTAATATACATAACTAAAAATCACTAATTGGAGTCAGCCGCGGCCGCCCCCTCCTTCTTCTTCCCCTTTCTCCGCCTTCACTCTTTCTCCCCTCACCTTTCCTCTTTCCTTCCTCACCCTCCTTCATCTTCATCCGTCCCCCTCATCATCCTAATCTTTTCTTTTTTCCTTGTTAATAAATTCAATAATCTCCATCTTTTTGGGTGGTTTATGTCTCTCCTTGTTGAGAGTTTATTTATGTCTCTCCTTTTGGAGTGTTTTGGTCCATCAAAAGTGTTTCAATTGGTATCTTGGAAGATCGGTTCAACTCGCATCGAGGCTGGGTCAGTGGTGGAAATTGCAAAAGCTCACCTTTCACAATCAAAATTTGTTCTTATTGGGAATCCCTTTTTCGGCATGTATATGAGTGCTGATTATTTTGAACATTGGGCTACAGATGATGCTTACGTGAAGGTCAATTACGATATTACCGGTTTCATAATTGATATTGGTTGGATTGTTCAAGGTGTCATTGTAATACTTTTTCGTTTTAAGAATTTGAATATTCTATGTGTTAAGCAATCTGTTAACAAAACGACTATTTGTTTAGCTCGATTTTTGTTTCACAATCAGATTGTAGTTGCCAATTCGGTGGTTTGTCTCGTTTGGATTCCAATATTTTAATATATAAAACTACTTGCTTTTCGTCAAAAAAAAAATCACTAATTGACACCCACCCCACCCCACCCCACCCCATCCCTTATTTCCATTTGAAATCACTAATATACAAAGCTAAAAATCACTAATTTACACCCACCACCCCAAACCCAACCCCAACCCAACCCATCTGAAATCACTAATATACACAGCTAAAAATCACTCATTTACACCCACCCCCACCCCATCTGAAATCACAAATATACACAGCTAAAAATCACTAATTTATAACCACCCCACCCCCATCTGAAATCACTAATATACACAGCTAAAAATCACTAATTTACACCCCACCCACGCCACCCCCACCCCATCTGAAATCACTAATATACACAACTAAAAATCAATAATTTATACCCCACCCCACCCCACAGCCCCACCACCATCTGAAATCACTAATATGCACAGCTAAAAATCACTAATTTTCTCGAGAAATTTTTTCCGCAAATTTTTTTCGGAAAATTTACACAGCTAAAATCACCAATTTACACAGCTAAAATCACTAATATCTGAAAAAAATCAAAAAAAATTTTTCGAGAAATTTTTATCCGGAATTTTTTTGTCGAGGAAAATTTTTCCCGAGAAATTTTTTTCAAAAAATTTTTTCCAATAATTTTTTTATGGAAATATTTCCCCCGGAAAATGCCAGAAAATATTTTCCCTGAAAATATATTTCAAAGAAAATATTTAGTTATCGAAATATGTAATTTAGTGATTGATGACGTCAACAATGACTTCATATATATATATATATATATATATAATTAAAACAATTTTTTTCAAAAATTTAAAAATTTAAATTAAAATATAAAAAATTAAATAAATTAAATAAATAAATAAATAAAAATTGAATAATTAAATAAAAATAGTGAATGATGTCATATAGGCGGTAGGTGATGGCATGATGATGTCAAATTGGGGTGGGTGATGTCATATAGTGGTGGAGATAGTAAAATATGGTGTGGAGATAGTGGTTTTTAGTTTTTATTTTTAGATTGGTTTGTATTTGAGTAAAAGCCTATACACTGAATAAACGATTATGTGAGACTTTTTTGTGCTGACTGCTGAGAGGTAGTACTTGCATAATTTCACTACTTTTTTTTTAAACATAAATGTAAATAGTAAGGTATTGAAAGATAGTAAATCAGTTTGTATTGAAACTTAACTTGACTAGAGATACATTGAGACTATAAGTACAGGGGGTGCAGTATGGGTGCAGTATGGGTTTAGTATTGGTAACTACATTGACAGTATGGGTTGAGTATAATAACAATGATAACAACATAACCAATGTTTGAATGGAATAAGCGTGAGAAGGCATCACGTGGGATGTACTTCAGGTCTTATTACTAACATTCCCCCGCAAGATGGACGGTCCATCGGAGAGGCCAATCTTGGATAACAATGTGTCAAGACGAGGCCGGGACAAAGGTTTTGTCAGGAAGTTTGCCACATTAAACTTGTTCTCGAATGAAGTAAAAATCTAGAGCCAAATGTTTCATTCTGGAATGGAAGACAGGGTTGGCGCTGAGGTGTGTAGCACTCAAGTTATCACGGAAAATAACGGGAGGATGCTTGAGCAGTATGCCTAACTCGCTGAGCAAGTTTTGAAGCCACATTAATTCTGTTGTAGTATTAGCCACTGCTCTATACTCGGCTTCAGTTGAAGAACGAGCAACCGAACGTTGCTTCTTAGAGGCCCATGTTATCGGATTCTTGCCAAGAAACACCACGTAACCCATGGTGGAAGTAAAATCGTTGCGATCCCCTGCCCAGTCGGCATCGGAAAATGCTGGCAAGTTGAGTGGAGAGTCTTTGTAAATCATGATCCCCTTATCCATGGTACCACACAGATAGCGGAGCAGTCTTTTAAGAGCTACCCAATGATCACTGGTTGGGCGATGCATAAACTGAGATAATTTATTTATGGCAAATGCAACATCAGGACGTGTGAGTGTGAGGTATTGGAGACTACCTACTGTTGCCCTGTAGTCTTTGGGGACCTCAAGTGTGACACCAGAGTTTGCAGACCAAGAGTGGGTGACCACCATAGGAGTGGGAGACCATTTGGCTTCTGTCATGCCCATTTTGGCAAGGAGATCACTAATGTACTTGCGCTGACTGAGAAATAATCCAGTGGGTGTGTGAGTGACTTCAACACCTAAAAAATAGGAAAGATTGCCAAGATCCTTTAAAGAAAAACGTTTTGCCAGACACTTGATGAAAGCATCTAATTTTTCGATATTCGGACCGGTAACAATGATATCATCCACATACACAACAACGTAAATTGGAGTAGAGGAGTGATGTGAAATAAACAGCGAAGTGTCCGCAACTGAACGCTTGAAACCCATATTGAGCAGAAAATTGGTAAGTTCCAGGTACCACGCTCGTGGGGCTTGCCGTAAACCATACACAGCCTTAAGTAATTTACATATATGATATGGAAAGGCTGTATTGGCAAAGCCAGGGGGCTGTGACATATGAACTTCCTCTGTCAAAGTACCTTGAAGAAACGCAGTATTGATATCAAGTTGTCTCAAGTGCCAATCATTTGTTACAGCCAAAGAAAGCAAAGTGCGAATAGTTGCTGGTTTGACAACCGGACTGAATGTCTCCGTGAAATCAATGCCGGGTCTTTGTTGAAACCCCTTTGCAACTAGACGTGCTTTATATTTGTCTATTGATCCATCTCGATTATACTTGATACGAAAAACCCATTTGCATTTTACCAAGTTCTTTGAACTATCGGGAGGAACCAAGGTCCAAGTACCAAGTTCATGTTGAGATCGAATCTCTTCCTCCATTGCTTGACGCCATAAGGGATCCTTGAGAGCTTGATTCACTGTTTTTGGAACATTTGGTTTTTCCTTGACATTTGTCATGTTTACGTATTTGGTGTTTGGCTTGAAGATGTTATTTTTCGATCTGGTGACAGCTCCAGGAGGGGGGTTTAAGGACAGTTGCTGGTGGGAGGAATGGACAGGCTCAGGTTCATCATGGGCTGATGAATGGTGAGACTCAGTGGTGAGAGATTGAGTAGAAGATGTGTTGGTTGTGGCTGGAGATGTAGAGTGTTGGGGCTGATCATTATGAGAGGGAGGTGGAGAAGGAATATCTTCAGGTGGTGGGCTGCCCATAGATGGAGTATGAGGTGGGCTGGGATGAGGTATGAGATGTGGAGCTTGCTGAGGTAATGTTAAGATTGGCAGAGACATGGGACACCAAGTATCAGCGTGAGGCATAGGTGGGAGGGGTTCTGACGAGGTAAGTCGGGTGTATGGAAATTCGGTTTCAACGAACCGAACATGCCTCGATGTGTAAATCTTTTTAGAGTGAGGATCATAGCAGTGGTATGCACTTTATGTTTTGGAGTAACCTAAGAAGAGACATGGGATTGACTTGGGGTCCAATTTATGGCGGGCATATGGTCTTAACCATGGGTAGCACAAGCACCCGAAAGATTTCAGTTTGAGATAGTTTGGAGATATGCCGAAGAGACAAAGATATGGAGAGTGGAGACCTAAGGTTGGAGTTGGCATCCGATTGATGAGATAGGCTGCTGTGGTGAACGCAAAGGTCCAGAATTCAAGAGGAAGACGACCATGGGCAAGGAGAGAAAGACCAGTTTCCACAATGTGACGGTGTCGACGTTCAGCGAAGCCATTATGTTCTGGTGTGTGGGGTGGAGATGTGAGGTGAGAGATACAATTAATGGTTAAAAAAGAAGCCAAGGCAATATATTCACCACCATTATCAGAATATAGAATTTTAATTTCTTTGGCAAAGAATTTCTCAACAATAGCTTTGAATCTGATAAATACTGCCTGAGTATCAGATTTACATTTAAGTGGATAAAACCATATATATTTGGTGTAGTGATCCACAAAAATAACATAATATTTAAAGCCATCAGTGGAGAAAATGGGAGATGTCCATAAATCAGTATAAATAAGATCCAATGGAGCATGAGATACCATAGTAGATTGACTAAAAGGAAGTTTATGGATTTTGTTACATTGGCAAGAGTTACAGTTGAAAGAGAAATTCCGAGGCACATCAAGTTGAAAATGAGTGACTATATTTTTGAACGTGGATAAAGATGGGTGGCCAAGCCGATGGTGCCAATCTATGGCTGATGCTTTGACTGTGGAGAGAGATAGGATGGATGGTCTGGATGGCCACTCATAGATGCCTTGCCTAGTTGGTCCCCTGGTGAGATGTGTTCCCGTGAGACGGTCCTTAACAACAAAGTGATCAGAAGCAAATTCTATTAGAAGGTTGTTTTCTGAGCAAAGTTTTGAAATGGACAAAATATTACGAGTCATAGTGGGAGCACAAAGAACATTAGACATAATTACTGGAGAAGAAGATGTAGGGAAAGAAGTAGATCCAATATGAGTTATAGGAACGCCCGTACCATCTCCAATAACAATTTCTTCGGTACCATCATAGGGGTTGTGTAAGGCCAGTGTTGAGAGGTTGTGAGTGACGTGATGTGTCACTCCTGAGTCAAGTAACCAAGGTGATGAGCTGCTGGTGGAGGCTTGAGTGACAGCCATATGAGCTTGTGGTGCTGACTGATTGTTTGTTGGCCTAGGAAGAGGTCTGACATTTGGGAAGCGTTGCTGAAATAGGTGACATGCATGCAAAGAGTGTCCTTTGGTATGGCACCACTGACAAGTGCCTTGGTAGCCTGGTTTATTGATTGTATTGAAGCGCTTGGACTGATTATACGAGCTCCTGTGAGAAGGGTTGTAGCTGTTGGACGCCTAATGATATGGTACCCCAACATTGTTTGATGCATAGTGCTGATACACAGGACGGGGCTGTGGTTGAGAGGGGAATGCATTAGGTTTAGCGAGAGTGACATGTGCTGAAGCAGGAAGGGATATGGGCGAGACATGAGGTTGAGAACGAATGGTATTCTCACGAACAAGGAGTTTTTCATACAAGGCATCAAAAGTGATTGGAGTGTCACGAGCTTGCACGGTATCAATTACAGCCTGGTATTTGTCATCAAGACCTTCCAGAACTTGATCGGTTATTTCTTCTGAACCGAGGGGGGAGCCGAGCACAGCTAGTTTGTCGGAGCAAACTTTAATGGCGTTCATGAATTCAGGAATGGAGAGAGGTCCTTTAGAGAGGGCCTTAAATTCCAGTTTGAGGAGCTTCTCATGGGCTCGAGATTGCTTAGCATAAGTGTTGACAAGGGTATCCCATAATTGCTTTGAAGTTTCTGAGCGGGCAACGAGCGGAACAATGGTGGGTTCTAGTGTGCCAATGAGCGCTCCAAAGAGGAGTTTATCCTGCCTAACCCAAGTGACAAAGGCGGGGTTAGGGACAGAGACCGTTTCAGTGGTTAGTGTAGGGGGTGGGGCGACAGAGGTGATCATACCCAATGAGGGTGGCTTCTACTTGCAGTCTCCATGACATGTGATTTGAGGTAGTGAGTTTGAGAATGTTGCTCAGGGAGACAACAACCAGCGGAGATGCAGGTTCTGCAGTGTTTGGAATAGTGTTCTGGGTTGTCATGGAGATCGGCTAGGCTATTGAAGAAAAAAAAGAGAGGGAGAAATGAGGTTTATTATCGAACTCGCTTTGATACCATGAAAGATAGTAAATCAGTTTGTATTGAAACTTAACTTGACTAGAGATACATTGAGACTATAAGTACAGGGGGTGCAGTATGGGTTTAGTATTGGTAACTACATTGACAGTATGGGTTGAGTATTAATAACAATGATAACAACATAACCAATGTTTGAATGGAATAAGCGTGAGAAGGCATCACGTGGGATGTACTTCAGGTCTTATTACTAACAGGTATATCAATGATAGAAAGGCCAGTTTGTTTGCAGGGGGTTGTTGAGGTGGATTTCCCATGAATTCTAGCCCCAGACAGACACAAAAAAGATTATAGGCATTCCTATACAAGGCTCCAAAATCCAACCATTTTCTAAAATATAACTCTCTGATTGTAGATGTATTGCTTATGCGCTAAAGCAGGGATCATTAGAATAAGTTGTTCTTTAACATAAACAAACTCTGTTCCAATCACTAAGTGATCACAATCTAATAAGAACTATTTAGAAAGATAGCAAACAAACATTGAGAGAAAGCTTACACCAAGAGACCCTGCCACCATTAGACAGTCACTGGTGGCTATAGCTGACTTCCAATCAAAATCAAGAGTCAATCCCACGTGCGAATTCTGATCAACCACCCAAAAGCAAGCCATTTAGACTTAGTCTCCAGCTTCTTCTACCTGAAAACTGAACTGACTATTCTGCCAAGATCCATGCACTAATAGCTATTTTCAAACGTAGACATCACCTGCATTCAATAACAAATACCTACACATTCCACACAACATAACCATGCATTAACTCTACATAAGCCATATTTTAGCTGCCTTTGTTTGCATATAAAAATGACTAACTACGTAGAATGATTACACAGAAATGAAAGGTGAACTAGCAACAGATTGCCCCACATATCCTTATTGGCCGGTAAAAACCAATCCTCTAAAAAACCACATCCATTGACCCTGGAGCAACTCTTTTTGCTACTGATTGATTGAATAATTACAATTATAAGTGGAACTCGAACACAACCCTATAATATCTATGTTGATTCATTGTTAATATTTGATCAAGTAAGACCAATCAATCAAAAATAAGTTCTTGAATTGATGACATTACAAGGACTAATTAATTTGAAACAAGAAACCTTGTGATAAGTTGTTTAATACTATCACCCTGCATCTTTACAATCATAGTTCGAGTAGATTGGTTCAATCATCAGTACAGTTAGTTCGAGAACTCAGAAGTTCATTGAGTATTTTTATTAGCTTAAATGATTGCGTTCATCAGGATTTTCCTTGAAATATAATGTTGGTTAACACTTTAACTCTACCACATAAATATGCTTCTCAGAGCGAGTTAACTTTGTGTGATGCTGCAAGCTTGATTCTGATTGCGTAAGATTGGAAGTACTTTAGCTCTTTTCCAGCATTGTCCATTAGCTTGAATTGTGTTTCAGTTTGCGAATAAATGTTTCCAGATCTATGCTAATAACCATCTGTTAGTAGGTTAAACTTTTTGTCAACGTGTTTAAGCTTTTTCGTATCGTCGTCCATCATCCTCCTAACAATTGGAAATGCATTATGCATTACAAAAACCTTGTTTACATTTCCATCCAAATATGACAGACTAGAAGCCCTACGAATAGGGAAGTACAGTAAATAACACGTCGTTTGTCCTCTGCCTCAGACAACACAGAGAGTACACTGCTTTGCTGCTTTCTCTTCCTTAACCTTCTGCTTCTGTCCTCCTTTCAAATATCAACCAAGCAGAACCCATTGCACTCTGAGCTTGCAATCTGTGCTTTAACACACAAAATTGATCATACGTATATATGTGTGTATGTACTTATAGGTGGTTATGAAAAATATTAAAAGAAAATCAGTTTTGACCAATTTACCCCAATTCCCGTTATCTTTAAACGGCAGAACTAACGGAAGGCACCCGGAGCCATTATTCTGGCAAGAATAAAACATTTAACCATCATATTGGCTCGAATAAAAATTTAGCCACTAACGTGCAAAAAAATTAAACTTCAAGTATGCAAAGTGCAATTTAGTCTTTAATTAATAATTAATAATGCTTAAAGGATGTATCATACATATTATTATAAAAAACTAAAAGGTGGTTGTATATTTTCAAAACATATAATACTAAAAGAACACATAAAATAAATATAAATAGAATTTGAAAAAGAGAACAGAAAGATAACTAAAAGACATGGAAGAACGAAATTTGTGATAGTTAATAATTTGAAAGAAGAAGAATATGTGTGATAATGTGAAAGAATTAATTGCATTAACGTTCTTAAAATATAAGTATATATGCAGGGTTAAGTTCAAATTAAAACTTTATTCTGATTTAGAAATTAAAACTTATCTCAGCCTTAGATTTGAATTTAATCAGCAACTCATTTTTATTTATTCTATAATACCTGACGGGTGTCATTCTACTACAAACTACAATGTTTTCTTTGTAAATTATAGAATACTAGCATTTTACCCATACTTGTGGCTAAGAGCCACTTTTTTGATACAAATTTCATTTTTTTTCTCAAAAAAGTGGTTATTAGCCATTTTTTTGAATAATAAAATTAATGTCAAGTTTTTTCTGAGAAAAAAACCATTATTTTTTTCCAAAAAATGGTCCTTAGCCACCTTTTCGAAGAATAAAAGTATTGTCTAGCCACCGTTTTTCAAAAAAAAAGTATTGTCTAGCCACCATATTACAAATTTGAAACTTCAACCACCAAAATGCAAAACGAATAAAATTCAATCACTATTTTAAAATTAACTCTTATGTTTATTATACTAGATTTATTTAACTATACAAGATTTTGTATAATAAATAATGTATGATTATATAATTATACTATATTAATATATATATATATATATTATATATATATAATATTTTAAGACATGAATTTTGTAGATTTAAAGTAAAAGGTAAAAAAAGGAACATATTTTTACTGAAAAATAGAAAAGGAAACGTATTTTTACTGAAAAAGGTAATTGGTAATGGGTTGTATTTCAATATTTCTACATTACATTCAAGTGTTAAAATTTTTGTATTAAAAATTATTTTTTTAAAAATTAAGGGTCTCAACTTATAAGTTATAATTTGCCAAACACATTCCCAACTTATAAGTAAAATTATCCAAACACCAAAATAACTTATAAGTAATAATTCACTTATATGATACTAATCCACTTTGAGTTATAAGTTACTTGTTTTAAGATATCCCACACGGGCCCTAAAACCTCAACTTTTTCAATTATATCACGGGCGGTTTTATTTAATAAAATAAAATAATAATATTATAATTACTAATAATTAACCGATTGCCTTTTTCAGCTAAAATATATCATCCTTTCTAACTAAAATCCCTCTTTTTATAAAAAAATCACGGACAATATTTATATAATTATAATCAAATCATATCATTTCAAAATTTAAGCCTACAAAATTCATGTCTTCAAAAATTCAATTCAAATCAAAGGAAAAATCATATTGAAAAAGTTCGTGTATCGCACGGGTTTAAGCTAATATTATATAATTTAAGAAGTAAAGTAATATAAAAATAATTATATACATAAAATCATGTCCGGTCCAGGTTTATTCAGGATTTTGGACCAGACATGAGATTTTTTATTTATTTTAAGGACCGAAGACCGGACCGTTAATATACGGTTCGGTTCGGGTCTTGGACTGATAGGCCCGGTCATGTCTAATTTACTGGTCTAGACTTTGTGTAACCCTAACTACACTTCACATAAATTATCTCTAGTGACTTGGTTTCTTGTTTAGTTTTTTCTTTGTCAATTTTAATAAAAAGTCTAGTTGAAATTCAAGAAAAGTCTCAAAAACCTCGAAAGCTTTGTTTGCATTTCTTTCCCTGCGCAATGGAGAAATTATATTAAGGACAATAATAAGAAATAAGAAACTGATTAAGTGATTGATATAACAAATCTTAAATCATAAGTTTAGAAGCATTTAAACCTATGACAAATGAATATTTTCATATAAAGTCAAGTAAAATTAAAGTTTTATCGTATTGAAGTAGCTCTTACGAAAAAAACAACATCATTCACAAGCATTATCTTTTCCCATTCTAATAATTTAAATTGCCAAATACAAACACTTCGTAGATATACAACTACGGTAGTCCTACTTAGTTTGATGAAGGAATAAAAATGCTCTCAAAATACTGGATAGACTGATTTTTTGTAGTAGATTCTAGATTTGAAATCACTGCTTATATACCCGGTATTGGCCATAATTCACAAGAATATTCTGTAGTCTTAGTAAGAGGGGGAAGGGTTAAGGATTTACCTGGTGTGAGATATCACATTGTTCGAGGAACCCTAAATGCTGTCGGAGTAAAGGATCGTCAACAAGGGCGTTCTAGTGCGTTGTAGGTTCTTATCCAAGACTTGTATCATCTGATGATGCCATGTGAATCGCTATAAACATGTGAAGTGTATGGCTAACCCAATAACAAAAGTTTCGTAAGGGGACTGGAGCAGGCTACCATGAGACAAAAGATCCTCGTTCTAAAGAGATTCGATTCGGAACTCTTATATGTCCAAGGTTCAATATTAAAATAATTTTAGAGGTTTTCCCTGACTTTGTCCGTGTCAACAAACAATTCGAAATACCTCGACTTTTGGACAGGTCAAGTAGCAATGATTCGAAGCACTTCTTTTTACACTATTTCGGAAACCCAACGACTAAATCGTATGGATATGTAAAATACAGGATTTCCAATCCTAGCAGGAAAATGAGGGCTATGTATTTAATTAGAGGTGTTAACTAATCATGGTTAATGAGGTAGGGTGAGAATGTAAATAAGGAAAACTCTTAATATAACATGATTGATCTAAAATTTAGGAATTAGTTCTGATTGGTCGTAAAATTATTCATAATTTTCTGATTGGTTAACTACACATTGGTAGATTCGGGTGTTATAATAAAAGATGGTGTTATTTTACGGAACACCATGTTTTTTCCAAATTAAATATTATTTTTTAAAATAAATTACTTTTTAGCATATGATACAACATTTCTCTCATTGTTATATAAATATTTACAAGAGAATATGCAAAATATGTAATTAATAATAAATTATAATCATATATTATGTAGAAGAACCTATGTTATTCTAAGGTTTTAATTCTAAACTGGTTTAAACCATATATATATGTGCAATTTTTTATTGAAATAGATTATTGTACTTTGCATTTTTCAAATATTGTAGTTAAAAAAAACAAAGGATATAGATGTTCAAATAATTTTGAGATATGGATTGAGAAAAGATAAATAAAAAGAGGAAGAGATATGATTAGGAAAATAAGAGGGAAAGTTCAAAAGAGAAAAAAAGAAAATTATGTTAGTTTTATATATCAATAGATTAGAAAAGAGGATGTGCAGTGGCATGTGGATTATTGAAGTTGTTTAATTTTGGGCGAGTTTACTTTGGGCTTACTTGTGTTTCGGTTTTGGGCTTTCAACTGATTTAGAAAAAGACTCGTGTTGTGATTCGGATTCACATATAGTATTCAGAACCTACACTCAAAAGTTTGACCCGTTAAATTGCCAAAGGTGGAGACTGGTGGTATTATCACATTTGGTATTCAGGGCCGACTCTCAATAGCTTGATGCATTAATTCGCCAGAGGTGGGGACTGGTGGTATTATCCCATGATAGAGAGGGGGAGTCGGGACACAAAGCTAGCCAATATTATCCAATGGCTATAGAGGTATGCTTGGGGTCTATGGGCTATCTATTCAGGCCTTACGAGGAGGCTTTAAATGGGAGTGGGAAGTTTGTAACAATGCTAGGGATATATATAGGAGGGGGAAGTTTGTAACAACCTAGTCCCACATCGAGGCATATGAGGCAATTAGTTTAGTTTATAAGGTAGTACTACAAATTACAGGAAAAAAATCATAATATTTTGGCAGACTAGGCTTCTCGATTACCAAGTCGTTGCATTTAGGCCGGTGTATTCGAGATTTGGGTCGGTACTCTAGATTTGATAAGGTTAGAAGATATAGGAGGGAATATGAGAGTTTGAGGGTCAATATTAGGAGGGAAAACGCAGGTCATTATTTGGAGATATAGGAGGGAATATGAGAGTTTGAGTGAGAAAAATGAATCTTGCGTTTGTAGTATGAGTAGGTTTATATATTACAATATGTATAATGATAAATACTAAGTATAAATATAATATGTGTAATAACATTAAAACAGCAATACTCCAAAAAGTGAACCTTAGGTTGTTTGGATTGTGGAATTTTAACCCGGTCATTGAAAATGAGTTCTTAATATTACATTTAACCTTAACCAGTTAAAATCTCGATATAAATGACCCGTAGTTTACTTTGCCCAATTCAAAGAGTATACATATTTTAATTTGATATTTTCCCCCTAGCATAATACAGTGATTATGAATCCATAAGTTTATTATTTTATATTAAAAATTTATGATGGTTAAATTTTAATTGATTATTATTATATGTTATGATTGTATTTGTTAAGTGCTGAACCCAAATTAACATTGAATAAGAGAATATTATTGGTTAAGATTTGAAGCATTCCTCTCAGCATATAATAAGGAATGTTATTTGATAGTATAGATCTTACAGTTGTTATGTGTTTAATAATAGATTTTCTATGCTACTGACAACCATATAGTGACTACCAAAAATTTGGATTAGATCCCTCATACTCTTATTATATATAGCTTACTATGAGTTTTGACTTGTCAATCGTTTTTCACTATAGGGTTGTTGAGATGCAAGAAATACTTGATCAACAAATTGCTGAGGAAGCTGTTGAGGCTGAAGGAGATGGTGCAATGGCATCACTTGCTACTACCCGTGGTGCTTCCAAGTATAAATCTTCATTTAATTATGTACTTAAAATAACCTGATGATTCCTTAGTATGGTACATATACTAGTAGGTGTATCTTCCTCGTCTATGAAATAGAAATATACTGGGTGTAGTCAGAAATACAATGCACAGTCTATTGTAGTATATCAGTTTGTCAGATTTTAATGATCTCATGTCTTTTTGTCTACAGAAGATATACTTCATCGACAACTATTTCTAGAAATCTTACTCAACAGAAGCGGAAAATCGGAAAGTGCTACAAAGACAGGTGTTACGACGAAATAAGAAAGTCTGTAGAAGCACGGTTTAACATACTGCTTACAGAGGTACTACCTACTGCCACAACTACTACTATTATTGGTGCTACAACAGTTATTAGATTCTGACTGTAATAACTGTATCAGCTTGGGTTCGAAGATCTAAAGGCATCCATTGAGGAGGCTAAAGCGGTATGTAAAACTCGATTTAGCAATTCATGGTTTAGTTGTTCTCCACTATGTTTTCAAGAGAGCTCCATCAATATTTGAAACATTTGGATTAGGTTCTCTCGGAAGACGAGTTTAGACTTCAGACATTTTCTTACTTTTTGTTTGGGGAAAGTGTAAATAATGTTAACTCATGTTGTTAAAGAAATAATTGTAAATATCTCAAATGATGTATCTCTAATCCAACTACAGCATATCCAAACAATATTTAGTGAGAACTGAATTAAGTAATACTTCCACAAACCACAACTTTCAAAGCATGTCACAGTCGAGCCTCTTACATAAACCATGTCTGAAAATAGCACCAGTGGAGGCGTGTGGTCCTCATGCGACACCAATGATGGTAGTGTATGTGGCGTACAACTTTCTACCACGTGTGCCCTCATTTAACAATAATGAATATTTTTAGACAATGTATGAATTAAAAATTTAACTCTGACAAGCTCAAAGGCTTGTATTGGTCAATTAAAATCTGTAGCACCGATAACATTACTATTGTACACAAGTGTTTACAACTTTTTAATAATGAGTACTCATTTTTAGAAATCATACTTATGATCCGAATTTCACAAAATTTCAGATTGGAGAAGAGCTTGGAGATGTATATGATTATGTGGCTCCCTTTTTTCCTCCAAGGTTTGCCCAGCTCCGTTATTTTATTCAATGAATTTTGTTTGCCTGTGGTTGATTTTGTGTTAGTGTGACACCTAATATTAACTTGCAAGAATGATCTAAACTTAGCAGATTACAGGTTACAGAATTTACAATTGAGTTCTTTCATTAGTTTAACCGTTTTCCTATAAAAGGTAAAAATATGTGATCAAGGAAAAGTGTTTTAGCGACATTTAATTCAAATTCCTGAAAGTTTAATATATCAGTGTACGACAAGATTGTCGAAGAAACATAAATCAGAATGCCAGGCTTTTCTTTATTACAATTAATAATTCCTGAAGCACTTTTTGAACATGTTTGACCTCTTTACAGTAGAACCGCACTCTCTAAAATGATAACCTCTCTAAATTGATAAAAAGTGTCGGTCCCAAGTCGGGGTCAATACAAAAATATAATAACCACTTTATCGTGATATTAAATATTTTTTAAGAAAATCGCAGGGTAAATATAGATTCCAACTTTCGCATAAAGTGATATTTTTGATAAAAAAAACACATTTTTATACATTTTATTGAGTATGAAAAATACTTATGGTAATATTTTGGCAGAGATTTTCTTGTCTAGGAACTTTTAAACCATTATCCTCATCTTTATTGTCTTAGTCGCTGTGATCTTCGTATTATGAAAAATGTTAATAAAAAATAAATAATGCTATTTAAATCATAACTAATTATTTGACGTAAAAGTGCAAATGCACGTATTTTTAGTACATATTCTTCAATTTAAAGAAATCATATACACAATAAACATTATGGTGTATAAAATATATTTTAATTATTTCAAAGTTGAAAATGTTGAAACCTCTCTTATGTGATACCTCTCTAAAGTGATAATTTTTCTCTGTCCCAAAGATATCACTTTAGGCACATACAACATATTGAAATTGATAAGTTTATTGTAATATGAATATTATCAAATTTGTATGTGTAAAAGTAATGAAAAATAATAACTTAATAAACATATCTGGATGATAATATTAGTGAAGTTAAGTATATCTATATATAAGTAATGATGAAAAAATTAACTTATGAATAGGCAGATAAAAATAGGAAAATTAATAAAATATTGAATTTCGTACTTACAAAATAATTATTAGTTATTATCTATCTGGTACTCATAGCTTGAAAGTTTTGAAATACTATGTGTAAATGCTGCACACAGTGCCCTTTTTTTCGTTTAATTAATTTAATACTTTTTTCGAAGTCTTTTACAGGCTCAGAACTGTCCAGTTAGAAACCAAAGGATGTTGGTATGAATGTAGAGTTTCTTTTATGGCGAATGCGTTACAGATGGACTTCTATGTTATTTTCGCTGTTTCCATAAATGAATGTGTAGAACCTGATGTGTAGCCAATGGCAATTTTCGATTTTATAGGATCAAGACGATGACACGTGAAATAATACTGGAGTAACACTAATCAATGAGAAGATGAACAAATCTGTGAAGTGTTGAGATGCTTGGTTATGTTAAAAGCCAGTCCTAAAATGAACTGCGTAGATGGGAGTCTTGTACAACAAAAGGGTTAGAGTAGGGATAGAGGGAGATTAGAAATTACTTCTGGGGAAGTGGTAGATATAGACTTTCATGAATGTAACTGAGATATAACTTGTGGATTCGGGTGGTTTCTAATTTTTGTTTCTCATGGATGCGTGCTCAGCGCTAAAAAAGACCTTGTCAATTTAAGATTCTTCTCTTTCGAAGTAATTGGAAAAAAGTTAATGACTTACAATTACCTCTACATAAATATCAATATTTTTAACCTATTTACTAAAGCGTAGGCGTCATTTGACTATTAATGTTTCAGGAGTTCACTTGAAATTATTAGTGCCACTTATTATATATTTTGAATTTCAAGGCATGCCGGACTTTCTATAAAAACTGAAAATAGATTGCTATCACGTGATGTATAAAAGTAAGCTGTAACATCATCTAGCACCATATTTTGAGAGCTGTGCACAACATCTAGCACCGTATTTTCTAAAATATCCTCTCTATTTTTTTCTCTGCTCACAGGTATGAAATTTTCCAGCTTATGGTAAATCTCTATACTGAGAGGTTTATTCAGTGGTTGAGACTCCTTAGTGACCGCCCTGGTGATCTAACGAATATAGAGATTTTAAAGGTGGTGTCTTTCATCATTTACAATCTTAGATAACATCTATTAGTTAAATTATTTGTCACTTGTTCCTTCACCAGAAATGGTACATAAATATACTTGAAGCTGACAAGACACAGCCACCAAAAGCAACAGATGATGGGAAGCTATATACACCAGCTGCTGTTGATTTATTTAGGATACTTGGAGAGCAAGTTCAAATTGTTCGAGACAATAGCACGGATCTCATGTTATACAGAACTGCTTTGGCTATTATTGAGGTAAGTTCATCTTACACTTTTTATATGTAATATTTCCAAGGAAGCTTTATCCCGACTTTGTAGTGAAGGTAGGTTCTTTTATATTAATATATAATTATATATTCATGCAGATATGTATATCAAGTTATCTATGCCAATCAAGTTGCTAAAAAGTAAAAAGAGAGGTTGTATTAGAAGAAAGATCCCCCCACCCCTTCCTGTTTTAGGTTTTGCATTGGATCTACTTTACTCTATTAGTGGGACTTTGTTGTATATAAGAATATGCTGCTTCATTCAACTACTATTCTAGTCAGTAAACATCAGGATATAAGCTTCAATTGATGGGGAACGGAAGTGAAGAATTCTCATATGTGTTGTACATCTATCTATACTATTATCAATCTATCTATACTATTATATTATATCTTCCGATCATTCATACTGCCAATTCTAATTAAAACACAAATTGCTTATTCTAGTTAAAACACTTACCTTTCAATTAAAAAATATCACCTTTTCTAAATACACCTAAAACATACCAATCATTAAACGAGAAAATGACCTAAATGCCTCAATTTCAAGCTACTTGGCCCAAAATGTCCAATCTCGGAATGTTGGCCCCAGATACCCACGAAATGCGTTACGGTTTCCTGTTGCATGTGATGATTAGATATGCTCGAGTGGAAACTCAAGGAGTAAGTAATCATGACAAGGAAGTGTACCACAATTAGAAGCATCAGTTGCTTATAAAATATTTATTTATAGGACAGGTCACCAAGTACAAGTCTCAAAAGAAAGCTTGTATTCTTTTAGGTCCCACATTGAGCTTTGTTTGTTCCTATCTACCTTTTTCAAATTCAGTTCAAAGACTGTTACTATATCATCCCCTAATGCTGCATTTCGTCTACCATATATGAACTAAATACGGCATATTCAAACTAATACAGTAGGCCAAATAGCACGTCTGTCCAATGCTACACATCACATGCCGTATTAAATATATTACTAAACACGGAATACCATACAAGTGTAAAACTGCACACGAAATGCCGTATTAGGTGGTTATTTAGGACCATGTTTGTGTGCTGAGGCATTTTGGACATCATTATTTTAAATTTGGGTATTTAGGGTCATCACCCTCATAAAACAAATTTGGGTATATATGGCCATCACCTAAACGAGAAAATATTACCTTTTGTAAATACACCTAAAATTACTAATTATATTATATTCATTAATATACACCTAAAAGTACCATACACTATATTTTTTCCGGTCATTAATAAAATACATAAGAAACCCGTACGTGTTATATGTTATTTATTATATAAACCTATTATAATGGAAACAAACCTCAACGCCCACTTATTTTTTTAATAAATCTACTCAATTTGTTTTAAAATACAAATAATAAAATAACAACTATTAAAAGCAATTTTTGCATCGCACGGGCTATAAGTTAGTCTATTATAAAGATAAAAATATGTATTTTATATGTGAGGTTAGTAGATAAATAAATATTTATTAGGTTATTTATAATAAGCTCAATTATTAATAGGCATTAATCTATTAGGTTTATTACTAGGTATTTTTCAGTTGTTAACGGGCCTTAATCTATTAGGTTCAACACTAGATTTTTATTCTCTGAGTATTATAATCCCTACTTATCAAATTAGGATTAATATACAGTGATTAAATTATGCTCTTTCTAGGTTGCGATCTATCATAATTTAAGGTTGGGAATTTGGGAAACCTTGGGGTAGTGGGTTTTTTGCGTTTAATCCACCCAAGTTCTATCTTTTATCATTTTTCTCCGTATATTTATTGTTTCTAAAAGGCATAAAATAAGGGGAATTGATTCAACAAAACTTGTATCTCTTAAGTTGCATAATAATTCAAATGTTTAAATTATCAAAGGAAATATGGAAATTTTGAAATGAAGCTTGAGAATTAAGAATCTGAGATGCTTTATCTGGAAGTTAATATATTTGGTTGGACTAGTTTGATTAGTCTACCAGAATCCTCTTCCATTCAGGATTTTTGTTAACAGAGGGTTATAGGTCAACACATATTCTTTCCATTTTGTCAGAACAAAGGACTGAGTCATTGCTTTAATTCTTTATCCTTTTAAGCCCATTTGTGTTTTCTTAGGAGTTTTAGTTAAGGAGACTTTGCATTATCTTTTAGTCTGTACGACAGGTATAGACGTTTTATTTAGCTTTGATCTCTCAAAAAATGGTCCTTTTGTCGTGAAAAAACTTAAACTGCAAATATGACTTTGTCTCGTGAACCATAACTTGTAAAGTTTACGAACAAATAAAAGATTTTTATCCTAGTCTTTTACTTCCACCGTCCTCAAAAGGTGTCTTTATGTATAATTTTAGATGCATGTATGTTAGGTTCTAAGCGTTTACCACTACACCACAAGCAGCTACTTGTGGAGAAGGCGCAACTCATAACCTTTATAGTGTAGCAGCCAGCGCCACGTTTCGATTTAGGAAGATGCTGACACCTCCAACAATCCCCCCCAGCATCTGCTCACATAGAAGCCTTTGGCATATTATGTATCCTTGTCTTGACATAAATATGTGCGACTGTGGGATTCGAACCCGTGACCTGCTCTGATACCACTTGTTAGGATCTAAGCGTTTACAACTACACCAAAAGCAACTACTTGTGGAGAAGGTGCAACTCATAACCTTTACAGTGTAGCAGCCAACGCCACGTTTCGATTCAGGAAGATGCCAACACCTCCAACAATTTTGATAGAAATAAGCATATTTACTTTATGATTTGTGTTGAGGAAAAATTTGTTAAGTATTAAAAACCGCAAGTGCACGGGTGTACGTGAGTACAAAGACAAGTACGGGTCGAACCACAGAGAACGCAAATTAAGTTTCTAATTAACAAAAACAATTGAACTAGCACTAATGATAGAAATTTCTTAAGGACAAATTTCATCGTCTAAATATGAAAATCATGGTGTTTAAAATATTTAAATTTAATAACAATCAAACTCATAAGTATTCGGAATAAAGACAACCAATAATTCCAAATCAAATTACATTCAAAAGTCACAAAAATAACTTTGTATAAACATCACCAACTAAATCAATTCTAAAAAATCTTATGGTTCCTAACAGTACGAACTCCCAACCCTACTTGTGTGGCTCGTATGAAATTGCTCACATAGATATGATATTGGAGATAATCAATGAAACAAGTATATCACAATAAAGCACGTACACCAATGAAATTCATGTATATCAGCCAACTACATCCGCCCCGTAGATAGGGACTCTAGCCAAGCATCATCAAAACAAACATAATATAAATTAAAGAACTCATACCCGATGTGGAGACAAACTTGACCTCTTATTAAATACAAACTACAAGAAATAGATGAAGAAGAGAGTTTCTATATTATCCTACACTACAAAGTTACAAGAGAGGTGTAAGAGGTAAGAGATGAGAGGTGTAGTAGAAGCTAGAGATGTATATACAATGAGCCTAGGGGGTTTATTTATGCTAAAACTTTACAAAGGAGTATTAATTACAAAGATTTGTTATTTATCTACAATAATCTTCGTGACAAAGCGATTGCTCAACATTCCCATTTGAGATGATATCTTGCTTGATTCACAACGATTCTGCTGACTCGTGATGATGTGCCTTGATATCTTGACTTTAATGCATTATATCCCAGTATTTGAACAAATATTGGGATATTTGTTCAAATATTCACTAAAAATGTAAACCAAGCGTAAAATGGGAAAAATAATGTACCAATTTATTCAAATATTCAATAAAAATGTACAATAAAAATGTGTTATCAATTTGTTACTTATAAGATTTGCTAAATTTATATACGGAGACTCATTAGTTATTTGCCTGATGCTTTTTATGAATAAATCGTTTTATTCCTTAGGTGCTGGATGATTATCAAGAAGCTCAAAGGAAAAGACTGGGGGAGGAACCTGCTTCAGATATTGGTCTAGAACCTCTGTGTGCTATGGTCAGTGAGTTTCCAAATGTAGTTTAGCTGAAATCTCTTTATTTATTGAAGATTTTAAGTCCTTCGTGGATGTTTCTTAAAAACTTATATGTAGACAGATTAATAACAATCTCCGCTGTTATGATCTTTCAATGGAGCTAAGTAATAGCACACTTGAAGCTCTCCCCGAGAATTATGCTGACCAGGTTATGCCGTGTCCGTCTGATAATTGCATCTCACATTTATAATTAATCTTTTAAGCTTTAGAGTTGCTTTCTTCTAGTGAAGTTAGGTGTTCTTAACCATCTCTTTTGTACTGATATAATGTTAAAATACTATTACAAATAATTATAACCAATGTTCAGGTCAACTTCGAAGACACCTGCAAAGGGTTTTTGGATGTGACCAAGGTATTCAACTACTTCCACCCAATGTGTATCATGATTCTAAGGACATTTATTATGCTAACAAATATATCGCAGTAATTAAAGTCATAATAAATACGTTTATTGAATAATCAAATGACATAAAGGTTTATTAAAAGAACCAATGTATTGCCTCTAGGGCACCTACACTAACAATCTCCCACTTGCACTAGAGCCAATTACCCATGTATCTAATACCCATGGAACTAGTATGACCTTCGTGCTTCTGCTGCGACAAAGCCTTGGTCAGTGGGTCCGCAACATTATCATTAGTATGCACTTTACATATATGTATATCTCCTCTCTCGTTTATCTCTCGAAGAAGATGATATCTTCTAAGTATATGCTTTGCCTTGGAATGGGACCTTGGTTCCTTAGCCTGCGCAATGGCTCCATTGTTATTGCAATACAGATCAACTGGATCTGCGATCGACGGAACCACACCAAGTCCGGTAATAAATTTCCGAATCCAAACAGCCTCTTTGGCTGCTTCACTGGCGGCAATATACTCAGCTTCCATTGTAGAATCAGCTACTGTCTCTTGCTTCGAACTTTTCCAGCTTACAGCACCTCCATTTAGACAAAACACGAATCCAGATTGGGACACAGAATCGTCCCTATCTGTCTGGAAACTAGCATCAGTATAACCTTTTACGACCAGCTTCTCATCTCCTCTTTATATCAAGAACGAATCTTTAGTCCGTTTAAGGTACTTAAGAATATTCTTGACAGTTGTCCAGTGACCCTCACCTGGATTAGAGTGGTACCTGCTCGTCATGCTTAAAGCATACGAGACATCAGGACGAGTACATATCATTGCATACATTATAGAACCAATTGCCGAAGCATATGGTACTTTACTCATACGGTCCTTATCATCTGATGATTTAGGACAGTTTTCCTTTGAGATCACTATCCCATGAGACACCGGGACAAAGCCCCTCTTTGCCTCTTGCATTCCAAAACGATGCAATACTTTGTCAATGTATGTACTCTGACTTAGGCCGATTAATCTTTTAGATCTATCTCTATAGATCCCGATCCCTAAGATATAGGTAGCATCGCCTAAGTCTTTCATCGAGAAACTTTTTCCCAACCAAGTCTTCACAGCCTGTAGAGAAGGATTTTCATTCCCTATTAGTAATATGTCATCCACATATAATACTAGGAATGCCACATGGCTCCCACTAACCTTCTTGTAAACACACGGCTCATCCTCATTTTGTTTGAAGCCAAACTCTTTGACTGTTTCATCAAAACGGATGTTCCACCTCCTTGAGGCCTGCTTCAATCCATAAATAGATCGTAGCAACTTACAAACCATTCTAGCAAACTTTGGATCGACAAAACCCTCAGGTTGTGTCATGTACACATCCTCTTCTAAGCTTCCATTTAAGAAAGCAATCTTGACATCCATTTGCCAGATTTCATAGTCATAATAAGCCGCTATCGCAAGCAAAATCCTGATGGACTTGACCATAGCTACCGGTGAGAAAGTTTCATCATAGTCAATACCATGAATTTGCTTGAAACCTTTCGCCACCAGTCTTGCTTTGTAGGTCTGTAAATTTCCATCCATGTCAGTTTTCTTCTTGAAAACCCACTTGCACTCTATGGGTTTAACCCCATCAGGTGGTGCAACCAAAGTCCATACTTTGTTTTCATACATGGAATCCATCTCAGATTTCATGGCTTCCAGCCATCTCTCAGAATCTGGACTATTCATAGCATCCTTGTAGGTGAGAGGCTCATCATTATCTACAAGCATCACATCGCCACCTTGAGTCAGGAGAAATCCATAATATCTCTCTGGCTCATGGCGAATCCTACTTGATCTACGAACAACCTGTGTTTCTTGAGCATTATTATTATCCTGCTCTTGTTCCATTTCAGGTTCAATGCTATTTTGTGGTTCTCGATCTTCATCGAGATCAATAGTTCTCCCACTGTTTCTTTTGGAAACAAAATCTCTTTCCATGAAGACAGCATCTCGAGCAATAAACACTTTCTGCTCAGAAGGACTATAAAAATAATACGCCTTTGTTTCATTAGGGTATCCCACAAAATTGCACTCTTCGGATTTAGGTCCAAGCCTGTCAGATACTTGACGTTTCACAAACGCCTTGCATCCCCAAACTTTCATAAAGTTCATGCGTGACCGTTTCTCCTTCCATATCTCATATGGAGTCTTTTGAACCTTCTTAGTAGGAACAAGGTTAAGTGTAAAAGCCGCTGTTTCTAGAGCGTAACCCCAGAAACTTATTGGAAGATCTGCATGACTCATCATCGATCGTACCATGTCCAACAAGGTGCGATTTCTCCTCTCTGAAACTCCATTCCATTGAGGTGTACCTGGCGGAGTGAGTTGTGATACAATACCACACTCTTTTAAATACTCTTTAAATTCGGTGCTTAAGTATTCACCCCCACGATCGGATCGTAAGATCTTAATACTTGCACCTCCGCCTATTTGCTTCTCTACTTCAGCCTTGTATTCTTTGAATTTTTCAAAAGAATCGGATTTATTCTTCATAAGATATACATATCCATATCTACTGAAATCATTAGTAAATGTTATGAAGTAGTAGTAGCCTCCTCTAGCCATCACACGCATTGGGCCACATACATCACTATGTATTAGCTCCAAAAGTTCAGTGGCCCTTTGACCCTTACTAGTGAAAGGGGCTTTAGTCATCTTACCAAGCAAACAAGATTCGCATTCATCGTATGATTCAAAATCAAACTTATCCAAATATCCATCCTTATGTAATTTGGAAATGCGTTCTCATTTATATGGCCTAGACGACAATGCGAGAGGTATGTTTGATTTGAGTCATTTACTTTAAGTCGTTTGTTTTCTATGTTACAGACAGGATTATCTAAATCAAGAACATATAAACCATTAAATAAACGCGCAACACCATAGGTTAAATCATTCAAAGCAAAAGAGCAACTGTTGTTCTTTATTGTAAACGAAAAACCTTTCTTGTCCAAACAAGAAACATAAATAATGTTTCTGCGAATCGCAGGCACGTAAAAACAGTCTTCAAGTTCTAAAACAAGCCCAGAGGGCAAAGATAAATAATAAGTTCCTACATCTAAAGCAGCAACTTTTGCTCCATTGCCTACTCGTAGGTCCACTTCTCCCTTAACCAAAGTCCTACTTCTCTGCAGTTGCTGCACATTTATACAAATGTGAGAAGCACATCCGGTATCCAATACCCAAGACGTAGAAATAGACAGATTGACTTCTATAACATAAATACCTGATCCAGAAATCTGAACACCCTTCATTTTCTTCAGATCATCCAAGTAAGCAGTACAGTTTCTCTTCCAATGACCATGCTTGTGGCAATAGTGACAATCACCTTTGTCAGCCGTTGCGACATCTCCCTTCGGCTTTTTAGCCTTTTTGAAAGAGGGCTTAGAAGGACCAAGAACTTTTGATGCTACCTTTTTCTTGCCCTTCCATTTCCCCTTTCCCTTAGCACCTTTCTTGCCCACCATCATTATGGGAGCTTTCTCAGGTGCCTTGACCATATTTCGTCATATCCTAAGTCAACCACTGGTAGTCCTTAAAACATGATTATTTAGGTAGACAGCAGTTGTCAATTATATCATATATAATTCTTGGATAGTTTGGTGAACAATAATTGTTCTTGTCTATCTAATAGATTTTGAACCAAACTCTTTGCTTCTAAGTTCATAATAGTTGAATATACCCGTTTATTTTCACCTCATTATGACGACTCAGTTAAGTTAGACCTAATGATACAACGGCCGAATATAACCGTTTATATTCGTCGCATCTCACCACGATAGACAGGAGTCCCCTGCCACTGGCAGTCTTTCCCCTTATCGATCTAGGATTCAATGAGTGTTCATTCATTGGAAAGCATCCGATTAAAACTTAATATTTTGTTAAGGGATTTATAAATTAAAACGACCATGATCCCATCATAAAGAGATTCCCAATTTTTCCTTGAATTAAATACTTCAAATCATAGTTCGTAGAATTAATAATTTCCAGGTAGAAAGGTTAACGCACGAATGGCATTATTGACACCTTTTAACCTTACAAGAAATTAATCTCGTTGTTGACAAAATCATTTCATCCTTGAACTATAATAATTCGTATTTAATTACCATGTTTCATAAACACAGGAATCTCATGATCATTTTGTTTAATCTTCATCTTAAATCGTTATGGATTTTATCTTGTTTAGGCATATGTAAAGTGCATGAAAATAATATCGTGCTTGGTTATGGCCCAATCCTATATGATCTTTCCAAGCTAATGGAAAAATCTAGCTTAATCTATGGAGGTTAATAAAACTAAATTATTACATAGTTGGTCTTCATAAATACATGTCTTCATGTCTTCTTTGTGTCAAATGCCTTCATCTCCATTGATCCTTCATTGCACGCTTCCAATGATCTTCTTATTACATTGAAATTAAAACATAACTATACTAATGTAATTACATAAGAACTCGAGTTACATTTGAGATGAACAATTACAAAGCACCAAGAAAACGACATGCAAGTCGTATTTATAAAACCAAACCATAATAAATAAAACCACTAACCTATGGGTCTCAAGGCCATAACCAATCACCATGCTCAATTAACACTTAAGAACATCATCAATCATATATCACAATATATCATATGAATAAAGCATATGTAACAAGCCCAAATTTGTCACAAGCCCTAAACATGTCCAGAATACATGCAAATCATGTATCAGAATACATGTCCAGAAGCATATATCAACATATATGCGACCTGAATTCCACTTACCAGAAACATGTATCAGTATACACGTAACCCTAATCCCTGTTAACGGATCGTATCCAAAAACATCCATCCGACAGTTTATATCATCATACAAACCAAACAGCATACATATCATAACAGATCGCATATAATTGAGTCATGGCAGATTCTAAACATGCTAGCATCATCATATCAGATTATACAGATTCATTATATCAATCATATAACATAACCGTATCAATAGCAGATTCATCAAACATGCATACTCGTAAAATACAGTAAACACGTAACCAAATCAGTCCCATATACACGTAGCTCCGATGCCATTGTTGGGTTCCGAGGCATAAAACGCAACGGAAAAATGAAAATATAACAAAAATTCGGAACCCAAACCAGGATCCATGTATAATTATAGACAGATTGTCTCCAAGAACGATCACCACACAGTCCTCTTCGTGAAATCTGCTTCGCTAATTAGTCCACACGAACGCACGATTGTCTCCACAATCTCCGGAGTTGGTACTAGCCGTAATCTGCCCTCTATCTCTATTTCTCTCTAGCTGCTAGGGTTTTTTGCTAAAAACGATTTTGGCAAAAGCTTTTCCCTAAAACAATACATCTTATGTATTTATAGAGAAAGAGTTTGGGTTTAAAACCTAAATCCGTTTTGGGCTTCCTTAAACCGAATCTGATTTTGGTTTTAATATTAATTCGAATTATATTATAATTAATCAAGTCCTACTTAATCAATTATATAATTCGAAATAATAATATATATATATATATTTATTTATTTATTTAAATTCGTAATTTAAATAAGTCTCCGTTTTAAACGTTCTTATTGTGTAACCCTTTAGGTTATTATTACGTTGGCAATAATTTTAATATCCAATAATAAAATTATAAACAATGAGCGGCATCTAGTAATACATCATTGCTACCCAAGTAATAATAATAATTGGTGATCCAATTAAACCTTTCGTGATATAATCTTTCCGTGTAATATAATCCCTTTAACCAAATATTATAGATTAAACTCGAGGCATGTGTTTCGTCATCCTCTTCAACATTTAATCCAGGTTTACTTGATCCATGAGTAGACTATTAAAACAAATCAATATTTGAGCACGACCATGCATTTTATAGTCTCACTCAATCAAGAGGCCAATAATATCTCTCCTAATTCTAGGAGGGTTAAATCCTTTATCTATCATTCATATTTCTCATACGACTCATAATATACCCGATGTCCACTTTTATCATCACCCGATCAAAGGTAACTTTTAATGTAGTCAAAGTACATTAATCCTCGTATAGAAATATAATGATCTCAAGTCAAAGGATCATTACACCATTATCACTGTGAGTCTTTCTTATGACTTTATTAAATATGAAGAATCTCACTTTGGGTCTGTCCAGTACCATGTACCCTTACATGTACCTATGTATTGACTTTAGTATCTCCATACTGATAACCAATGAGATGTGGTTATCTATCAAACAACATACTAGTCTATTTATGTATTATTATTGTCCTATATAATAATACTCGACTAGGGACCTTTAAGAATATGATATATTATATAATCTCAAGTTCAAGTCATGTACTTAAACTATACAATGTGTATCATGATTCTAAGGACATTTATTATGTTAACAAATATATCGCAGTAATTAAAGTCATAATAAATACGTTTATTGAATAATCAAATGACATAAAGGTTTATTAAAAGAACCAATGTATTGCCTCTAGGGCACCTACACTAACAGACATAGTGTCTGGTACTTTGAAAGAATTCAACTATTTTGATGCTTCACAAACCACCTCCCTCTTTATATTTACCTTTGCCACTAGTTCCTGTTGTATCTCCTTCAGTCTGTTTATTTCCCCTAGGATTTCCCTTTGAAAGCTTAACTGATATCTCCCCATTTTTGACATCAGCAACATGAATTCCTAGAGTTTTAGTGACAGAACACAAGAGATTCATTAGAACTGCTTGATTTTCCATAATAGTGACTTGGTTATCTTCGAGTAATTGAAGTCTTGTTTGAATATCAATTTGAGAATTCCGAATCTCCTCTAAAACTTCAGAATTAACTTCAATTTTGGAAGTGCTTGTAGTGTCTTCAGAATCAGTTTCAGAAAGAATATTATCATCAATCCTTGCAGATGAAGTTGCTTGTGTAGCAGGTTCTGCTGAAGTAGTATTATATTCAAGTAATAAAAGTTGATCTTCATCTTTCTGACCTGGAGCTGAAGTATGATCATTCTGTCCTTCACTAGTATTCTGTGTACTAACATCTACAAATCCTGACTCCTCCTGAGAGTGATCAGATATTGTTAATGTCTTAATTCTAGCTGATATTGGAAGTACATACAAAGGAATACTTGGATCATTAGGAACCTCTTCTGGTATATGTGAAGTAAGAGATTGCCTTAGTCTTTCACCTCTTCTGTTGATTATTGCTGCAAGCCTTTCTTTCTGCTTCTGAGCTTTAACTTCTGGCTTTGCATTGTGCTTTGCTAAGTCATGTCTCTCATACATCTTGATAAAAGAATAAGTACCAGCATCCATACCAAGATTATCTGACCAAGATTCAGGAAAAACCTGATCCCAGAAATCAAACGATGGTGGTTTCCTAATATTCTCTCCCTCACTATGGAGTTGATCATCCATACCCTCATTCTCACTTTGACTATCTAAAGTCAACACTCTTTCTACCTCACCTTTTGCCTGGTCAGGAGCCAGCCTCTCAGTTTGTGGATCTAAGTCCATCTTTTCAAGTGTATCACTCAAATTTGGATAAGTGCTCTCATGACCTACAGAAAAATAGGGTCTGAAAGAAGTTTTTATACCTGAACTCACATGGAGAGAGGGTTCCTCATTTGGCAAGGGGCTTGAGGTTTTCTCCACGGAGTGAGCTGCTATAGTCTCTGAACCCATACAAACATCTTCTTTCCTTTCAGAAACTACAGGCTCCAGTATACCACTTTCAGGATTCACACTAGACTTTAATGCCTTCAGTAATACTTCATTAGACATTGCAGTTTGTGTGTCACCATCTTCAAGTGTTGTTTGCTGAGACACACCCTCAAGATGGATAGACTCTGACTGAACAATATTTGTTTGATCTTCATGAAAATCAACCAAAGTCATTCCTCTCATATCATAGGGTTTCTCACTTGCAATTTCAGTCATCACAGAAGACCTTTCAGCATCAGCTATCACAGCTCTTGAGTCATCCAACCTCTGACTAGATGGTTCTTGTGTTGCAGTGACTGTGATCTGATCTGTTCTACTATTCACCACTGGTGCAATAGTATCTTCTGTTGACTGCATTTCACTAGCTACTACCTCCTTGTTTTCACCTTGTGCTGTAGCATCTTCAGTAGTATAATCTTCATGAAACAGATATGTGTGAAGTGATTGAAGTGCAACATGCTTCGAGAGTCCAAATCTCTTGACTAATTGTCTTCTGACAGATACATAGAAATGCATTTTCATCAAGTCAAGTCTTTAATGGAGAAGTCCATATTCTTCAGGAAATGAAAGTTTAGGAACTCTTTCAACCAGAAAATCTAGAACAGGCTTGAGAAGTTTAATTTTGATAGAAATAACTTGCATAGCCAGTCTGTATGTCAATGTAGTTTCCCTTGAAGAATCAATATCAAGATCTCTTTTGTCAATTGCTGACTTAGATATCGCATCTTTTGTAGAGACCTGCAAAATGTTAGGTGGACTAGACTCTGTGTGTGTATGTGACAAATGAATCTTTCTCCTTGTTCTCCTGGTATAGTGAGCAAAAGATTTATCTTGAGAAGACTCAAGAGGTGTAGACACAGAAACGATCTTGGGATGAGATCCTTTTTCAATAGACACAGTCTTTTGAGAGACAGTATCCAGTAACTGTTTTCCCTTTTTAAGAACTACAGTCTTTTGAGAGACTGCAGCCTGGCTGTGACTAGGTGCTTCATCTCTTTGTCCTAACTTAGAAAGTTGAATTGCAGCCTTCAATTCTGCTCTCTCAGCAAGAGATATATTATCATCATCTTCACTAGAACTACTACTAGAAACAACAAATCTTCTCTTCTTTACAACTGATGTCTTTTGAGAAACACCAGAGGTTGGTTTCATAGAAACAATAGGTTGTGGATTCAAACTTGTTTCATGACTTGTTTCAGAAACTATGGTTTGGACTACTTGGGTAGACACAGGGGGGTTCTTCTCCAATTGAGATTCCTGAGTCATTGCATCACAAAAGAAAGAAGAATTGTAGATGGTAGGAAGATGAGTTGTAAGAAATACCTGAACATGATGTGGATAGTGCATTGCAGGTATCTTATCTAGATTCTTTTCACTGTCCTTCTTTATAACATCAGAGAAAATCCTTTTGTGCTGTATATAAGAAGAAACATAGTGTTCTCTACCAAATCTAGCTTCAGCATTAGGAATAAAATGGTTAATAAACAATTGCATGAATCTTTGATAATAAACCATTTTCCTAGTTTGATCTCTTGACCCAAGTTTGATACTCATCTGATTTAAGATAATATGACCAATGTTAATTACTCTGTCATAAAGCAAACTATAGGCAATATGTGATGTAACAGAAGTAATTTGCTGAAAAGAACTACATTTACCAGTAAAACATTTAGCAATTTGATCAAAGAAAAAAGACCATTCTTTCCTAAGAAAAGATCTATTTAACTGGCTCATGTTATCTAGAGGTCCATTGTAGCCTAATTCAGATAACATAGTTCTTATATTATCATCAGATGGTACATTCTCAAAATTATCATTAACAGGTAAGTGAAGTACTGAATTTATAACAGATTCAATAATTGCATAAGTATCTTGTCCTAAGTGTAGAACAATCTTACCTGATTGACCCTGAACAGAGTCAATTACCTCAGCATTCTCCCATGCTTGTGAAACAGCAGCTTGATTGAGCAGTGGAGATGCTGTCAAGGCATAATTCAATGGTCCTGATGCCATGAAGTTCATAATCGGGTGAAAATCAGATGACACCCCTTCCTTGTTGATGATAGCTGCTACATGATTGTTCATCATAAAATCAAAGTCACCAAACTTGAAAGCTACTGATTTTGGTAGTCTCCTTTGAGTAGCCATTGATCTGAAAAGAACTTAAGAAAACTTGAAACTGATTAATGATTGTGAGAGCTCAAAATTATTTTTGCCTTAGAAGATATAAGGATATTGAAAGCAATAAACAATTAGCGTCTCAAAATAGTGATATGTTTCAAAAATTCTTCAGACCCATTAACCCACGTTTACACGAAGGTTAACACGTGTCAGTCCCTAAAAAATGCAATTTACCCATGATTTTTGGAAAATAAAATCCAAAATTGATTTAAAATAGAAATCAGGGTTTAAATGGAAATTTGAACCATTTTCAGCGACTAGTTGGAGTTGAGTACGTGGCATTTTCTTTTATCTGAAAAAGAAACAAAAACATTAATCTGAACAAAATCAAATGGTTAGATACTCTTTACATTTCTTGAAAATACAAGAAATACAGTCATGCGTAGTAATAATGACTGACTGCATTGATACTCTCCAAATGTCTGTTCAGCTTCTCTCGTCTTTCTATAAAATAGACTGACGTCTATTGCCATTCTTTACTCCAAAAACACAAACTCTCTGTTTCACAGAGCTTCCTCAATCAAAAATGGTTTTCAA
This sequence comes from Saposhnikovia divaricata, assembly GCA_036435485.1. Taxonomy (NCBI): domain Eukaryota; kingdom Viridiplantae; phylum Streptophyta; class Magnoliopsida; order Apiales; family Apiaceae; genus Saposhnikovia; species Saposhnikovia divaricata. The sequence goes on from CM071598.1 coordinate 61,025,696, forward strand.
CCTAAATAATCATTCGAATCCAACCTTTCGACTTCTCACAGACGATGAACGGTTTCTTCAGGAGTTTATGGATTATCTCTTTGAAGAGATGATTTTTCTCATCAGTTTGGACATGCCTGGATTAGTCCCAAATGATGTCCAGATCTTTCTCCTAGAATGTCCGTCTGTTGGACACAGTCTTCCGCTAACGTCTTCTCACAAAGAGTCTGAGGTTGATCTTGATGGAGATGCAATTCATTTATCCATCAGATCTGTAAATCCTTAATAAACATGGAATTTTTCCAGCTGCTCTCATTCAAGTCATCTTTTTCGAGAGCAGTCAGTATTTTTCCATCCTCTTTGGTGATCTTGAGATGCTCCTTGTCCTGACATCAATGTGCTTTGTCCTTGAATGTTGAACTGGATTTTCTGCAATTTTGATAGCACTAGTATTATCACAAAACATAGGAATATTACTTAGTGTCATACCATAATCAATCAACTGATTTCTTATCCAAAGGAGTTGAACACAACAACTGCCTGTTGCTATGTACTCAGCTTCTGCAGTTGAGGTTGAGACAGATTGCTGCTTCTTACTTGACCAAGAAATCAATCTGTTTCCTAAGAATTGACATGTACCTGTAGTGCTTTTCCTGTCTATTTTACACCCTGCATAATCAGAGTCTGAATAGCCAATTAGGGAGAAATCAGATTCTCTAGGATACCACAAACCAAGATTTGGAGTTCCTTTGAGATATCTAAAAATTCTCTTCACAGCAATTAAATGAGATTCTTTAGGATCACTTTGGAATCTAGCACATAAACAGGTGGAAAACATTATATCTGGTCTACTTGCAGTTAAATATAACAGTGAGCCTATCATGCCTCTATAGCTAGTGTTATCAACACTCTTTCCCTTAGGATCAGAGTCTAGCTTAGTGGCTGTTGCCATGGGTGTTTTTGCAATAGAACAATCTTGAAAGTCAAACCTTTTTAAAAGATCTTTGATATACTTTGACTGATTAATGAAAATACCAGTCTCAGTCTGTTTGACTTGCAAACCTAAAAAGAAATTAAGTTCACCCATCATGCTCATCTGATATTTAGACTGCATAAGCTTGCTAAACTTAACACACAATTTTTCATTAGTAGAACCAAATATGATGTCATCAACATAAACTTGGACTAAAAGCAATTCACCTTTAATCTTTCTAAAGAATAGAGTTTTGTCAATTGTACCTCTTGTGAAGCCATTTTCAAGAAGAAATTTAGACAAAGTCTCATACCATGCTCTTGGTGCCTGCTTTAGTCCATAGAGTGCCTTGTCGATTTTGTAGACATGATTTGGAAATTTTGGATCAACAAAACCAGGTGGTTGTTCTACATATACTTCCTCATCAAGCTTCCCATTTAGAAATGCACTCTTTACATCCATCTGGTATAATTTGAATTTTGAGTAAGCTGCAAATGCAAGAAACATTCTGATTGCTTCCAATCTTGCAACAGGGGCAAAGGTTTCATCATAGTCAATTCCTTCTTCTTGTGAATAACCCTTGGCTACCAGTCTTGCTTTATTTCTTACAATCATACCAGATTCATCTAGCTTGTTTCTGAAAACCCATTTAGCACCAACAATTGATCTGTTTTCAGGTCTTGGTACTAATTTCCAGACTTTGTTTCTCTCAAACTCATTCAGTTCCTCCTGCATTGCTATTACCCAATCAGGATCTTGTAGAGCTTCTTCAACCTTCTTAGGTTCATTCTTCGAGAGAAAACAACTATACAAGCATTCATTCTAAACTGATCTTCTAGTTCGAACAGCACTATTTGGATCACCAATAATTAATCTTCTGTATGATCCTTTGTCCATTTCCTAACAGGTGGTAGATTTCTCCTGCTAGACTCTCCCCCTAAGTTATTGGTATCTCTTGTAGAAGAATGTTCATTACCCTCAAAAGTTCCCCCTTGATCAGTAGAATCTGTAAATTCCTTACTGCTGCCAGTTTCTGATCTTCCTTCATTAGACTCTGAATGATCAGTTCCTGATGGAGTAGACTCTGAATGACTCGTCTGCTCCTGATGAATATCCTGTTCTCCTTGACTCACTTGCTCCCCCTCAACAGCAGCATTCCTTTGAGGAACAATAAAGATTTCATTTGGAGAATTTTCATCATCACTAGAGGGTATCTCAGAATTCTTAAGATTTTCAAATTCCAAATTGTCATAGCTTTCATCAGATTGCAGAATTCCAAATTTTCTTATCATCAAATGCAACATGAATTGATTCCATAACAATGTAAGTTCTAAGATTGTATACTTTGAAGGCCTTTGTTGCTGAATATCCTAGAAAGATTGCTTCATCCGATTTGGCTTCAAATTTTCCAAGTTGTTCTGGATGAACTTTCAACACATAACATTTGCATCCAAAGATGTGAAAGTATTTCACACTTGGCTTCTTCCCTTTAATCATCTCATAAAGAGTTTTACCATGCCTATTTACTAAGGTATAGTTTTGAGTAAAACATGCAGTGTTGATAGCCTCTGCCCAGAAGTAGGTTGGAAGCTTTGCATCTGCAAGCATGGTTCTAGCTGCCTCTATGAGAGTTCTGTTCTTTCTTTCCACTACACCATTTTGCTGAGGTGTTCCAGGTGCAGAAAACTGTTGAGTAATTCCATTTTCTGCTGAATACTCCTCCATTGTAGAATTCTTGAATTCTGTTCCATTGTCACTTCTAAGCACTTTCACTTTGTACTCAGAACTGTTCTGAATATTCTTGACAAGCTCAATGATCAGTTGAGGAGCTTCATCCTTCTTGTGGAGAAAGAATACCCATGTCAACCTTGTGTAATCATCTAATATTACTAGAGCATATTTTTTCTTGCTGATAGACATAATATTCAATGGACCAAATAGATCAAGATGCAGCATATGAAATGGTTCGGTTATTGAATTTTCTGTCATGCTCTTGAAAGTAGTTCTTCTTTGTTTACCAAGCTGACAAGCATCACAAAGTCCATCTTGCACATAATTTGCCTGAGGTAGGCCTCTCACCAGATTGTGTTTAACAAGATGATTAAGTTTCTTGAAATTAAGGTGTGAGAGTTTCTTGTGCCATTTCCAGCTTTCATCAGAGGATGCCTTACTGTAAAGACATCTGACAACTCCTGTAGTTGTATCACTTAAGCTGGCTTTATATATGTTACCATGTCTTTGACCAGTAAGAACAATGTCCCCATTCTGCATATTCATGATCTTGCATCCTTCTTTGTCAAAGATTGATTGGTAACCTTTATCACCCAGTTGACTTATGCTTAAAAGTGTGTGTTTCAAGCCTTCAACCAATGCTACGTTTGACATTTCCCAAAACAATTGGGCCATATCCCAGAGTTTCTCCTTTGTTGCCATCTCCAAAAGATATTACTGGGCCAGCTTTCTTCTCAAACTTTGTAAGCCGGGACTTCTTTCCAGTCATATGTCCAGAGCATCCACTGTCCAAGATAATTGAATGCATCCTTCCTGTGCCCTGCAAACAAAAAGTATGTAGTTAGAATTTTTTAGGACCCAACCTTGATTGGATCCTTTCTTACTAGACTTAGAAACAACAGGTTTTGAAGATTTTACATTTAAGCTACCTGTCTTAGAGTCAACCTTAGACTCTGTTTTAGCAAACTGTTTGTGACTAGTAGTTTTAGATTTCAAAGAGTAATAGTCATAATACAGTTCATGATATTCTCTACACATGTAAATAGAATGGAGTAAACTACCACAATGATAACAAGCTTTTTGTGGTTGGTATTGAACTTTCTGAGTCTTGGGAAATCTTGACTCAGTTTTCCAAGAAGGTTTCTGATTGCAATCTAGGGCCAAATGATTACGATTTCCACATTTATAGCATTTTTTCCTAGGTGCATCAGGTATTTTATTGTAATTATTCTCTTAATTAATACCTTCTTTTCCATTCCTATTTCTTTTGATCTTTCCAGACTCTGAAAGACCCTCTAGTCTTTGTTTCAACTGAGACATAGACAGAAAGCCTATGTTGACATTCTTAGGTTTCTCTAGCACCTTACTATCTGACTTAGTGTTATTAATTCTCTTGTGCACAACTGGAGTACCACTAGAATCAACAAACTTAACATGTTTAGGTTCAGAAACTACTTTCTTACCTTCAGACTTAGCAGTGCTAGTTTCTACTTTACTATTATCCTTGATAATAGCTACATTTTCCTTAACCTTATCACAACCTAAGCCAATTACTTTACCAGCAAACTAATTTGTAATAATGTCCTGAGTCTTATTACAAGAGGTATTCCATGTGTGAAACCTATCCCTCTCTTCTTCTAGTTCTTTTCTGACATAGTCATAAGCCTCAAGAATAACATTATAATCATGCTTAGCTTTATCAGAACATATCTTATATTCTTCCATTTGAACTAACTCAGATTCAAGAAAATTATTTCTACTAACCAATTCATTATTCTTAACCTTAAGCTCATCTCTTTCACTAGTAAGAATTCTGAAATTAGTCATAAGATTCTTAAATTCAGCATGGATAGATCTAATTTCATCAGAATCTAAGTTATCAAATGAATCAAGAGAGTGAAGTGATACCTTAACAGAGGATGAAGAAGTTTTCTTTGGAGATCCAGCCTTGTCTGAAGTATTTGCCATTAGAGCAATGTTGTCATAATCCAATTCACCTTCAGAATCACTAGAATCTGCCCAATCCTTTTGTGTGACCATGAGTGCATTACCTTTTCCTGAATTCCTAGGCTTCTTACACTCACTAGCAAAATGTCCAAGCTCGCTGCAGTTAAAGCACTTGATCTTTGCCTTATCAAGCTTGATAATTGTGCTCTTGCCTTTCTCACCCTTCTTCTCTTCTTTCTGTTGAAAAGGTCTTTTACCTCAATATGTGAGTAAACATAAATCAGATTTAACCATCATGCAAGTCAATCTGTAGAACATTCATCCAGTACACATCTTTTACAGGTCTACAACTGCATACTTACAAGCTAATGATCAATAAACAATGAAACTCTAAGCACGTCATACACCATGTTTCTTTCTTCTAATCAAATGCATCTAAGCTACCAATTAATAATGAACAATGACCATGTCAAACAAGAGAGTATTAGGGGTCGAAACAGCTAGTTAACAGATAATCAGAATTTATATGAAACGAGGTGACGAGGGATAATAATTACTATAAAAATTACTATAAAAACAACTCATACATAACACTATAAATAACAATTGTTATGATAAAAATCAAAATACTTCCACATTGTCATGATAACAATTGTCTCCTTACGTCATAACACTTGTATAACATTGAAAAAAAATTACAAAGAAATAATAACAAAATTCTAAGAACCAGTATCCCTCCTCCTCTTGTAAATCCTGGATATGGTGCCAGCCAGTCCAATGATCCTCTCACGCAACTCCAGGGCCTGGAGACGCTCCGCCTCCCTCCTCTCCTTCTCTAGCTGCCACTCCATCATCAGAAAAATCCACTCGAGCTCCTGATCATAGGAGAACTCAGAGCTGATGTTATTTGGAACATCATCCACTGGAAAGCTTGCACCTTCCACTACGACCATGAAGTTTTCGTAGTTAAACAATACATTTGATAGACGTATAATGAGAGCGTTGAAGGCCATATTTTGATATATTTGATTATTAAAATATAACAATTAAGAATGAATTAGAGGATGAGAAAGGGGATTAACTGGGGATGGTTTAAATAGAAGAGTGTAAGGCATATGAAACAACGCATGTATCAATGTCATAATTGCATGCAGTTTTAGTCTCTTCGATTCCCAATTGACACAATACACTCTCTTAGTTTTAGTCATAATCTTTGAATAAACATATTCTTAAGCTCAGACATCAATTAAAACTAAAACTAAAGTCTCTTAGATTTCCAATAAATGCAAGACTAATGAGAAACATCTTAATAGGTACGCATCTTTTCAAAAAATGCAAGACTTAATAGATTTAGAGAGAGAGAGAGAGAGAGAGAGAGAGAGAGAGAGGGGGGGGGTGGGGAGAGAGAGGAGACATACATGTACTAATTGCCGGACATCATCTTCGCCAGAAAGGGGGTGAAAACCTAGGGTCAAAAAATGCCAATTGATCTGAACAGTGCCTCCGCTCATCTTAATTTTCAGCTTCTGGGTATGTCAATCAAATCTAGAACCAATTGTTGTAGGGAAAGAGGTAAAAAAGGATTAAATTGTGTGTGTGTGAGAGATTCAGTGGATTCAGTCGAGAGAGAGATGTGATTAAATTGTTAAGGGGGGAAAACATCCGATGCAAAGGGGGAACTTTTGATTAAGGGGGGAAATATTTGGTATAATTTTTTATTTAATTTACTTTTTGAAAATTAACTTTAAATCATTTAATAATTCGATATTTTAAATAAAATAAAATTTTAAAATTGAAATTTTGATTTTAAAATCAAAATATCAAAATTAGCTTCATCCCCATATTTTTAAAATAAATTTGGGATCAAAAATGAATTTATTATGAATTTTACAAGTTTTTACTACGTTTTTGTTAAAAAGTCGAACTTTCACTACGTTTTTGTTAAGATATCGTACAACCAGGGTTTTTTATTTTTTGATTATTTTTTTCCGACATTAAAATTCGTGTTTAATAACATCCGTACGGTTCGATCGTCGAAAAAAACATTCAAAAAAATTATTCAGTGAATCTGGATCGTGTCCTGTTACACGAAGTAGCACTTTCACTACGTTTTTGTTAATCTCGTACAACCAGGGTTTTTTATTTTTTGATTATTTTTTCCAGAGTCTAAAATTCGTGTTTAATAACATCCGTACGGTTCGATCGTCGAAAAAAACATTCAAAAAAAGTATTCAGTGATCTGGATCGTGTCCTGTTACACGAAGTAGCACTTTCACTACGTTTTTGTTAAGATATCGTACAACCAGGGTTTTTTATTTTTTTATTATTTTTTCCCGACACTAAAATTCGTGTTTAATAACATCCATACGGTTCGATCGTCGAAAAAAATATTCAAAAAAATTATTCAGTGAATCTAGATCGTGTCCTGTTATATGAAGTTGCACTTTCACTACGTTTTTGTTAAGATCTCGTACAACCAGGGTTTTTTATTTTTTGATTATTTTTTCCAGACACTAAATTTGTGTTTAATAACATCCGTACGGTTCGATCATCGAAAAAAACTTTCAAAAAAATTATTCAGTGAATCTGGATCGTGTCCTGTTACACGAAGTAGCACTTTCACTACGTTTTTGTTAAGATCTCGTACAACCAGGATTTTTTTATTTTTGATTATTTTTTCCTGACACTAAAATTCGTGTTTAATAACATCCGTATGGTTCGATCGTCAGTTTAAAAATAATATTTTTATGAATCGGATACAAATTAACTAGATCTATGTTAAAATTCTTTTCCCTCCCCACCCGATATTTCATTTCCCGCTTCCTCTTTCCCTCCTATGTACCCAAAAATTCACTTCCCTCCCTACCCAGTATTTCATTTCCCCATTTTCCCCCTTCTTTTTCAGCACACACATATGTTCACGGCTCTTAGCTCGATTTCAGTATGTTCACGGCTCAAGTTCAAATCAAACACACACATACAAATTCAAGGGAAACCTTCTTTTTATACATAGTCCCGGCCCCGATCTGTTTGTTGGTCAATTGATTTTGCTAGATGTAGGTGTTCGTGATTATATCACAAACATAAAGGTGCTTTCATTATCTTGATTATCAATTTCTGTTTGTGACAAAATCAGGGAACACATACATCGAGCAAATCTCAAGCTCTCTCAATCGTTGTTTACTGGTTCAACAGTTTTGATTAAATAAAGGTAAACTCACCCTCATCGCTGTTTTGAATTTGCTTTGTTGTGTGTACTTTGAATCTTGTGTGTTTGTTTTGAATCGATCTTGTATGCGAAATGATGTTGAGGGTTTTATATTGCCAAGTCAACTCCTCCCTCTAACGGGCCAATATATCTTTGTGTTTGTGTTTGTGTTTGTGTTGCTAGTGATGCAGTGTCTTGTTGATTTTAATGGATAACTGTAATTTTGATATTGAGCTGTGATAAATATTGTAGAATTACTCCATTTGAATTACGGATGCTGGAATGTAAATGTAAATGTGGTTTTCACATTGTCGTTATATTTAGCGCCCTCTGTTTTTGGATACTGCCTTTTCATTTCTCTAATTGAAGTCCATTGATTCATTTTCTTCGAGGGACTACAAATGCATTTTCTTCGAGGGACTACAAATGGTCTCTGAATCAAGACTTGGCAGGTGAATCAAGACTTGGCAGCCTAACTTGAGTGCATCTTGGTTGTTTCAAAGAGAAATGTCAACAAGAAATTAACGAGTCCTTGGTTTCACCTAATTTTATCAATCAGCTTCTTTGTGCTAACATTCAGAGTATGCAGGTAACGTGTGTCGATGAGAACATCATTTCTGTGTAAAAAGTTACAAAGTGTTTATAACCAAACTAATATCACTCGTTTACTTGAATGTGCTTTTGACATATATGCACTTCACCAGAGGCTAGGAGATCCAGTGCTTAAACCATTTCAGGTCACTAATTCTTTCATTAACTTTTCTCTTTGTTCTTCTTTTTTGGACGAACTTAATTTCTTGAGTGGTTTTTTGTATAAATACAAATTCTGTTGTCTCCTCTAGTGACATCTTGTGCACAATCATTGACTAAATTTTGAATATGTGATACTGAACAGGATGTTATACAATTTCATTACCATGGGGCACAAGATTAAAGATTAGTATAGGAGCAGCCAAAGGCTTGGCTTTCTTGCATGGTGTAACACCCCCAAATCCGGGGTCAGGGATTTGGAGTAGTCACAATTGTAATTCTAGTAGCACAATATAAATGACTATCAAGTAAATGAGACTGTCTCAAATGATAAAGAGACTGTCTCTTTTAAGTAAACTACTGTCTCAATTAACTAACAGAGTAAGTGCAAGGCAGAAATTAAATGACAGAAAAGTAAACAAGAACACCAGAACTTTTCACCTGGTTCGGCCCCTACCCAATCTATGGCCTACATCCAAGTCCCTATGCCAACTAGCACAGAGATTATATTATTAATAATAATAATATAAAGCTTACAGAATTCCCGATTACAAGTTTAAAGCCGCTTGGAAGAATCCATCCCTTGACACACTTGTCACCTAGCAAACCTGCTACCTAGCCCACTGGCTACCTTGGCTTATGACTTGCAATCCCTAGCTAATTGCCACAACCCGGCACAAGTATAAGAATGAGATAACAGAATACAACTCAACGAAATGAACTTCTAAACAAAGTGTATGAACTCGAATATCTGTGTAAAGAAGTTGTATTTGCAGAGAAGCTTTAAGTTGCTTGCAGTCGTATGTTCTTTTCTTTGACAGATGATTGCCTTTAAATAGAGCTGAAGAAGAAGTAGCCGTTTGTAATTGATTTCCTTAAATCAAGAACTTAGAGCATAGATAACGTTTAGCAATATTTGAATTCAAACGGCTATATAAGAATCAATCAGAGGATTTGATTGATAATCAAATCACCATACAACCTGTGGTTCAATCCCTGAAAATCAGTAGTAAATAGAATGTATGCAAGCCAATCATTAAAGATATGGAAATTAGATCTCCATAAATAACACAAGTATTATTCAAAAACATCATCCTAAAAATCAGGGTAATAACAATCTCCCCATTTTTTATGATGATGAACAAGTTTGAATTATAATCTTGTGTGAGTCTCCCCCTGTCAAAAATATTATAAGCACTGTGAAGCGCTTAAGCTCCTGTCTCCCCCTGTCAACAATACTCCAAAGGCATTTTAACAAATAGTGCAAATAAACTTTAAACACAGTCATTCATAATAAACCATGTAACAGTTTAAACAAATCAAATAACCAAATAAACCTTAAGTTCAACAAACCAAATAACCAAATAAAAGTTTAACAGGAGTTACTGAAGATCAAGACAAGTTTTAAGGACACATAAACACATTAATTCAAATATCTCTCCCCCTTGCATCAGCATAAAAAAGAACTTAGTCATCATCAGGGATATCAACTGGTTCTTTGCCTTTGCCCTTGGTGCTGAACCTGGAAGAGTCTCCATAGAGAGAAAAAATTCTGCTCAAAGAAATCTGCTGAGGGGGCTTTGCCATCACGAGCATCCTTCCACTGAAAGAGTTTATCCATGTATTCTTCCTTTGTCAGACCAAAAGCTGCATGTGGAGGAATAGCTGGGAGAGGAAGAGGTGCATTGATTTCTTCAAGAGTGCAGTCACCAATCCAGTCTTTCTTTTTGTGCCACGGTGTGATATGTTTGCCATGAATGGAAGTAAGCTGCTTGGACAAGAACTGTGTCTCAGAACCCAATTTGAAGAAGAGTTTAACAAACTCCTTTTCCCATGCTTTGGCAGTAACTGTCATTCCTTCCTGTAGAGAGCCAAATTCGAAGTCCATTCGACGAGTAATGCTGCGATCATAGGCTTTCAACACATCCAACTTAGCATGCATTGCCTCCATGGATTTTGATAACAATGCAAAAGAGGACTCAAAAGAAAACAGCTTGGTCTGCAGAGATTCAATTGCTTTGGTATTGGCTCCAACTTGAGCAGAAAGCCCATCAAATAGTGTGTTCAAATGAGCATTATTATTAGAAGGGTAAGCACTAGGAGAATCTAGTATAGGGTTGTCTGACATAGAATGAGATGACTAAAAACAAGTTGATTTGTCTCATTTACCACAAGATGATTTAGAGTAAGAGTGCGGATATCAAAGGTGTCTGACAGGGTTTCTACCTCATCAGATTCATCAATCAGTTTAAAATATTCAAAGACTTTGGTCAAGAGACTGGGGTAAGGCAAGTGCATGGACTCATGAGTGGCACAGTGTATCATGTTTCGAAGCAAAAGAGAAGCCACATCAAAGGGGATTTGCTTGATAAACAGAGACAGTAAAATAGTATCTTGATAAGTGACCCTATCACGACCACTTTTGCGTGGTAAAAGATTGGTATGAAAGAACTTGAATAACAATAAACAAGTAGGAGAGAGAGAAGATACCGAGGGTATGGAGGTAGCCGAGATCGAAGCATTACTGAGAATGGTCCGAAGTTGTTCCTCGTATGAGAGATCCTCCAATTCTGTGAATGGCTGATGAGAAGTAAAGGGGCATGGTCCAGTAGCAGCCACTCCGATAATGTTTCCAAACCAATCAGCAGTAAGCACAAGAGGAGTGCCCTTAACCTCGATTGAATCAATTCATCATTAAATACCGTCAAGTTTGAGTAGAACTCCCTAACCAGAGAGGGGTAATGCATATTAGATGGTGACAGAAGAGGTGCACAATGGAGTTTTTCAAACATCTCAACTATCCCGATTTTCTGAAGTAATTCCAGATCCACCATTCTTTACTTGAAGATGGGTTTTGCCTTCGATTTTGATGATGTATCAGGGGTCAAAAACTCTACTTTCAAACTCGGTTCTTGAGATGATTCCGAATCTGAGTGGTGCTCTTCAGCGATAAGTGACTTTCGGCGTTTAGAAGTTTCCGATTTCATGGGTGGCTTATCAGATCGAGTGGAACAGGAACTGCTCTTTCTTTTCGCCATGAGGAAAGAGAAACACAAAAGGGGAAGAGAAGATGAAAAGAGGAGAGAGGTTAGGAAGGGAAGATAGAAGTTATAGAAAGACGTGCCAGAATAAATAGTAATGGGATAGGTGTCAAACATGCAAGTATTGCCATAAAGCAGTGAGATTTAAAAACAAAAACAATTACATCACATAATGTATTAGCACAAATCACGTATAAATCATATATACCCATTAAAATCAAGAAAATCAATTAGAAGCATGGCAATTACAACATATATTGATATAGCACTAATCACGAATATCCAGGAGCAGTTAAAGGGAGCACATACCAAGTTCCCTTCGGAGCATGCAAAACCTGTCTTCAGACAAAGGCTTTGTAAAAATATCAGCCTTTTGATTTTCAGTAGGTAAGCTCAACATTACCTTTAGCCACATGATCTCGAATAAAATGGTGACGAACGTCAATATGTTTAGTACGAGAATGCATGACAGGATTTTTGGAAATATTAATAGCAGAGGTATTGTCACAATAAATTGGAATATTAGAAGATTTTATACCGAAATCTTTCAGGGTTTGTTGCATCCACAAGATTTGTGCACAGCAACTACCTGCAGCGATATATTCTCCTTCTGTGGTTGACATAGCAACTGAGGTTTGTTTCTTACTATGCCAAGCCACCAGACAATCACCTAAAAATTCACATGCTCCACTAGTGCTCTTTCGATCTACTTGAGAACCTGCGTAATCAGCATCTGAGAAACCAATTAGATCAAAAGACGGGGAACTGGGATAGAATAGTCCCAAGTCGTCAGTTCCCTTGAGATATTTAAATATACGTTTTACAGCGTTAAGATGGGATTCCTTTGGCATTGCCTGAAAACGTGCAAACAAACATACACTGAACATGATATCAGGACGTGAAGCAGTAAGATAGAGCATGGAACCGATCATGCCTCTATATTTGGTAACATCAACCGCTTTACCGTTTTCATCCTTAGAGAGTTTAGTGGTCACACTCATCGGGGTTGATTTGGGGGTGACATGCTCAAGATCAAATCTTTTGAGTAAGTCTTTAATGTACTTACTCTGGTGAATAAAGATACCTGCATCAGTTTGGTTAATTTGCAGGCCAAGAAAATATTGTAACTCACCCATAAGACTCATGTCAAATTCTTTATGCATACAATTCGAGAACCATTTGCATAGGGTCTCATTCGAGGATCCAAACACAATATCATCAACGTATACTTGAACTAATAGAAAATCATTATGCTTATGGAAAATAAAGAGAGTGGGATCGAGTGTACCACGAATGAAACCAGAGTCAACAAGAAATGTACTGAGACGATCATACCAACACCTGGGGGACTGTTTAAGACCATAGACAGATTTCTTGAGTTTGTATACGTAATCTGGATATTTCTCATGAATGAAACCTGGAGGCTGCTTTACATAGACTTCTTCCTGCAGGTATCCATTTAAGAATGCGCTTTTTACGTCCATCTGATATAGCTTAAAATTCTTGTATGCTGCAAACGCCATGAGAATCCGTATAGCCTCTAACCGAGCTACTGGAGCGTAGGTTTCGTCGTAGTCGATACCCTCTTGTTGATTATAACCCTGAGCCACGAGACGAGCTTTATTTCTGATGATATTTCCGTCTTCATCCTTTTTATTCTTGAACACCCATCGAGTTCCAATAACTTTGACATTTTCTGGAGGAGGTACCAGTTCCCATACATCACAGCGTTCGAACTGGTTAAGTTCCTCTTGCATTGCAATCGACCATTGTTCATTTTCTACTGCAACTTGAGCATTTTTGGGCTCGAATTCAGCTACAAAGGCATAGAATGCGCAGAAGTTTCTAAGCTTGCTTCGAGTAGTAATGCCTTGATTTAAATCTGAGAGAAGATTATCTAGAGGATGATTCTTCACAATTCTGGTTGATTTTGGAAGCTGCATTGAACTCAATTCTTCTTCATCATATTTTTCTGTTTGATCATGAATGTCTGATTGAGCAGGTGTAGGATTTCTTGCTGTTCCTGAAGATGGATTATCAGATGCTCTAGATGATTCAGGAGAGTATTGGAATGTAGATCTAGAACTCTGTTGTGGTGATCGAGTTGTTGTTGGTGAGTGAGACAACTCCATTTCTGAATGAGACTGTCCCCTTCCAGATTGAGACTGTTCCTTTCCTGATTGAGACTGTTTTTTTTGGGGCTGTTCTGTTTGATCATCATCTGCAAGAACTTCCTCACTTCTGGCTAGATCATGATTATACTCATTGAAAGAAACGTTAATAGATTCCTCTATTTTATCCTTATTGGAATTATAAACACGATAAGCTTTACTAGAGGTTGAATAGCCTAAGAAAATACCTTCAGTAGCACATGGGTCAAATTTCCCACGGTTTGGCTGAGTATCTAGAATAAAGCATTTAGAACCAAAAACTCGAAAATAACTGATATTAGGAGTTTTATTCTTGAGCAATTCATAAGGAGTTTGCAATAAGATAGGACGAATTAAAACTCTGTTAAGTACATAGCAAGAAGTGTTTACCGCTTCTGCCCAGAACTTTCGAGGCAGTTTACTTTCATGAATCAAGGTTCGAGCAGTTTCCTGAAGTGTTCTGTTCTTGCGTTCCACTACTCCGTTCTGTTGAGGCGTACGTGGAGCAGAAAATTCGTGTGATATGCCTCTGGTCTTGCAATAAGGAACGAAGTCTTTTTCGAATTCTCCACCATGATCACTTCTGATAGTTCTCAGCTTCTTGGAGTACTTAGTTTTAAGGTTAGCAATTAAATCTTGAAATTCACTAAAAACTTCATCCTTAGATCGAAGAAATAGTACCCAAGTAAAACGAGAAAAATCATCTACTATAACGAATGCATATTTCTTACCTCCAAGGCTTACATACCATTCAGGACCAAATAAGTCAAGGTGCAGCAACTGTAAAGGATCGGTTGTAGACACCTGATTTTTAGCCTTAAAGGATGTCTTGACTTGTTTTCCCAACTGGCAGGCTGCACAAGGTTCTGTCTTCTTGTACTTGAGTTTAGGCAGCCCTTTGACAAGGTTATGAGAAGATATTTTCTTTAGAAGATCCATATGAACACGGCCAAGTCTCCTGTGCCATAGATACTGTTGTTCTTGGATAGAAGCCAAACATATTTCTTCCTGTTGCTCATCAAAATCCAAAACAAATATATTTCCTTTTCGTTTGGCTACTAAAGGAATCTCACTAGTGTTAGTACCAATAAAGCACATATCTTTATCAAAGTTAACACTATGACCTGAATCTGTGAGTTGACTGACACTAATAAGATTGTATTTAAGACCATCGACTAGTCTAACATTATTAATGGAGAATTTTTCGTTACCTACGGTACCTTTACCAATAATCCTTACTGTGTTGGAATCACCAAGAGTAACTAAACCTCCTTTTGAAGCCGCTAGAGATAGGAATTTTGATTTGTCTCCTGTCATATGACGTGAGCAGCCACTGTCTATAATCCACTTATTCTTTGGAACATGAGCCCTTAAGCATACCTGCAAAACAACATATATATTTATGTCTTAGGTACCCATCTTGATTTGGGTCCTGCATTGTTAGTGTCTATAATTTCATATAAATGTCTATCTGTTTTCTTAATCCATATTCGAGCAGTATGAATAGAAGCATGCATATATGAATTATGAGGTTTAGAAGTTTGGCCCTTTTTGTCACAGAATTTTGATTCTGCTGAGATATGTCCTCTCTTTCCGCAATCTGTGCATTTCTCATAAGGCATACAGTACTTCATAGTAGTTCTCTTCTTTGTCTTTTGAAAAACACTATTTTTGTCTGATTTAAAACCAAGTCTTGTCTTTCCCAAAGAAGATTTTTGACTCGCCAGCATAACATCTAGTGTGTCTTCTCCATGCACAAATTTTGCCAGGTCTTTCTTTAGCATATCGACCTTTTCCTGTAACTCAGAGAATGTTTGTTCTGCATCAACCCTTTTGCTGTCAGTTTCTTTGAGAAGATCTGTTTCCTGTCTTAGGGTGACCAAATAAGCATCCTTCTTTTCAATCTCATTCTTCAGATATTCATTTTCTTCAGCAAGCTTGATCATCTTTTCATTTAGCAATTTGTTTTCCTCAGTAAATGATTCTTCTTTCATCGAATCATCCATTTCACTTAGCACTTCATTTAAGGCTTGCTTTAGATATGCATTTTTATTTCGCAACTTTCTATTCTGTGCCTGCAAAGTTAGTAGTTCATCATGCGTAAATGATTTTACAGGAGTAAAAATACCTCTTCATTTTCACAGGAACTTTCAAAAAATCCAGCAAAACATAGTTGAGCGACTTCATCATCAGAATCAATCTCTATGTCAGATTCATCATCACTCCATGTAAGAAAAGCTTTACTCTTTTTCTTCTCCTTGTCTTGATCCTTTGAACCAAAAGTTTTCAATTTTGCTTTAAGCTGAAAGCAATTCTTTTTTATATGACCTTTCCTGCCACATTCGAAGCATACTTCATCATTATTGTTATTTCTGAATTCCTTCTTGAATCCACCAAATTTTTGTGGAGGTCTATTAGCAGCTTTCTTCTTGGCTAGAAACTTCTGAAACTTCTTTGTAAGTAAAGCAATCTCTTCATCTGAGTCATCACTTGAGTCTGCAACAGTTTTGAGGGCTAGAGTCTTTCTCCTGGCCGCTTCTTCTTCCTCATCATACCTTCGAAGCTGATTCTCAAACTCTTCTAATTCACTGAAGAGAGTGAGTGTGTCCATTTTTGAAATCAAGACAGAATCCTGCAGTGTTGTCACTTTAGGAGCAAACTTTTTGGGCAGTGATCGAAGAATTTTTCTGTTGATTTCTCCCTGAGGAAATGTGTCTTTCCAGAAGAGCAATAGAATTCATAAGAGTAAGAAATCGTCCCTGTGCTTCTTTTATGCTTTCGTCTCTTTCCAATCTGAAGCCTTCATAATCACTTAGCAGAAGATCAAGTTTGACTTAACAAACTTTTGTAGTGGCTTCATGGCTTACTACAATAGTATCCCAGACTTGTTTTGCCGAAGTACATGCAGACACTTTTCGAAGTTCAGTAGCACACAGTCCATTGAGTAAAGAGTTCATAGCCCGAGCATTAGAATTAAGCGAAT
This sequence comes from Saposhnikovia divaricata, assembly GCA_036435485.1. Taxonomy (NCBI): domain Eukaryota; kingdom Viridiplantae; phylum Streptophyta; class Magnoliopsida; order Apiales; family Apiaceae; genus Saposhnikovia; species Saposhnikovia divaricata. The sequence continues at coordinate 61,042,458 of CM071598.1, forward strand.
TGACTTCATCAGCAGTGAGATCCTTCACTAGTTTGGGTTTACCATCTTTCATGGGAATGGTAATTCCATTTTCAACAGCATCCCACTCGTATGTATCCCTCTGAAGAAATATTTTCATCATGAACTTCCAATCGTGATAATTTTCTGTTCCAAGTAAGAGTGGTGGAACATTGATTGAGCGACGTTCTTGCCAACCTGATTGTGCCATGGATCTAACAAAATAAACACTTAAACAAGGGTTAAATTTACCTGCTCTGATACCAAATGTAATTCTAGTAGCACAATATAAATGATTGTCAAGTAAATGAGATTGTCTCAAATGATAAAGAGACTGTCTCTTTTAAGTAAACTACTGTCCCAATTAACTAACAGAGTAAGTGCAAAAGCAGAAATTAAATGACAGAAAAGTAAATAAGAACACCAGAACTTTTCACTTGGTTCGGCCCCTACCCAATCTATGGCCTACATCCAAGTCCCTATGCCAACTAGCACAGAGATTATATTATTAATAATAATAATAATATAAAGCTTACAGAATTCCCGATTACAAGTTTAAAGCCGCTTGGAAGAATCCTTCCCTTGACACACTTGTCACCTAGCAAACCTGCTACCTAGCCCACTGGCTACCTTGGCTTATGACTTGCAATCCCTAGCTAATTACCACAACCCGGCACAAGTATAAGAATGAGATAACAGAATACAACTCGACGAAATGAACTTCTAAACAAAGTGTATGAACTCGAATATCTGTGTAAAGAAGTTGTATTTGCATAGAAGCTTTAAGTTGCTTGCAGTCGTATGTTCTTTTCTTTGACAGATGATTGCCTTTAAATAGAGCTGAAGAAGAAGTAGCCGTTTGTAATTGATTTCCTGAAATCAAGAACTTAGAGCATAGATAACGTTTAGCAATATTTGAATTCAAACGGCTATATAAGAATCAATCAGAGGATTTGATTGATAATCAAATCACCATACAACCTGTGGTTCAATCCCTGAAAATCATTAGTAAATAGAATGTATGCAAGCCAATCATTAAAGATATGGAAATTAGATCTCCATAAATAACACAAGTATTATTCAAAAACATCATCCTAAAAATCAGGGTAATAACAACAATCCATTTACTCCTTGTCTTACCTGTATTACTCGCAATGTACACAATTCAACTGCTTGTGACCCCACAATATATATATCACACACACATACATAGGTTAGAGTCTCAGAAACGACACAATACAACAACTGCGGAATAAATAATTTTTATTACAATACCCAAATGTCTTTTGAATCTGTTACTGATACAACTTCTAAGTAATGGTACATCACCATCTAAGTCTTCTGATGATTACAATCTTCTCCTACCCTTCACATCTATACATAAGATGAATACAAAAGGCTGCAGTCTGATCCGGCTGGATCGTACTTCTTTCGGGATCACTGATAGAAACTGTTTATGAAATCTCCTTGTAGGGTATGTGTTGTATCCTTGACATCCTGCTTCACTGCTATATAATATATATATATATATATATATATATATATATATATATATATATATATATATATATATATATATATATATATATATATATATATATATATATAACAATAGCAAGAATGAGCGATAGCTCAACAAGGTAATAAAAGTATGGCATAACTCTGCCTTTAACTTAAACCCAGAAGAAAGAGGGTAAGGACAATAATTGTCAAAATATCTTTTTACCGAAAGTATTTCCTTATCGGAATATAGTCAAAACAATACCATTGTAGTACTTCAAATATCATTATCATAATGTCTCTGCAACTTTTATTATTCATACTATGAACAAAGTTCTAGTATAATATAAAAGATGAAGTTACAAGGTAATTAAATATAACCTTCCCGTAAAATATCTGCTATATAAAATATAAGCAGAATATCAACATATAACTTAAAAGATGAAGTTATAAGGTGATCCAATATCAAAAACCTCCTTACCACAACTCATGTTATCAACAGAGTCATAAAATATAAGATAAAAGATGAAGTTACAAGGTAACTCAAAATATAATTATTCTGTGGAAATATCTGCTGTTGTTAAAGATAAGAAAGATATTATAATTTTCATGATAGAGGAACTTGCAGGAAAAATATTGCAATTCCCGTCCAAACACTTTTGAACTCTGCCAACAAGGATAATGTTGCAGAAAATAATTGTACTTGAATGATGAAATGATTCTGGAGTATTCACCGCGCCCGCTATTCCATCTACGATGATCAGTCGTAGCATGTATAGCTCAAATTGAATTTACTACCGGTAGAAGGAAGAGCTGACGGATTTACTTGTCTACCGCCCTGTTAGATCTCCCCGGCCAACGGTTGGGCCAATGGGATGGACCGGCGCGACTCGACCTCTTACACAACTCCTAGTTCAAATAGAATCCACAACTCTGAACGTAAAGTTCGTCCCCCTTTCCCCAAGTATAATACTTGTTGATAAGACTCCACAAAGTAGTCGTATCTAGTTGGAAAGGAAAATTCACCAATATATTCCAAGTTATCGCTTGTTAACGGATATCAACTTGTTCCAATAATCTTACCCCTCGAATGGTGAGAAGGTAGCACAATGATTAAATTGATAAACGGCAACCCAGTTGCGAGTGACAGGAATAGTTTCAAAAGATTTATGACCGGGCAGTCAAACAAAATAGATAACAGTTCTCAAGTAAGGTTCTCTTACATTTGAAAGTTCTGAGCGAGTGTTTAAGTCTTTCTATAAGATAGACTTAAACGGAAAATAGAGTTTTGAGAACCTTTCCTCGATAAAAATAATCATAATAAGACTCAGAAATATTTTTCATAATATTTGAAGATCAAAGGTAGTGTTTGAATAAAATAAATCATTTTAAAACTAGTTAAAAGTATTTAATAAATATTCAAAGAATATTTATTAAATAAATAAGTATTTAAGGAATATTTTTAAACAGAATAATCATTGATAATTAAACTTTTTAAATAAATATTCGAAATAATATCCACTTCATAATTAAAATCTCGAATGAATATTCAAAATAATATTCATTGAATAAATAATATTTAAATGAATATTGGAAAATAATATTCATTAAATATATAGTCTTTAAATGAATATTCAAAAATAATATTCACTTAATAAATAATCCTCAAATGAATATTCGAAAATAATATTCATTAATTAAATAAAGTCTGAAATGAATATTCCAAAATAATATTCATTTAATAAATCCTTAAATGAATATTCAAAATAATATTCATTTAATAAATAAACTTAAAAATGAATATTCAAAAATAATATTCATTTAATATATAATAATTGAATAACATCTATTCAATATCTTTATCAAGAAATACTATTCAAGATATACAGAAATATCCCGACTCCCGGTCTATGGATGAAGAATAAGAATCATACATCCGATACTAAGGGCGTTTGCAAAACCCGACTTATAACTAGTATCCCATATCTAATTCATAAGCCAAATATCAAATCATATTTAAATAATAACCTTCAAATGAGGTAATATTTAAATAACATCCCTCGAATTATTTCCAAGTAATTAACACTTTCTGGAAACATAAATAATGCTTATTAATAATAATCCTCAAAATGAATAGTACTCTGCCGCTGGAATCCCTCTAGGTTTCCACGACTATCTCTATATCTCAAAATACCGACCCCGGTCTAGAGTCGAAACAATAAATATGCTCTTATCTATAGAGCCACAAGGTATACCGGTTTGATTATCTCAAAGTTCGTATAATATCCAAAAGTCTAATTTACACAATAAGCATATATCGCAAAACTATGCAACTCTATATATGGCAAAACAGTATATAATCAATATTTCAAAGTATCGAGATAGGAAACTTGCCTGATGCTCGAGAAGTGTTAGGGGTTCGCGACGATGTCGAATCAACTAGACAAAGTCAAAGAAAGCATTCGGTTAATCCCCTAAATAATCCGCTTATAATCCAATACTTAAACACGTAAGCGAATCACAACCAAGGCATTACTAACTCGCTTTAGGCTCATACTAAGTCCAAGTCGATCGACAAATACTTAAGTCGAAAGTTCATTTTAGAAATCGGATCTCGTTCGCCTGTTTTACTAAGTGGTTTTCAAAGTTATAACTAAGTGCTCCTCTAAGGGGTTCCTTCGCACTTAACCTTGATTCGAACATTTTTATAAAATCCAAAAATAATTGTTTTGACATGAGGTCTTCTCTCATATCTTCATTATGACCTTTAATATTTAATTACCAAGATTCGTAAATGAATTTCTCACCTTAAGGGGGTTCAATTGAAGTTACGAACTCACGCGTACGTTTACGAACCGCTTTTACGATTTTTAACATAACGCCTAAACCGTAAATCCGAATGCTACGATTCTTTCACCAAAATGATCTACGACTCGAGCTCTACAAGTATGGGTCAAGTATTCAACTTGGTCAGTGGTCCTAACTCACGGTTATGCTCTGTTTTTAAGGGTTAAGGAAATTTCGTCATTACGACGGCTATAACTCGGACAATCCAAATTCGTACATGCCTTAAGCACATCATCAAATCAACTCATGGCTTAACAACATCAATTATTACTGTCAAGAGGCTCTAAGGCCAGTGGTAGGGTCTCATGACCATCACACAACATAAACATAACAAATCAAGTCTTAAACAACTACTAACACAACAATCAAGAACTCATCTTGCAAACCACTTAAGATCTCATCAAAACTCCATAAAACTCAAAGGTGGGTTAAAGGTTTTACCTTCTTGGAAGCTATAGAAACACTACCAAGTGTTTACAATCACTTAACAAGCTTTAACAAGTCCTTATAATGCGTAAACCTTAAGAACAAAACAAGAAAATCATATAAGTTACTATTCATCACTATTTATCATTAATCTTGTAAAATATGTATAAAATCGAAACATAAGAGATTGGATCTCAAATTTTTTACCACACCTTCTACTCTTCAAGGGCTTTCTTTTGAGCTATAGAACATAAGAATCCAACCATGGGAGCTAGGGTTTTGAGCCCCATATTTCTGCTGGACAGAAACTGGACAGTTTGGTTTCTTCAACTTGGGGTAGGGATTTGACTAGGCTACACTCCTTTGTTGGCCATGAAATTTTGAACGAATGTTACCCATGGAGTGTAGAAGCTATGGTTAAAATTTGGTGATTTTTAAAGCTCTAGATCTTGAGATATGAATTTTTATTTGAGTTGTGTTCTTGGTGGGCAGTTTGGGAGAGATTGTGTTTTTCTTGATTTTCTCTTGTGTAATGACTTGTAATGCTTGTATCTATCCTTATGCATCAGTTGCTATCTTTTAATTAGGAGGCTTTGGAGTCCACCAATCAAAACACTTCTTGTTTAGCTTCTTTTAGAAGATTTATCCACATGGTGGTGTGTTTACTAGTTTAACCTTGCCCTTTCACTCTATTTCCTCTTCTAGCCTTGCCCCTTCAATATTTCCATGAGCCACTCACTTAATTAACTTGAAATGCAGCTCCATGAAGTGATTGGGCCTTGCATGGGCTTACTCCCATGGTCTTAGGGCTTTTGGTTAGGCCTTATGCAAAGTTCTCTCGTCGTTTGATTCATCGAATGATTTCTGTGATCGTCTCAGTGGTTTCTCCTTTCCATGTAAGTGCAAAAATTCGAAAGAAGATATTTATGCAAGCGAAAAGAAGTGTTACGAATTCAAATCATTAAAATTAACATGTTTAAAAGTTTTGACCTGTTTTTTTGTAGCGAAAATCACTTCGTTCAAATGTCACAAACATAATAAGTTAATAACTATGCTTATTGACACATTGCATTTCAAACAATGAATTAGCCACGCAAACACACACGAACACACGTACAGAGGTACCTGAAGTGCAATAAATCGCATGCCAATGTGATGACTGCTAGGGTGATTTAGTCTGGCCGGTGGTGGAATGAGATTTCCAACAAGAACATGGACAGTACCAACAATAGCGTCTTTCTTCCAAAGACCACGGTTGGTAGCATAAATCTCAATCATCACTGCTGATGTATCCATTTTTAGAAATTCGTCATCCACCCGAAACACAAATTTGTCGTTCCAATTCGGATTAATGTGCCCGTCCGTATCAACCCTGGTTGACAATTTTCGAGTCGGGTGCACCCACGCCGTTGCACGCGTCTTCATCTTCTTGGACATTGGCTCCAAATCTTGTGCTGATATGATATTTATTTCCAACAATTGGAATGGTTTTAACGTTGGCATTTTGAAAATCTATGACAAAATTGTCAATGATCAGAAGAATAATAAAAAAGATTAAAGACAATGTAAATTGTTGTCGGTGTTAATTAATCATCCAGATTGAGATTAAAGAACAAAAAATATAGCTTTGCACTCGTCGTCCAGGGATGAGGACGACGAGAGAAAGGCCGGCATCAACTAGCTTGGATGACACCGGGCAAATAGTTGGACGTGATCTCCCTATGTAAAATCTATTTTCTAAAAATAGATTGGGAAGAAAGGGTGCATGGGAGTACAAATATTTAACACGCATGGACCATATTAATTTCATAATATTTTCATGACAAGATATATGAGCTCTCTTTTTACGAAAGTTTACAAACACTAAATTCAGGAGATAAGCTGGAATTGTAGATTGATCTTATCAGGCTGGAATTTCTCAAATCTAATTTTGAGACCGGAAATAATCTATTTAAACCGAACTTGAGATAATTCGCGATTAATTCATCATATTTTCGAGTCCCGACTCGGACGAGGACTATGACTATCAGTTTTTATTATTGAAATTTAGAGTGTGGCAAAGATGAATGATTAAAGTATGGCTACCCATGCCAGGATATGCAGAGTTGAAAACAACATTGGTAGCAGGATAAGATGCTTCAAGTAGTCAGTGTGACGGTGTGTGACACGTTACAGCTTTATTATAAACGTGTCACCATTTCGGATTGGAAGTGGACACCGCTCCGTCTTGAACTTTTCACCAATCACTATTGTGTATCATGCAATTGCATGGTAGTGTGCTACCATGCTCTATTACAATTTTTTGGTTAACATAATACAAACTGAAACAAGAAATAAGATCATTTTCATGCACAAACACACTGACACAGATGCTCCTCAGAAGCACATCCACTCCAGTTGCTCAATTTTTCTTCTCGGATAGTCTCAGTAGAGAAATCACCAAATCCCCACAAGCTCAATATCATTGTTTTACTAATAAAGATTCAAACTTTAATATCCCATTTGGATCATCATCTTTTAATCCTTCATCTGGGTCCTCTAAATTCAAAACAAAGCTCTCCTCTTTAAATTCATTGAAAAGAGCTCATTCTGACAGTAATCTTGAGGGTCTTGCACCAAATTTTAGTTTAGAGGAGTTTCACCAATCTCTTGATATACACACTAACCCAATGTTGAGAAGTGAACCATCTTTGTCAATATACAGTTCTGAAGATGGGTTTGGAGAGCAAAAAGAAGAAAAATTGGTAGAAAATGATGGGTTTTTGACATTGGAGAGGTTTGTGTGTGTGACTAATGGTGATAAGATATCTAACTTTTTTTCAAGACAAAACTCTCTCTCTGCTCCCCAGTCTCTCTTCGCCTTTTCTGTCAAGATAGTCCCCTCCGGCGGTGGTTTATCCACCGGCCGGAGGTCTCCTTTTCTTCCTCCCTCCTCCTTCTTCAACCAAGCCTTCATCCACCTTCACAAAATCCCTTTCATTCCTCCCATAAATCGGAATTTTTCCAAAAATTTCGAAAAACCCATTCGAGTTCTTTTTCAGATCTGCCTTGATTTAGAACTCGAAATATCAAAATAAACACATTTCTTAAACTCAAAATCTCTTGCATACATCATATCAAAATTTGGTGTCAATCCGAGATTTTTGAATTTTCGAATTGTATCGCCTTGGGCGAAGTATCGCTTTATGCGTATGTCTCTCCATTTGGAGTGTGTTGTTTATGTTAATATGTTTTGTTTTGTTTGGTTTGTTTATTTTAGTCCTCGGAGAATGTTTCATTTGATGTCTCGAGAGATCTGGAGGGGCCGCATCGAAGCTGAGGCAGTGATGATTATTGCAAAAGCTCACCTTTCACAACATGATAGTGTTCATCCTTGGGGAGTTTTCACTTACGGCAAGTCTATAGCTGGTTCCCGGCAAGTAGATAGCTGGGATGTTCCACCTGAACAATGGGCTACCAATGGTTCTTATGTGTTAAGGTCAATTGTGATATTACTGTATTCAGGGATGTCGGTACAATTTGGATTTATTGGGTTGTCTTTGATTTCATTTTCAGTTAACAGAATCTTCCAGTTCTGTATTGTGAAACGGTCAGGAAACAAATCAGCTAAGTGTTTTAGCTTGTCTTTGTTTTTCAACCTGGTCGTACCGCCAGTTGGGGATTTGTCCCGGCTGTGTGTTTGCTATTATTAATGGAAACTTTATTTTTTTGTGACAAAAAAAAATGGTGATAAGATAGGTAGTGCTGAATTTAGTTTTTGAAAAAATGATATGGACTTGATTGAGGAGGAGAATGATGAAAAAGGACTAGTTGATCAAGATGAAGGGGTCTTTTATGGGATTGATAAGTTGAATATTGAAGAAAAAGAAAGACCATCAAGTCCACCTATGTATCTTTCTATAGGGTTTGGTATGGATGGTAATGGTGTTGGGAGTGGTGGTGGTTTGGGTGTTGATTTTATGACATCTTGTTTTGATCAACTTGAGGATGTTGAGGATTTTTACAAGAGGTTGGTTAGTGAGGATCCTTCTAATGCTTTGTTTTTGAGGAACTATGCTCAGCTTTTGCAGGTGAGTTTCATATAGCTGGCTTCATTTGTTCACAGTGATATATTTTCTAGGAATTATAAGTGCATCATTAATGTATTTTCATATTAATCTATATAAATGAAGTTACTGATTATATGTACACTCGCCTGATTTGTTCAATGTTAGTGTACTTTGGTTTTTTGAAAAAAAAATCATGGAGGTGCTACCATTTTGAGCATCTCGGAGATAGTTGTTGTGATAGATTCTTCGATATTGAATATATTTAACGATTGATCTAAGCTAATTTTAGTTTCGATATGTGGTTGTAAGCTCATAGGGTTCTCTCTTATTCAAACTTGTTGCGGTAGATGAAAGTTATGGTTTCTCCTTTTTGAGGGGATTAATATCTTGGGTTTCTCTTTGTTGAGTGCGGTGGACCAAGTCTAAACCTGTACCGGGAGACATATGTACATTAGTTTTCATCCCTCTAGAATTGCTGTTGATAATATTTTATGGAAAATGATTAACTTCCCTCTACTCTGATGGTCGTACTCATTGGTGAAGAAGATCGTTTCCTATATGAACCTGTAACCTAATTACAGTAACTATTGATTATATGCAATGAATTTTAGTTTCCGTTTTTTGTTTGATAATTTAATTGTAAGGATCGTCTTCTAGTGAATAATGAACTGCCTCGTTCAATTTCTTTCAGTCCAAGGGAAATCTTTCTGGAGCGGAGGACCTTTTTTTCCGTGCTACATTGGCAGATCCTAAAGATGGTGAGATATTGCTGCAATATGCTAAATTGGTGTGGGAGCTACACCATGACCAAGATAGGGCTCTAAGTTACTTTGAACGTGCAGCTTGTGCTGCTCCTGATGATAGGTTAGTGATACTTCAGTCTTCAGGTTATCATTGCTTTAAATAAAGCAGCTTCTTGTTTTGTACTGCAAATGGTCAATGAGGTATTGTACTGGGAACTTGCAGTTCGTGCAACTTATCTGTTATGTTGTGATGTTATAAATGACGGGATAATTTTCTCTACTGTAGCCTGTAATTACTCTTGTGGTAGATTTAGGATTGGGTTGATTGTATCGATTTGCATCTTAATTCATTTAGAAAAAAGTAATAATGTGCATCTCAATTTGGCTTGTGAACTGTGCATTTATTTGGCTCATCCTCTTATCTCAGGTGTTACTTATGGGATTTTTTTATATCTTGAATATGTAGTAAAAGGAGAATTGTTGCAAGGTTTTGGCTCACTGTGTCTGTGATCTACATTATTTAATAAGCTATTTAGTCGATTCACTTTAATATATAGACAGTTTTGATCACACGTAGCCCTTTTCAAGTGATTACTGATTTTGTAGTGACACGATTTCTTGCTTTCAGTCATATTCTAGCAGCATATGCTAGTTTCCTGTGGGAAATAGATGATGGCAGGTATGAAGATATTGCATCGACCAATGACATCCAGGTGCATTCTTGCTCTCATTATCAGATGCCAATTCTTTCTTTTTTTCTTGTGCGCTCTATAATGTTCAAGGATTTCATATCAGATTGAAGACAAAATTCTGGTTGAACTCCCAAACTCAAGTCAAGAAAAACCAGTTAGTCCACCTTTCAACCTTGCAGCAGGGCTCGTTAAAGATGCCGATGAGTCTGGTGTTCACGTAGGCGATACTGTTTGTACATCACTACCTCCCAGTGAAGGTGTTCATATGGAGAATTACTACAAAAAAAATGGTAGAGGAAAACTCTTCTAATCCTCTGTTTCTTAGAAATTACGCACAGTTCCTCCATCAGGTAAATTCTACATTCCTCTGCCATTTTATGTTCCAGTTAAAACATCATCAAGTCTGGAATTCAGATGTGGAGACCTACTATAGTTTTTCACTATCTTTAGCTGAATAAATGACCAACTTATCTACCAGCTGGTATTGAATGAACTGCGTTGGATATTGACCGCTATATATATTATGTAAAAATTTGGAGTATCCCTAGTTAGTAGACAATTAATAGGTCTGTTGACTCCTTTTTTCTGCTAATCTGTTGACTTATTTTCTCAATGTTTTGAACCTATCTGTTTAAAAAGAAATTAGGTTACCTTTTGGTCCAAAATATGTTGTTCTACTCATCATAGAGCTAATTTATGCTTCGTTTGATAAATTATCCATTTGGGTCAGTCCAAGGGGGACCTTAAAGGAGCTGAGGATTACTACTCACGTGCTATACTTGCTGAGCCTGGAGACGGCGAAGTAATTTTACAGTATGCTAATTTAGTGTGGGAACTCTATCATGATCATGGTAAAGCTTTGTGTTACTTTGAGCGTGCAGTTCAAGCTGCTCCAGAAGATAGGTACATTGTTGCTCAATATTCGCAAAATCTTAGGTGTTTTTTCAGTTACTTCTTGCTAAAAATTTCTTGATTCTTAACAAGCTTGTGATTTGTATCCAGCCATATTCTAGCAGTATATGCTAGATTTCTTTGGGAAACTGATGATGGAGAGACGAAGATAGTAGTCTAAAGGATAACATTCAGACGCAAATTATTCACTTAGCAAAAGCACCTGCTTCAGATGCCCTACTCGTAACTTCAAGTTGAGATACCAGATAACATTCCAGGGCTTATTACACTCCGTAGCTTGTTCATGTACTGATTCACAAAACGTTGTTTGTTTTAATAATATTATCAACGTGAACGACTCTACACTATACCCACTACAATGGTGTAATGTTTCTTGCACTTTTTGGAATAATGGCAGCAGAATATGCGTTTGTGATGTAATTTTGGATGATGAAGAAGAAAGATATACATCAAATGCGCTAGTTTTGTTGTTGTAGGCGTCTGCATTTATTTCAACATTTGTTATTTCTTTCTCTCTTTTTTTCCAATTTTTTTTCAAGTGCACTCTTCACCATCTTTTTTCAGATGTTAAGACTTAAGTGCCTCGTCCTCAGATCTGCTAACTCGCACTCATCCTCAAAGACACAATGGTTAATAATTCTTCAATCAACAGCATGTCTATACTTTTGGTCTTTGGAAGCAAGATGTATAGATTATTTGCTCATAGGTCATATCAGTAACATAAAACATGAAAATGAAAATTTTTTCTAGTTCCTTTAGTTCTTAACCCAAAATGTGCTTAGAAACTACTATCGTGGCCACGATGAAAAGAACACAAGGAGTGCAGAACTTGAAAAGGTCACCTTCATCTTCTACAGCTGAAACCTCCTATGCATGCCAATTGTAACTGGTGGTGTGACAGCTGATTAGACAGGTCCAGTACAGGATTCAACTGTCCCTTGGCAACCTGCAACTTTAAAATAATGGTCAAGAAATTTGAAAAAAAAAAAAAAGTCAGTAGAACATAAACTGATGCGTAAATGTGCTCGTGGCTCCTCCCAAAAGGGTAGACAATCTTCTTGAACAGGATTTACTGTATTTTTTAAGTGAACTATTGACTGCAGCATGAAGCTGAAGCTGAGGAAAAATATGCTCGGCAGGTAACAGCTGAGTAAAAATGAAAAAGGCGTGGTCGGTAGGATTAGAACCTGCGCGGGCGAACCCACATGATTTCTAGTCATGCCCGATAACCACTCCGGCACGACCACTGCATGTGACAATTTGCTTTTTAATCTACTTATAGTCTTATACTAAGATTTATACTAAGATATACTTTTCTGATGTAGTCAATCCCCGGGTAGGTAAGCCTGGGGTCATGTTTGTTTTAGGGAATTATAATCCTTGGAAAATTACACTATCTTTCTTCAATTTAAAGGATTATAATCCCATGGAAGTATATTGCTATCATCTTTTTGATTCATTTCTATGGGATTATAATACCTTCTTTCACAAGGTATTATAATCCCATGGAAGTGAACTAAAACAATGATTAAAATGTGAATTCATGGGATTATAATCCCTTGCGTTTGGGATTTATGAGCTAATAATTTGGGTATTATAATCCCTTGAAACAAACATGGCCATGTGTTCAAAGCCGTGGGCTCAGGTATGGCTGCGTTATTTACCAAAATGTTTGAAGCCTGTGTAAATATCACACTCTATTTTTCTGTTGCGCACTAAGCCGGGGGTCTTCACGGAAACAGCCTCCCTATCGTAAAAAATAGGGGCATGGTCTGCGTACACTTCACCCTCCCCAGACCCTGCTCTGTGCGGGATATACTGGGTATGTTTGGTTTGGTTTGGTTATATACTTTTCTAATGTAGAGGTTGTTAGACCCTAAGGCCATGTTTGTTTGAAAGGATTATAATCCTATGAATATCATCTTTTTAGTTCATTTTCATGGGATTATAATGCCTTGTGAGAGAAGGTATTATAAACCCATGGAAATGAATCAAAAAAAGATTGCAATCCAATTTTATGGGATTATAATCCTTCAAATTTTAAAAAAACAATGTAATTATCCGGGGATTATAATCCACCAAAACAAACATGGCCTAAGATAATTAATATATTTTTTTTCTTTTTAAATCTATAAAAATTGGTATCTGAATAAGAGAATTTTTGTGAATACAAGAACTTAGTTTTAGAGAAATGATCAAAAATATTATTTTTTAAAATTTATATTTTTTGATAATATATACAAAAGTAAAGTTTACAACTTGAAACAATTAAATATTTCTTTAGTTTGTTTAATTTCTTTACATATGATTATGTGTTAGGCACATAAATTAAGAAAATATGTAAAAATAATGGAAAACAGTTTGAAAAACTAGTACAATGGTGAACTAATCAATGTTTAATGTATAAAGTGATTGTAAGGAGGAAACTAGAGGATATAGTTGATTTTATATTTTAAAATTTTACTAATTTTGATTTTTTTTTATAATGTAAATAATTGAGAGAAATATCAAAAATGAAAAGTGTAAATAAATGGATGGGACAGGATTACAATTTTTTTATGATCTGAAATAAAAAACAATTGAATATAACTTTATTATGTTTTCCAAACATTATATTTGATTTTAGTTGCATTTAAAGTTAATTTTATTTACATTATGTTGCATTGACTTGCAAATTGCATTGTGTTACAAATTGTATTTTTGTAAAAAAATAAATTAAAATTCGTATTTTTGTAAAATATTAATAAAAATGATATTGTTTTTAAAAATTATTAGAAAAAAACGCAAGTTGTAAAAAGTATACTAATTTAGAGCATTTCCAAGAAACTCTTAAACAAATTATTAAGTCCAAAAAAAATTAGGTTCCAAGAAATTTTTAATGGTTTTTAAAAAAATTAAAAATCTTCTATCTCTTCTCAATTTTAAAAACTACTAAATAACTTTTAATTATTTTTTACTAATAAAATAATTATTTATTGACTGATTAGATTTGAAATATTAATTAGTAAAATATAAATTAAAAATCAAGATAAAGAGCATGGTTAATAAAATTGACACGAATCTATACTTCTATACTATATTATAATAAGCAAACTAGGGGATAATTGGTAGTTTGGTTCAACTTGGTTCAATCAAAGAATAGTGACCGTTAGATATTTAGTAAATAGATGATAACCATTAGATCTAACAATAAGTAAATCACTCTTCTAAAGATCCAAGGTTCGAATCCCGTCAACAACAAATTTATATTAAGATTTTATATTATTAGTTTTAAACAATACATGTCATTTATTAAATAACTATTATTATTACTAAATAAGTTTATTAGTTAATATTACAAAGTTAAATTATATCTATAATAAATTATTATACTTTATTTTGTTTAATCATATAATTTTAAAAATATTTAAAAGTAACGCGTGCTTTGCACGGGCAATAAAGTATCTATAAAATAACTTTTTAATTTATTATATTTAGGAGCCGGAGACCTTCCGGTGTATATTTAAATTTGTTACTACAATAAAACTTCAAAATTTTAAATTTCAGTCGGTAAAAGACGGTAATGGATCATGTTGTTCAAATTTAGACTCAATAAGACGCTCAAACTCAATCATTTTTACATTTTGAGACAAGGTTTCAAACACTCCACTTTAACTACACTTCCCAATCTAAAGCCTCTCAACTCAGAGATATCAAGTTACATGAAAAATGGCTACATTTATGAAGCCCAGAAGCTGTTTGATGAAATGCCTCAAAGAAATATAGTAATATGGAACGCAATGATTCGTGGGTATTTTCAAAATGGGCATTTTGATGATGCTGTGCGATTGTATAATCAAATGCCCCACCGTGATATTTTCTCGTATAATACGATGATCGCGGGGTTGATGCAATGCGGGGATGTGAGTGGGGCAAAGGAGGTGTTTGATTGTATGCCGTGTAAAGATGTTGTGTCGTGGAATTCGATGATTTCTGGGTTTGTTCGTAATGGGTTAATGGGGGAGGCTTTGATTGTATTTGATAAGATGGTTGCGAAGAATGTGATTTCTTGGAATTTAGCGATTGCTGGTTTAGTGAGTATTCAAGAATTGGATTTGGCTGAGAAGTTGTTTGGTGAAATGGGTACGAGGGACGTTGTGTCGTGGACTGTTATTATGTCGGGACTTTTTAATGCAGGACGGATTGTTGAAGCTCGGAGATGTTTTGATGATATGCCTGTTCGAGATGTTCAAGCTTGGAATACAATGATAGAGGGGTATATAAAAGTTGGGAATGTCGGGATTGCTGAAGTTTTGTTTCATAAGATGCCAGGGAAGGATTGGAAGTCTTGGTATGATATGATAAATGGATTGGTTAGTAGTAGTAGGATTCATGGTGCTTTGAGGCTATTTAGTGAAATGCCTGAAAAGTGTAATAGATCCTGGAACACAGTCTTTTTGGGTCTAGTAAGGAATGGACTTGTGAAAGAAGCTCATGCACTTCTTGAGAAGACTCCGTTCCAAGAAGTTGTATCACAAACGAATATGATTCAGAAGCCCTTCTAGATGACTGGTAGTGGTTACAGGTTATCCACAAGGGGATGCCCTTGGGACCCTAAGCCATACATTCCCTTACTGCCATGTACATGGTAACCTCTAGGGCTACCATGGGCCCTTGGAAGCCTGACAGATCACTTATTTTCCTTATGGGTTTGGACCCTAATCCTCTAGTAGGCCTAAATCTAACCCATGCAAGATTTTGGTCACAACAACAACCCCCCGGTTCCCTGAAGTACTTAGTACAAAGGGAACCAATTATTCGTAGGGTGCCGTTTTCTTAGTTTCTCAGCAAAAGTCTGAATCCTCACACTCTCATCAACTCGGTATGACAAGGTGTGCAAATATCGGAAATCTGTGACTAGGAATATTAGGATTAATATCGATATTTTCACTTGATAATTCTAGAAATTGTGCTACGAAAGCTCGAATCAGAATAAAAGCGGAAGCCTCGCATTTTACTCGTTTAAGGATAGATTAATCATTTTAATTCTCTGGAAATAAAATGATAACTATTGAGGAGGGAAAAATAGGCTAGGACTCTACCGTTTTTACACAGATAAATTCAAGAAATAATCCATTTCCCAAGCAGAGGACGTTTCCTACTCCATCTCGTTTTCTGTGCCACATTCATTAATCAAGGGGATCACACCTCTTTTCTTCTTTTCTTATATATCTATATTGTTAACCTTTCACTTTTCTTTTTATCTCCACAAGATATTTTCTCTTAAGTGTGCAAGGGTTACGAAGGAGTTTCCGACGTGGTTTCCGACGAAAGCGAAAACATTCGAACTTCCGTCTCTACATCTTTCACCCAGGTATGTCTGAGACCTTGGAGTTATTACTGTAATCATAGTAATCCTGCATATCTTGTGTTCTATGCATATATGCATATTAATGCTTGTCTTTGAATCGACCTTTGTGTTGATACTAGGCTTCGTATACCATCTGTTTTGGTTTACCCAAGTTTTATATGTTCGGTCTTTGATTCTTGTTGCACTTTTCAATTGTCGACCCTATTTTGGATAGATATAACTGTTTGAACCTTTACGAAGAAATGCATGTGTAAATTTCTTTGCCTATAGTGTACATATCAAAGGGATCTGGGGTGATTTGTATTCCGGTCGCCCCCTTTGACATTTTCTTAGATGCTCACAGCATGTTTGATGTTTGTTCTCATTAAATTGTGTCGTTTTAGACATGTTCTGCTAAGTTAATACTCATGGATTATCAATTTGAGTGTGGCCATGGTGCCTTAGAAAGATTTCTGTGGTTCCCATTTTATTCTGGTAGCCCCGACACCGCCATATTAAGTTACCGTTTCAATGACTATTCCCCCATTCTAGCTTTCTTTTGGCTTGGCCATTTTTGCATTTTCTGGATGCCTCTTTAGTTGAATGCTGGAAACGTTGCCCAACTCTAAGCCATCCCACTTCAATTCCCCTTTGTTAACCTGCTTCCTCTTTGTGGTTGCAGATGTCAACCTCAGCATCTCCTGGGGGTTCCCCACGGTACCCTGGCAATTTATCACCGGTTTCTGGGGAACCTTCGGACTCTTGGTCGACCCATATAAATGACATGTTGCTCAACCAACCTTTGTTACAATCTAGACCTTCCATCAGCTCTCGAACTCGCTCTCGAGTGGAGGTTATAGACCCTCTTGAAGCTGATATTGTGAACCGGTACCCTAATCCTTCTTTAGAGGTTGGTTCATCAAATTTTAGCGTTGGGAATGCCGAGAGGATTACCCTAAGTTCCAATACAGATGAGGAGGATAGGCTAGCTGGCGTGTTTCAGGACGAGGTCGAACAACCATCCTATGATAATGAAGATCTGATGGATGAGGAGGGAAATGCTGAAGGCAGTCTGGTGACTGGGATTGAGCGAAAGACTCATGTCCCGGTATGCTTCGTTCCCTCGTGTGAGAAGTTAGATTCTACCATGAACGCAGATAGACTCGAGAAACTTTTGGAGTTACGTGACCCAGGATGTAGCTTGGTGGTGCCTAGTGAGGGTGAGAGGTGCCATAAGTTTGACAATTTCGAACCTGATCAGGCTATACCGAATGCCGTGATGTCTGCATCATTTTTCAAGTTAGGATTTTCCCTTCCGCTACACCCGTTTTTTATCGATCTCTTGACCTTCTACGATATTGCTCCTATGCAGCTGACTCCAAACTCATTCAGGGTAGCAGCCTGCATGTATATCTTATATGACCAAACCTTCTCTGTCTCCCTCACCGCCAGAGAATTAGGATATTTCTACCAATTGAAGGATAGGAGTAAGAAAGTTGGCGTCTTCTACCTCACTGCTTGGAACAACAGGCAGGGGAGATGTATAAAGGGAAACAAAAAAGGAATGTACGACTGGTTGGAGCAGTTCTTGTACTGCTATGATTGTGAGGGGGTTCGGACAGAGTTTAACTTATCTCCTGGTAAGCCCTTTACCATCCTACCTTGATATTGTCCATCTGATCGCACCAATAGTTCTAAATTTTCTTCTACTTACCACGTTCCTTAAGGATCCCAGTACAGACTCCCCTCAGTGGGATAGAGGAAAAAAGAGCTAGGAAGGTCATGAAGCTCATTGCTAAGCTGGGTGATGGTGAGAGTTTGCTTGTGCCGGAAACCCTTGAGAGGTTGGGTTTTTCTAATCTTAAGCGTGTCCAGACCGAGAATATGAATGAGGAGACTGCGGGTGAATTCACTCCTCAGGGTACCCCTGGAAAGGGTGACACCGGTGATGGGGATTCCGGTTGGTGCAACCACACCTACCTTTCTGTGTTGATATACTGATTTCTTTTCCTTCGTTTATTTGTTTCATTCATGTCTACTTGCTTTTTGTACATGTTCATATGGGTCTCCTTGATTTACCATACTGTGATTATAACATTATTGCTCCTCTGCTCTTTCAGGTATGTCGGGGTCAGTGCCATCATTACCCCATATCCAGGGTTCCTGCCCCCACGTCCATTAAGGTTGAGCCCTCTGCTACAGACAAACGCAGGCTTTCCCAGGCCTCGGGCGGATTAAAATCCACCCCTGAAACTCGATCTTCGAAAAGAACCCAGGTGTCTCAGCAGGAACCCCCAGTGAGTGAGGTAGAGCAGTTTTATCGTGTGTCTGGTGGGCAGATTCCTATGGAAACCATTTCTGGATGGTTTAAGCAGAAAACCCCTGATGCCGTACGATCTATGCTATCCTCAGCAGGTGAGAGCTTCTTCCACCAACTCAAACTGTCCAATCAACTTGCCCTGGCTACACGTGGTGACATGAGGCTCCGGGATGAGATTAAACAACTAAAATCAGATATGCAAGCCGCTGAAGGTGAGAAGAAAAAGTTGTCCGAAGCCGGTAAGAAATTGAGGGGGGATTTGTCTGCATTGGTCAAGGAGAAGGATAAGTTGAGCAAGCTTGTTGACACTCAGGAAGAAGAGAAGGAGGAAAGGGTGGTAGCCCATGCCTCGGAGATCAAAGAGCTGAAGCTACAAGTCGATTCTCTGCAGGCGTCGGTTAGGAGGCTCAAGGAGGCACTTCCGGAAAGGTATAGACTGGGTTTCGCTAAGGGGGCTACCGATTACATGAGGTCTACTTGGCAAGTGATGCCTGGCCTGAATTAGGCGCTTCTAGGTGAGGATGTCGTAAAGCAGGTGGAGAGCTTCAAAGCAGAGGATGCCAAGGCGATACCCAAGTCACCGATAGCTCTGAAAGATACAACCGAAGACGTCCAGGATACCAAGATGGAGGCTCCCGCAGGCGCGGTCGAGGTTACTCTAGGTGATGCCATTAAAAAGGTTGACCCTGTTGAGGATTCCCCTGGTCATGAGGCTGTCAATGACCCTTCCTCTTCTCAGTGACTTTCTCTCCAGCCATTTTGAACTTTTATCCAGTCGTTTCTGTGAACTTATTGCTTTAATCAAGGGGGTGGGCTCCTTAACGCTCCACGTATGTAACTTTTGAAGTCATATCTTAACTGTCCTATGGCCAAGGGGCCCTGGTACTTTGAACTGGTTTTCCTAACGCATGTTTATTTTATTATCTTATTATTGCTAGTTACGCCCTAAATACCTTTCGTATGAGGGTTCGGTGGCAGGTGCTTGCAGGCTACCACAACTGATACATAGGTACCTCGGTTTAGACTGAGACTGCTACCATGCCTCCCTAACTTAGTCGCATACGAATTACTTACTGATTATTCAATGAGAACTAATTTGGAGTTGATGGTTGTCACAATTCACACTCTAAACTATTTTTCCACCCTAGAGTATTAATATGCTAAACAAGAAAAATAATACTATAACTTAAAACAATCTGTAGCTGTATATCATTTCTGTGGAATTTTATCGGGTAAAATGACTCTCCTGGCTAACCTTAAAACAAGTTTATACAAGTTCTTAGAGGATATATACCATATTTACGTTGATTAAATAGATATTAGATCATGAATCAAAATACGAATGATTGAACGATGTCGCAATATAGACGTGTACAAGAGTAAATATGGCAACACATACCTGGATAGGTGGCCACAGAATTGATAAACTACTTGTACTTTTGTCTGTGTGGTTACCACTGTGGGTGTGGGGGTACCGTCCGGTAACCCTATAGCATCTAGAAGCCCGAAAAAATGAGAACCTGACTCCGGGAGCCCCTCGGCCGGTAGCCCATACCCGGTAGCCTGGGAACCGGAGGCTCAGCTTGGAAACCTTTATTCCGGGGCCCTGGTCATTTAACGAATCATATGTGGTGATGTCATGTAGGCCAGCCCTGCAAAGCTGTGTTAGTTAAATGTTTGACGAACCATACGAGTTAACTCTTGTACCCCCGTAGGTTAAGGATTAAAAGATCGATGTATGCCAATCGTAACCAAGTAATCCATGTGAGCCAGTCAAGGCTATGCACATGTCTGGTAGTAGGGGGATCCATGTGTGTCAATCAGGGTTCCACACAAGCCCAAAGAATGTAGGGAGTCATGTATGTCGATCAGGGTTCCATACATGCCCTAGTGACAAAGTAAGCCATGTGAACCACTCAAGGTTCTATACATGTCTGGTATTGGAGGGATCCATGTGTGCCAATCAAGGTTCCACACAAGCCCAAAGAATGCAGGGAGTCATGTATGCCGATCAGGGTTCCATACATGCCCTAGTGACCAAGTAAGCCATGTGAACCACTCAAGGTTCCATACATGTCTGGTATTGGAGGGATCCAAGTGTGCCGATCAGGGTACCACACAAGCCCAAGTAATGAAGGGAACCATGTATGCCGAACAGGGTTCCATACATGCCCTAGTAACCAAGTAAGCCATGTGAACCACTCAAGGTTCCATACATGTCTGATGTTGAGGGTTTTAAAATTCTGATAATTTCAACCTGTTAAGCTAAGAGGTGTATCCACTACTACCCCCATTGTTCTGGATGGTAGCCTGGCTGCCATGTAGAACTATGCTTGTAGATCTTCCATATCTTTCTAGCAATATTTATTAGTAATAAATGTAAAAGGAAACAATCAACTTCTACTTTTACTGAAAATCAAAGAGTACGATTACATCAAATTTCATCCAGACGGGGTGTGCATCCACTACCCCCGAGAATCTACTAAAATCATGAAATCCTAAGAACTGAAAGGGAAATTACACAACCACAACTAGTTGGTTGCCTTTATTCATCCTGAGCCTGAAAGAGGCCTATGTTTGCTCTGAAAAGAGTCTTAATGATATTACCTTTTTAGGTGCTCGGCGTTCCAAGCACGGGGAATAGTGTTCCCATCCATGTCTTCAAGGTGGTAGGTGCCTTCCCAAAAAATAGACTTTATTTTGTTCCCAATTTGCTCCAAAGGCTCCGTGCCCGGGAACCCGCATATTGGGCATCATTCTTCTCAGCACTAGGTCGCCAACCTTGAGAGGTCGAGGGCGTACCTTGTTGTTGTAGTATTTGCGGGTCCTCTTCTGGTAAGCCGCAAGTTTCATCTGGGCGGTAGCCCGGGTTTCCTTTACCATGTCTAGGGCCAGCCTCTGATTTATTTCATTTGACTCTTGACTGAAATTGTCCCTCCGGTAGGACCCTGTCCCAACTTCCACTAGGACCATAGCCTCACAGCCATAGGTTAGAACAAAGGGAGACTCTCCAGTAGTGGATCTGGGAGTAGTATTGTAAGACCACAAAACCATTGGAAGCTCTTCGGGCCAGTTTCCCTTTTTGTCCTCCAACTTAGCTTTCAGAGTATGCTTAATGATTTTGTTCACAACTTCTGTCTGCCCGTTGCTCTGGGGATGGCAAACGGCTGAGAAATCTTTCTTTATTTCCAAGTCCACACATAGACTTCTCATTTCTTTACTATCAAATTGCTTGCCATTATCTGAGGTCAGTTTGTACGGTACCCCGTACCTACATATAATAGCTTTTTTAACAAATTCCTTCAGCTTGCCGGCAGTGATGGTAGCTAGGGGTTCCGCCTCTACCCACTTGGTGAAGTAGTCAACACCTACCACAACATATTTCATACCACCTCTGCCTTTAGGAAGCTCCCCAATCAGATCAATTCCCCCTATTGCAAAGGGCCAGGGGCTTCCAATGGGCCTTAGTTCCACAGCTGGGTTGCTATTGAAGTTAGCAAACCTTTGGCATT
The DNA here is from genome assembly GCA_036435485.1 of Saposhnikovia divaricata. Taxonomy (NCBI): domain Eukaryota; kingdom Viridiplantae; phylum Streptophyta; class Magnoliopsida; order Apiales; family Apiaceae; genus Saposhnikovia; species Saposhnikovia divaricata. Next base: position 61,064,785 of record CM071598.1, read on the forward strand.
GATCACAAGCTTTAGCAAAGTCATAAGCATCAGCTTTCATGGTAGGCCAGTAGTAGCCTTGTCGTAGCACTTTGTGGGCCAGGGAGGTACCCCCGAGTGATTGCCACAAATGCCTTCATGAATTTCCCTTAGGATGTATTCACATTCATTTCCAGATATGCATTTAAGTAGAGGTTGGTTAAAACCCCTCTTGTATAGGATGCCATCATAGATCACATAACGGGCATCCTTATATTTGAGTTTCCGGGCTTCATCTTTGTCTTCCGAAAGTGTCCCCTTGTTGATATACTCACGTATTGGGGTTGTCCATTGGCTTTCCATAAAAGACTCTATTTCAATAATCTTCTCTCGATGGATACTTGGTTGGAGTTGAACTTCAAGGGGTATCACTCCCAACAGAACAGCTTCTTTTTGGGATCCCAACTTGGCAAGGGCATCGGCATTGGCATTTTCTACCCTTGGGATCTGATTTAGATTCAACAATTTGAACTTACTGATAAGTTCTTGGGCATACCTCATGTAGAGTTCAGTACGGGGGCCTCGGCTTTGGAAGCTCCCTTTGATTTGCCATACAATCAGCATAGAGTCACTAAACACATTTAGGTATTCTACCTTCATTTCCAGAGCCAGTTTCAAGCCAGCAATCAGGGCCTCATACTCTGCATCATTGTTGGTAGCTTTGAAGCCAAAGTGTATGACACTCTGAATTCGGTGCCCCTCTGGGCTTACCAACTCTATTCCTGCACCTCCCCCATTGTTTTTTACTGCTCCATCAACATACAGGTTCCACCATAACTGGGGGTCTTCGGCGTCCCCTTTGGTAGCTGGGGGTATCGGGGTACATTCTTCGCCGGTAACCTCAAAATCGGGAGGAAACTCCAGTAAGAAATTAGCCAGAGCTTGGCCTTTGATATCAGTTCGGGGCTTGTAATCTATTTCAAACTGTCCTAGCTCGACAGCACATTTCATCATTCTTCCGGAGGCTTCCGGCTTGTGCATCACTTGCCTTAGTGGGAAGGATGTTCTAACTTCAATTTTGTGGGCCTGAAAGTAGGGCCTTAACTTCCTGGAAGCCAATATTAGAGCATATACTAACTTTTCCATGCTGGGATACCGGGTTTCCGCATCCAACAGCCTTTTGCTCACATAGTATACCGGGTATTGTACTTGCTCTTCCTCTCGGATCAACACAGCACTTATAGAATATTCAGAAACAGCCAGATATAGAATGAGTACATCACCTTCCAGGGGTTTGGAGAGCAATGGTGGGCTTCCCAACTGTTCCTTTAGCTTTTTGAAGGCTTCCTCACATTCCGGGGTCCATTCAAAGTTTTGACCCTTCTTGATTGCCTTAAAGAACTCTTTGCATTTGTCGGAAGACCGAGATACAAATCTGTTTAGGGTTGCCACCGGCCACCCTTCCGGTAAGCCCTTGGACTTCCTTTACATTACTTGGGGATCTCAGTTCCAGCAATGCCTTAATTTTGGCAGGGTTTGCCTCAATCCCTCTGTGGTTCACAATAAATCCAAGAAATTTTCCAAATTCCACACCAAAAACACACTTTTGGGGGTTCAGCTTCAACTGGTACCTCCTCAGGATATTAAACATCTCAGAAAGGTGTGACACATGGTCGGATGCCGCCTTTGATAACCAACATATCGTCGACATAGACTTCCATAGTCTTTCCAATCTGTTCTTTTAACATCATATTTACCAATCTTTGGTAGGTAGCCCCGGAATTCAATAGGCCAAACGGCATCCCCACATAACAGTACAGTCCCCTATCAGTTATGAAACCGGTATGCTCCTGGTCTGGTTCATACATCGGTATCTGATTATATCCGGAGTAGGCATCCATGAAACTTAGCAAAGCATGGCCTGCCGTAGCATCCACCAGTTGATCAATTCTGGGCAGCGGGAAGCTATCCTTTGGGCATGCCTTATTCAGATCAGTAAAGTCAACACGTGTCCTCCATTTCCCATTGGGCTTCCGAACCAGTACCGGGTTTGCCAGCCACGTTGGGTAGAAGGATTCTTTGATCAGACCAGCCTTCAATAACCGGTCTACCTCTTCCTGGAGGGCGGTAGCCCTTTCACCACTGACAGGTCTACTCTTCTGTCGGATACCCCTTCTCTCAGAGTCAATATTCAGGTGGTGGCACATGACTTTCGGGTCGATCCCCACCATGTCAGAGTGACACCATGCAAACACATCTAGGTTGCTTTTAAGGAAAGTGGTCAGCCTTTCCCTTGTCTTTTCATCTAGTTGTTGCCCAATTTTCAAGACTTTGTTAGGATCTTCAACATCCACCAGTATAGGGATAGTATCTTCGGCAGCCCCTGCCTTTTCCAGGGTACCGGGCATCCTAGGGTCAATATCAATTTCAACTGGGAGCCCTCTCCCCACTTCCTGGTTCTCATTCTCTAGCATTGCTTCATCTAGATAATTATCTGAGACATTTTTCATTATGCCTTCCACTGAAATGTTTTGAATTTCATCATTTTTCTCGGCAGCTTCTAACAACAAACTTTGTGGTGGTACTACCCCCCGAAAAACAGGAACCTCTTCAGTAGGTTCCTCTGGTAACTCCACTATCAAGATGGCATTGCACGATGCTTTTTCAAACTTTTGTGGTTCAAGCCCATGGCTTCTCATTAGGGTTTCCCCATCAGTCTTTTCTTCAACTTGAATAGATTTATCTGCCTTCTCGGCAGCCTGCACAGCTCTATTATAGCATTCCCTTGACTCATGTTGACACCCTTTCACACACCCAATGCCATTTGGTGTAGGGAACTTCATTGAAAAGTGATATATTGAGGTTACCACCCTCATATCCTTCAATATTGGCCTACCGAGAATTGCATTATGGGAAATGTCTTCGTCCACCACCATGAATTCTGCAATTTGGGTGGCCTTGCAGGGATCAACACCCAATGTCAAAGGTAATTTGACCTTCCCCATGATTTGGACAGGGTTACCGGTAAACCCGTATAGCTCATTATTGGTAGGTAGTAACTCTTTGTCCAGAAGCCCCAATTTCTGGAATGTAGTATATGCCAAGATATTCACTGAGCTTCCATTATCAACCAGCACTCTGTGCATATTCATTCCACCAATACTCACGTTTACCACCAAAGCATCATTATGGGGGTGGTGAACCATTTGGCATCCTCCTCGGTGAAGGAAATATCAGCGATTTCCCCCTTGAACAGCTTAGGGGGCCTTTCGGCCAGGTGGAAAACGTTTGTTAGGGGCTTCCCCCTGGCTTCCCGAGCATACCTATCTCTGGCATTACGACTGGCACCCCCAAGTAAGGGCCGCCAAAGATGGTATGGATGCTATTAGCTCGGGTAGTCCTCTCTTGGTTTCCCGGAGCTTTGTCTTTGTTGTCTCTTTCTTCCTTATATTTCTTAGCCTCTTGGGCTACAAATTCAGTCAGGTATCCGTTTCTAATCAATTCTTCAATTTGATCTTTCAAGTGCCTGCAATCTGCAGGCTCATGACCGTTTACTTCATGGAACGCACAGTACTTTCCCTGATCTTTCACCCCTGGGGGGCCTGCCCGGTAGGGCCTCCGGAATAGCCCATTCTTCTCATTCACTTCGAGAATATGACCAATTGGGACAGTCAAAGGAGTATACTCTGAGTATTTCTGAAAATTAGTCTTTGGAGTGAGTCTGTCCTTGACAGAAACTCTATCCTTAGTTGCATTAACAGCAATAGGGGCAGTCTTGTCATCATACCGAGGGGCTCCCACACCGGCAGTACCACTCCCGGAAGCCCTTTTATTGGAATCCCTTTTAGGGCTGTAGGAACGATTTCTTTTATTCCTGTTCCAGCCTCGGGAATTGGAATCTTTGGACAATTTTGCCATGGACTCTTCAATCACCTTGTGGCGTTCTGCCTGTTGGTAGAACTCCGCTAGGGTTCCGGGTTCCTCGGTCTGTAACTCCTTCCAAAACTCGGTTCCAGGCCTAACCCCAGCTATCAGGAAATTCTTCAAGGTTTCATCAGAAGCCTTTTTCACCTTTGGGACTTGTTCATTAAATCTTTTGAAATATTGCCTTAGAGTCTCACGTTCCTCTTGCTTGATATTAGCTAGAGTGTTAACCGGTGGGGCATAGGCCACGGTAGCCCTGAATTGAGAGATAAAGTGGTCTCCCATCTTTCTCCAGGATTTAATGGATCCTTCAGCCAACCTTTTGAACCATTGGTGGGCATTCCCACTCAGAGTGGAGCTGAAAAGATAGCCATCATGCATCTTTGAAAAGTGGCCGGAGCACCACAAAGTCCGAAGGAAACCCGTCGGAACGCAAAAGTTCCAAATGGACAAGTAAAAGTAGTCTTCTCCTGATCTTCAAGAGCTATGGCAATCTGATTATAGCCAGAATACCCATCTAGCAAACAATAGTACTCGTGACCAGCTAGTCTATCCAGCATCTGATCGATGAACGGGAGAGGGAAATGATCCTTCCTAGTAGCCTTGTTCAGTTTCCTGTAGTCCATACAAACTCTCCAACCTCTGACTGTCTGAGTTGGAATAAGCTCGTTCTTCTCATTGGCTACCATTGTCATGCCCCCTTTCTTTGGTACACATTGAATGGGGCTCACCCAATAACTATCAGAGATGGGATAGATGATGCCTGCATGTAGCCATTTAAGAATCTCCTTCTTGACAACCTCTTTCATGATGGGATTTAGCCTCCTCTGATGTTCCACAGAGGGTTTGCTTCCTTCTTCCATTGGAATTTTGTGCATGCAATAAGAGGGACTGATGCCCTTAATGTCTGCTATGGTCCACCCTATGGCTGATTTGAACTCTCTCATAATCCGCAAGAGTTTTTCTTCCTCACTACCTGACAGGTTAGAATCAATAATAACAGGTAATGTAGAATCCGCACCTAGAAATGCATACCTTAAATGATCCGGCAATGGCTTAAGTTCAAGTTTAGGAGCTTCCTCAATAGATGGCTTTAGATGAATCTGTGATTTTTGAAGCTCAGATAGGCCGAGAGATTCCGGCGGAGCATTAAACTTCCTTTGAAAAGGGCTAGCATTCAACAGCTGCACACACTCTGCAATTTCTTCATCCTTAGAATCAGGTTCCCCTTGTAAAGTGCTTACCAAGGCATCTGAATTCAATAACTGATTCATTTCCTCATGTTGCAGTGACTTAACCATATCAAGTCTGAAACATTCTTCTTCTTCATTCGGAAGTTGCATTGCCTTAAAAACATTGAATGTAACATTTTTATCATGTACTCTCATAGTCAGCTCCCCTTTCTGAACATCGATCAATGTTTGGCCTGTGGCCAAGAATGGCCTTCCCAAAATGATAGGGATGCTCTTATCTTCCTCAAAATCCAAGATGACGAAGTCAGCGGGAAAAATGAGTTTATCCACTTTGACTAAGACGTCTTCCACTATTCCACGAGGATATGTGACCGACCTGTCAGCTAGCTGCAGAGAGATATTGGTTGGTTTTGGGTCGGGGAGTCCAAGTGTCATAAAGACTGAGAGAGGCATCAGATTGATACTTGCACCAAGATCACACAAGCATTTGTTGAATGACACGTTACCAATAGTGCAGGGAATGGTGAAGCTACCTGGATCCTTAAGCTTTGGAGGTAGTTTTTGTTGCAAGATCGCACTACATTCCTCCGTCAATGCCACTTTCTCGAAATCAGCAAGCTTTAACTTTTTCGAGAGAATTCCCTTCATAAATTTTGTGTAACTAGGCATTTGTTCCAAAGCTTCAGCAAATGGGATGTTAATATGCAACTTTTTAAATACCTCAAGAAATTTGCCAAATTGCTGATCCAGTTTCTGTTTTTGCAACCTTTGGGGAAATGGTGGAGGCGGATACACTGGAGGATCAGTCACTAACGGAGCTGACTGCTTGGCTGGTTGATTGATTGGCTGCTTTTCCTTTTCCGCAACTTCCTCTTGCTCAACCTGTTTTGAGATTTGTTCAATTTCTGTGTCCCCTATGACTTTTCCTGACCGCAGGGTAATAGCTTGTACCTGTTCCTTGCCATCCCTTTTTCCTGGATTAGGTTCTGTGTTGCTCGGAAGAGCTCCTTGAGGCCTATGGAGTAAGGCAGTTGCGAGTTGTCCAATCTGATTTTCCAATGTCTTGAGGGATGATGCCTGACTTTGGAGTGATACAGCTTGGCTCTTGACCATGGATCTCAATTCTTCTAATTCAGATTTTTCATTCGACTGCTGCTGAAATCCCGGAGGCTGATATTGCTGCCTCGGAGCATACTGCTGCTGTATTCCCGAAGGGTTGAACTGTCTACCCCCAAACTGCTGGTTAGAAGAAGGGTAAGATGATTGCTGCATGTTGTTCTGACTGTTACTCCAGCTAAAGTTAGGATGATTCCTGTTGTTTGGATGATATGTGTTAGGAACTGGATGTTGTGGTCTTTGAAAGTTGCTAACGAACTGAGCTGACTCATTAGATATGGCACATTGACTAGTGTCATGCCCACCTGCACATAGCTCGCAGATGCTAGTAACCTGTTGCATCCCAAGATTAGCCAAAGAATCCACCTTCAACTTTAGAGCTTCTAACTGAGCTGACAGAGCAGTAGCGGTATCAACTTGAAGTACTCCTACTACTTTGTTTTGCTGCAATCTCTATGAAGGATTTTGGTACTCATTCGCAGCCATCATCTCAATCAGATCATAGGCTTCCGCGTAGCTTTTAGCCCATAAGGCTCCACCAGAAGCTACATCTACCATAGGCCTAGATTGGCCTCCCAGTCCATTATAAAAGCAATTAATAATCATCCAGTCGGGCATCCCGTGATGGGGGCACTTTCTGAGAATCTCCTTATATCGCTCCCAAGCTTCACACAATGACTCACCCGGTGATTGAGCAAACTGAGCAATAGCATTCTTTATGGCAGCTGTTTTCGCCATAGGAAAGAATTTCGAGAGAAATTTTTGAGCAAGCTCTTCCAAAGTAGTGATAGACCCAGCTGGTAAAGAATGTAACCAGCCTTTAGCTTTGTCCCTTAAAGAGAAGGGAAAGAGTCTCAGCTTCACAGCATCATCTGAAACACCATTGAACTTAAAGGTATCATAAATTTCGATGAAATTCCGAATATGCATATTCGGATCCTCTGTTACACCACCCCCAAACTGCACTGTGTTCTGCACCATTTGGATAGTACCAGGCTTAATCTCGAAGGTATTCGCTGCGATAGCTGGCCTGATGATACTAGACTGTATATCATTGATCTTTGGTTTAGAATATTCCATGAGTGCCTTTGGCGCTACCGGTGGATTAGCATCTCCCATTTCAAAAAGTGTTTCAACTTCTTCCGGTAGTAGAATTACCTCGCTTATTCTTTCTAACTCCGTTTTAGCTTTAGCTTGAGCTCTAGCTTTAGATCGTGTTAGCATGCACGTTCAAGCACCTGAACACAAAGAGCAGGAAGACACGAGATAATGAGTAAAAGAAATTCAAGTCAGTAATCTATAACGACCACTGCTGACAAGCACATAAACTACAATTAACACCGAAGTCCCCGGCAGCGGCGCCAAAAACTTGTTGACTCGTAAACACGCAAGTATACTCAATCACAAATAGCAAGTGATAAATAAGATTCATTCCGCAGAGACTAGGTGTAATGCCACTTTTAGTACTTATGCAACTGTGTATGGTTACTTCTTAATGCTTGAACAATTATCAATTTGGTTTTTGATTAAACTATTTTAATTACCTACGCTAGAATGAATTAACAAGTAAAAGTTCTTATGTATGAGAAAGCATGGGATTCCAATTTCATCGAAAACTTCACTAAAGGTTGACACATTAAATTGACATAGGTGATAGACATGATAATTAATTAGATAACACGACAATAATACGAGTTACCTTTCAATACACTCATATCATACCACTTAATATCCACAAGAGATAGAAATCAAGAGGACACCACATCACGTTCAAATCATATATGTCTATACAATCTGGAAACACAATTGGTTTAAGCACAAGTTATCTTTTATAATTACGTGAGGCAATATGAATTGGGTAAAACATACTACTAATCATGAATAACAATTAATTCATGAACTCATGCTAATATGGCATATTCTCAATCCTAGAATCCACTTTCGCAATCATCAAGGATTAATAAATTAGATGCTAGCTACACATCTATCACTTAAATCAAACCATATTAGATTATCACAATAAAATCACCCAACAATCAATTACGTGTTAAACACAATAGTTATGAAATCGAATCCATTGGAACCCCATGATAGTGATTAGTTCATAAATAAACCTTTCACCATCATGGGTTCTTGAGAAAACATGGTTCTAAACAACAAATAATAATATAAGAGAAATAGGGTTAGAAAGAAATCCCCAAAGTAGAAGAGTACAAAAGATCCAAAGATTAGGCCTCCTTGTTTGTCACTAGCTTAGAGATCTTCTCTTGATATTGTTCCTAAGATAAAATGTTGATAGATCCCCAAGAAAAGCTTACACAACCGATAATAATATGTTTTTAGGTCAAACATTACATAAATAGATACCCTAAAAATAGGCCCAAAATAATTTGACCCGACTCAAGGAAATAAAATTCTGATGCCAACCGCTATAGCCCTTAAATGGAGCGCTGCAGCGCTTGTTAACTCCTGGAAAATGCTCTTCCAAGCGCTGCCTCCCTTATTTCAAGCGTTGTTGCCCTTGTTTCAAGCGCTGTGGCGCTCTAAACCTCCTGGAATGTGCTCTTCCAAGCGCTGTAGCGCCTGCACTAGCGCTCTTGCGCCTGTTATGCCCTGGACAACCTCAATTTCTTCTACTACTTGACTTTCTATCTTGCTCTGAATCTCCTCCACAAACTCTAGCTTAATTTCACACCACCACTAATTCGATTTAGCTCCAAAACGCCTTCAACCATGCAACCTACACAAATGACACAAAAACATATCAAATGACAACAAAACTCGAGAACTTGCAAACGATTAAAGTCCAAACGGAAGGTAAATAGTGGATATGAAATCCACTTATCACAACTGACTTACCAGATTTGTCTTGATCAAGCTTGACAGCAGTTGGCATCGGGGTCTTGGCAGTAGCTGCTTCTTCCATCCCATACTTCTTCAGAAGATCCTTTATGTATTTTGACTGGCAGATGAAAATACCATCAGGCTTCTGAACAACTTGAAGTCCAAGGAAGAAGGACAGCTCACCCATCATGCTCATCTCGTATTTGCTCTGCATTAGCTTAGCAAATCTCTTGCATAACAAATCATTAGTAGAACCAAATATTATATCATCCACATATACTTGCACCAGAATTATATCATTTTTATGCTTTTTATGAAAGAGAGTTTTGTCGATGATACCTGTTGTAAAACCATTTTCAAGTAAGAACTTGGAGAGAGTATCATACCATATTCGAGGGGCTTGCTTGAGACCATAGAGAGCTTTGAAGAGAAAGTACACAAAACCTTCAAATTCTTTTTCTTCGAACCTAGGGGGTTGTTCAACATAGACTTCTTCTTCTAGATCTCAGTTCAAAAATGCACTCTTTACATCCATCTGAAAAACCTTAAAGTTGGAGTGTGTAGCAAATGCTAAGAACATCCTGATTGCTTCAAGTCTTGCAACTGGAGCATAGGTTTCATCATAATCAATTCCCTCTTCTTGAGAGTAACCCTTTGCTACCAATCGAGCCTTGTTCCTCGTAACAATACCATTTTCATCCAGTTTATTCCTAAACACCCATCTAGTGCCAATTATAGATTTGCCTTTTGGTCTGGTGCTTGGCACCAGCTTCCATACTTTCTGCCTTTCGAACTGATTGAGTTCTTCCTGCATTGCAGTTACCCAATCTGGATCATCTAGAGCTTCATCAACCTTTTTAGGTTCAATTTGAGACAAAAATCCTACGAAATTGCATTCATTCTTTGTTGCTCTTCTAGTCTGTACACCCGTGTCCGGTTCACCAATGATCTGTTCAAAGGGAATGTGCTCTACTCCATACCCTTTGTGTCGGCAGATTTGATCTTGATGATTCCCCAAGTTCATAATTGTGTTGAGTAGGGTGACTAGTAGATCCAAAATCATTGATTGCTCCCCCTGAGATGTTGCTTTCAGGGTTTAAAGAATCATTAGCAGCAGATGTTTCTTCACTTGATTGGGGTTCATTTTCATCGTTCACTTGCTCCCCCTCAACATGTGCTGCTGTCTGATCTACTGGTATAAATTGAACAATAGAGTCTGAAAGAATATCAGAATTTTGTAGATCAGCATTTATTTCTTCATTCTCAAATCTCAGCTGGTCATGTTCATCAAAATCTTCAAGTCATGTTATCCTCTTATCATCAAAAGACACATGAATAGATTCAATGACCACTTTTGTTCTCAGATTGTAGACTCTGAATGCTTTTGTTGATAATGGGTATCCAACAAAGATCCCGTCATCAGCTTTTAAATCAAAATTGGAAAGCTGTTCTGGATGAGTCTTAAGAACAAAACACTTACATCCAAATACATGAAAGTATTTCAGGTTCGGTTTCTTATTTTTCACCATCTCATATGGTGTTTTACCATGTTTGTTTATGAGTGTAGCATTCTGTGTGAAACAAGCAGCTTGCACAGCTTCAGCCCAGAAGTAAGTTGGCAGCTTTGCTTCATCAAGCATGGTCCTTGCAGCATCTATGAGAGTTCTATTTTTTTCTCTACTACTCCATTTTGTTGTGGAGTTCCAAGTGCAGAGAATTCTTGCTTTATTCCATTTTCTTTACAAAACTCTTCCATGGCTGCATTCTTGAACTCAGTGCCATTATCACTCCTTATGATTTTCACTGTATGCTTAGATCCTTTGTCCAGTTGTCTGACATGCTCTGTTAAGATTGATGCAGTTTCTTCTTTCTTGTGCATGAAATATACCCATGTATATTGAAAGGCAGAGTGTATAAACTTGTAACACTATATCTAATGTAACTCAACTAAAGGAAAAGACACTTAACCAGAAGACAATCAAGAACAGGAAGTCACAAGAAATCAACACTAAATGAAGACAAGGTAATTGATACAATTAAACATGCTAACTATGATCAAGCCAAGAAGAAATCATTGAGAGAAGTTCAAGTCAAAGTTGTTCATGCCTCAGTGATTTGATAAATCAAGAATCAAGATCATAACTATTAGTATCAACAAGACCAATTGATTTCAAGTGAAGAAGAAGGAAAGCAAATATTGGAAAGCCAAGTTATTCAGTGAATATGGTAATTTATTCAAGAAGCAGAAACACTATCAAGACTAGTCACTTATGAACCAGACCAGTGCATCAAGTGTCAGGACATTGATAGCAAGTTTATGTCAGTAATAAAGAACCATGTTCAAGAGCTTGTTGAAGAATAAAGAAGACATGAAGATATCACAAGTTCAAGATGTGCATTGAAGTTTCAAGTTGAAGACCAGAATATTTTCTAAGTACTAAATGTTCTGGATGGCTAAGTAGAAATTCTCAAGTAGAAGTTCTACTTAGGAATTTCGAGATAGCCAAGTAGAAGTTCTACTTAGGAATTTCGAGATAGTCAAGTAGAAGTTCTACTTAGGAATTTCGAGATAGCCAAGTAGAAGTTCCACTTAGGAATTTCGAGATAGCCAAGTAGAAATTCTTAAGTAGAAGTTCTACTTAGGTGCAGCTTCAACATGACACATGGCATCTTCTGATTGGCAGATTTCCAATCTTTCAAGTTAAGGCAAGATTTATGTGGACACCACTGGGCCACGTACATCTTAGCTGTTGAAGACTACAGGACATAGACTACATGTAGTATAAATAGAAGTACTTGTGTAATGTTTTATTAAGAATAGAGTGAGCAATTCTAGAGAAAAACACAAGAGAAAGAGAGAGTGCATTCAAAGAGCTTAGAATCCTTCACTTCTCTCTGACCTTCTGTTATACTTTGTAATGAATGTTGTAGCAACCCTTTCAAGTTATATATAAAGAAATATATTCCTTGAATCTGTGTGTTCATTTATTGCATCGTTTTTATTGCTTCTCATATTCGAAAAGTTGTATTCACCCCCCCTCTACAACACATTTGGACCTAACAATTGGTATCAGAGCTATATGTTTAATATACAAAACATAGATCCTTGTGTTGAGTAGAAGAATCGTGAGTTTTCATTTTTCAGATCTACTTTTCATTTTCTCGAAAAGTGTGTTTTAATTCGTTGGTAGTGAAAACTCATCTGAAAAATTATTTAAATACTCCAGGTGTGATTATTTAGCTTGGGTGTATTTTAATTAATTTTTGTGAATTTATCTGGGTTAGTTCATATTTGGTGTTCTTGAGTGTTCATCATCTGTTCTTATCAAAGAATACAACCCAACAACTTTTTGATCTCCTTTTCAACAGTAAAAGAATAAAAAGGTGGTTTTTGGACTTTTTGATTTACTTTATTCGGCCGAAAGTAAAAGACATACTCAGTACCTAGCATGTGGGTTAGGTGGGTTAGGTGAGTAAAACATTCAAAGTCAAAAGGTGTTAAAGAGATAATATTGTTTATTCAATATTAAAGTAATCTGCAGAAAAATTATTCTAAGGCAAAAATTTCTACATAGAATTTCTACTTGAGAATTTCTACATAGAATTTCGACTTGGACAATTTCTACTTGGTGATTTCGACTTGAGCAAAATTTCTACTTAGAGAAATTTCGACTTAGGCAAAAGTTCTACATAAATATTCTACATAAGCATAGTCTTGGGTACTTAGAAACTTTTAGTGACCAGAATTGAGATGGCTCCTAAAAATGCATTCAAGATCCCAATGTTCAACAAAGATCACTATGAAGAATGGGTTTTCAGAATGAGACTATATCTAGAGACTGTTAATCCTGAATATCTGGAAGTCCTTGACAAGGGTAAATTTGTCCCAATGGTAGTTATTCCTTCACATACGGAAGGAGGAGTGGTTATACCACCTCGGTCTGAGCCTAAAAAGGTCTGGGAGTTTTCGGATGCTGACAAGGAACAAATAGCATGTGATACTGCCGTTCGACAAACCTTGATGGAATCTCTTGATCATGAAATGTTCAACATAGTCAAAGGTCTGACTACAGCGAAGAAGATTTGGGACAAGATAGAAGTTGTCATGGAAGGATCTGCAGAGGTCAGAAGCAACAAAACACTCATTCTCAAGATGGAGTATGACACCTTTAGAATAAGGAAAGGAGAAGGCATAACAGATGTCTACCTACGATTCAGTCAGTTGGTATTGGATTTGAATCTGAGAGGTGTAACTCTCCCCATGGTTGAGACTAATACGAGATATCTGAGGAACCAGCCAAAAAGCATTGAACATAGGGTCTACGCAATAAGAAACCAGAGATTTGCATACAACTTCTCTGGAAGAATATTATGGAATATTAAAGACCTATGAGCTGGAAACTCTTCAAGATCAAGCATGGGACAATGATTCAAAGGGAAAAGAAAGTGCATCAGGATTAGTTGCTGATGAGGAAGAGTCTAAGAAGGCGATGGTTGCAGCAAAGCCTAAATCATCACTTGCACCACATCAAGTTGATAATGATGACGAGTGCGCATCTGACAGTGATGATGACTACTACACCCAAGAAGAGCTGGACAACATGGACGATAGTGTCGTGGCATACATGGCAAGGAAGTTCAGCAACATGAGATTTAGAAAGAGCAACCGACCACAGAGAAAATCTTCATCTTATTATCGGGCTGCTAAGGGTGGTGGTAGTTCGTCAGGCTACAAAGGAAAAGGCAAGAATACCAGCTACAAATCTCCTTTGGATTTCAAAATGAAGTTCAAATGCTATAATTGTGGTGAAGCTGGACACTTTGCCTCGGACTGCAAAAAGCCTAAACAGACTTATCCAAAAGAAACATTTGAAGCTCTCAAAAGCAACTATGAAGCACTGTTGAAGGAAAGACATGGAAAACGAGCTTTATTGGTGACAGAAGGAAGAGCTTGGGATGATTCAGATGAGGAAGATGTTACTCATGTAGCGAACTTTGCGCTCATGGCTGAGACATCAGAGGAACCAGAGGTACCAGTTCTGACTCTTAAAGTAGAAATGTCTATTGATGATTATAAAGAACAGAACGGGGCTCTTAGTGAAGAGATCTATATGTTGTGCAAAAGCCTAGACTCTTCTCAAAAGGAACAGAAAACACTTGTTGCCAAATGCAGAATGCTTGAGGCAAAAGTGGAAGAGCTAGAGGCTGTTTGCACTGTAGATACTTCTCTAAGAGACTTTATTAAATCTCTGGAACACAAGCTCGTCCTTAAGGAAGAAGTAGAAGCATGTCTTAGGAACAATCTAGCTGAGTTAGAAACTAAATGCGAAGCATACAAACTAGCTGCTAGTAAAGTGTATGTAGATAATGACACATTTAAGAAAATAACTGGAGTAGGTATAGGACTTGATTATTCTGACCTTCCTAAGAAAGAAGGAAAGAGACCTATTGACCCTAGTTCCAGTGACCTTAAAAAGGAAACACCTAGTATTCTTAAATCGGCTGTCAAACCTATCTACAAACATCTTGTTCCTAGAATAGAAGAAGAAGAGACTGAATTGATAGCTAGATATGAGATTGAGATGGAAGATCGCCAGAAAGAACAACCTGTAACTCCTATTAAACAAGTGAAAATCAATTTCCCTAGAGATGAATCTAGACTGGGATTAGGAGCTAAGGCTGTTAAACAACAAGGAAAGAAATAAAAAGGCATAAAAGAGGTTAAGGCTGAACGAATAAAGAAAGCATGTTATCATTGTAAATCTACTGAACATCTTTCTTATGCATGCAAAGCTAACATGAATGTTCCTGCTGCACATGCCATGCCTACCACACATACAATGAATAATCTGCATCAGAATCATGCACAGTGTGGTCAACCTAACTGTATGCCATGCACTTTTAATATCATGCAAACTTTTATGCATTTAATGAATGCATCTAGCCAGTCATGCTCAAATACTGTTGCTAGTTCAAATATCAAGAAAAAGTATGGTAGAGCCAAGACTGTCAGTCCTCCTAAAGTTAGGAGTGACAAACCTTCTCCTAAGACTGACAAATCTGTCAAGTCTGAGAAAGGAAAGGAGATAGTCGAAAGCTTTAGTAATGTGAAGAAAAGTGCATCTCCTGTTGTTAAATCTGTTGATTCTCGATCTTATCGAAAAGCCAGGCCCAATCAAAGTTGGGTTCCGAAGAATGTCTAATCAATCTGTCATTGCAGGGCATTAAGCAGAATAGAAATAAAGTTATATGGGTGCTAGACAGTGGAGCATCGAGGCATATGACTGGAAACAAGTCCCTGCTTACAGAGTTGGTTATGAAGGCTGGCCCTTATGTTACCTTTGGAGATGACAGCATAGGTGTGACAAAGGGATATGGCAAACTGAAAACTGGAAATGTCATCATTGAAGATATCTCCTATATTGAGGGACTAAAGCACAATCTGTTGAGTATAAGTCAATTCTGTGACAAAGGTTACGAAATTGTCTTCAACAAGAAAGGTGTCTCAATCACTCACATCAAGGAAGGTTCACTAGCTTTGAGAGGAGTTCGAAAGGCAGATCTTTTTGTTGCATATGGCACAAAAAGCTATCTCACTTAAACTTCAAAACGATGAATGCTCTCGCGAGGCGAGAATTGGTGAGAGATCTACCTCAAATGGAGTTCGCTCCGAAAGGACTCTGTGAAGCTTGTGAAATGGGAAAGTCGAAGCGAGCATCGCATAAAAGCAAAGAAATTTCTAGTATTACTGAGCCTCTACAACTTCTTCATATGGATTTGTTTGGCCCAGTGAATGTCCTATCTTTGTCTAGGAAAAGATATGCTTTGGTAATCGTGGATGACTTCTCCAAGTATACATGGGTATTGTTCGCAATGACGAAAGACGAAGTACCTTTCTTAATCATTGATCACATCACTCAAATTGAGAATGTTTCAACACTTACTGTGAAGACGATTAGATCAGACAATGGCACTGAATTCAAAAACGCAGTGCTAAATGACTTCTGTGTATCTAAGGGAATACGTCGTCAGTATTCAGCCCCGAGAACTCCACAGCAAAATGGAGTAGTTGAAAGGAAGAATAGAACTCTGGTTGAAGCAGCAAGAACTTTGTTGTATGATTCAAAACTTCCTTTGTATTTCTGGGCCGAAGCAGTGAGTACCGTTTGTTACACTCAAAATAGAACCTTGATCATAAAAGATAAAGAAAAGACACCATGTGAGCTAATGAACAACAGAAGACCAACAATCAAATACTTTCATGTCTTCGGAGCAAAATGCTATGTGCTTATAGATGATGAAAATCTAGGCAAGTTTGCAGCAAAAGCTCGTGAAGGAATCTTTGTTGGTTACTCTACAGACGTGGTGGCAGCTTATAGAGTGTTCTTGGTGAATGATCGAAAAGTGACTGAAAGCTACAACGTCAGATTCGACGATACCAAACTCTCATCAATTTCAAGAGATTCTAGTGAACCTGAGTCCCTAAAATTTCAGAATCTGGACTTAGAAGATCTTGAAGATGAACCTGAGTTGGTTGTTCCATTAAATGTTCCAAGCGTACATGAAGAACCTGAGTCTAGTGAACAAGCTAATTCTACAAGATCAGGAGAGACTTCTTCAGTACCAACCGGCAACAACTCAGGGGGAGTAAATAGCAGCTCAAGGACTATTGTTCAAGGCTCGAGTCGAGTTGACTCTAGTTCTGTAGGAGCTGGCACTAACTCAGGGGGAGTTAGTGAAAATAATCTAAGTAGTCAGCACCCCAACTCAGAAAGTCAAGCTGAATCATCAAGACAATTTCCAGGTGAACGAGTATGGAATAGAGACCATCCGTTTGAGTTAATTATTGGTGATCCAGATGCTGGTGTGACTACTAGAAGAACTGCAAGAGCTGACATGGCTAATATCTCCTTATATTCTGGGTTCTTATCCACGCTTGAACCTAAAGAAATAGAAGAAGCTCTTGGCGATGCTGATTGGGTGATTGCAATGCAAGAGGAACTCAATCAGTTTGAAAGGCAGAAAGTTTGGAAACTGGTACCCCGACCAAAGAACAAATCCGTAATTGGAGCTAGGTGGGTATTCAGAAATAAACTGGATGAAAACGGACTTGTAACACGAAACAAGGCTCGTTTGGTTGCAAAAGGTTATTCTCAGCGAGAAGGAATTGATTATGATGAAACCTATGCACCGGTTGCAAGACTTGAGGCAGTCAGGATGTTCTTGGCATTTGCAGCACATAAGAACTTCAAAGTTTTCCAGATGGACGTGAAAAGTGCCTTCCTGAACGGAGAGTTAGAAGAAGAAGTGTATCTGGAACAGCCGCCTGGCTTCGTTGATCCAGAACATGCAGATTTTGTGTATCTACTCTTCAAATCTGTCTATGGCCTCAGGCAATCCCCAAGGCGATGGTATGAAACCCTATCTCTATTCTTAATTGAAAATGGTTTTGTTAGGGGAGTAATTGATAAAACATTGTTCTATAAAGTTGTGAGAAATGACTTAATACTTGTTCAAGTATATGTGGACGATATTATTTTTGGGTCATCAAATGAGCGCTTGTGCGAGAAATTTGCCAAGCTAATGCAGGAAAAATATGAGATGAGCATGATGGGAGAGCTGTCCTTCTTCCTTGGATTACAGATCAGTCAGAGAAAAGATGGTATCTTTATCTGTCAATCCAAGTACGTCAGAGATTTACTCAAGAAGTATAATCTAGAAGATGCATCAGCAGCTAAGACTCCCATGGCAACAGCCACGAAGCTTGATGAAGACAAATCAGGTAAATCAGTTGACATCACAAGCTATCGAGGTATGATTGGCTCACTCCTCTATTTAACTGCAAGTAGACCAGATATAATTTTCGCAACTTGTTTATGTGCAAGGTTCCAAGCGGATCCTAGAGAATCACATCTCGTAGCCGTCAAAAGAATTTTTAGGTATCTCAAGGGCACACCAAATCTAGGGATTTGGTACCCAAGAGATACAGGTTTTAATCTTATTGGCTATTCGGATTCAGACTATGCAGGTTGCAGGATTGATAGGAAAAGCACATCTGGTGCTTGCCAATTTCTTGGCAGAAGATTGGTGTCCTGGCAAAGTAAAAAGCAACATACAGTATCTACTTCTACTGCTGAAGCTGAGTACATTGCTGCTGGAAGCTGTGTAGCTCAAATACTGTGGATGAGGAACCAATTGAAGGATTATGGCATGGAGCACAAGAAAATTCCAATCATGTGTGACAACACAAGTGCCATTGCCATAACCAACAATCCTGTAGATCACTCAAGAACCAAGCATATTGACATCAGGTATCATTTCATAAGAGAACATGTCGAGGAGGGGACTGTGGAGCTACATTTTGTGCCCACAATGCAACAAATTGCAGATATATTCACCAAACCTCTTGATGAAGTAACATTCAATAGGTTGGTTGGTGAATTGGGAATGCTTAACACAAGTTAGTAAAGCCTTCTATCTGTAAAATCCATGTTTATGTTTATATGTGCAAGCTACTCAATCATTATGTGCTTAGACTTTAATATGCCTAATTAATGATTGTTATAGGTTGCATATAGTGTGTTTTTGCATGAATTCATTGTGGTTTAAGTGTCTTTTATAGCACAAATCTTTGAATTTATGCTTGTTAGATTGCATGATCATAGGGGGAGTTAAATTCATAATATTCTAAATATTGCATGATTTTTAGATGAATTTACCTATGATTTTCATGTAATTAAAGGCCTTAGAATTATCAAGGAATGTTTTAATTATGTCATATATTAAAAATCCTTGAATTGATATTTATATTTATTTGGCAATTTAATTGTTGAAAACTCTAAGTATCTTCAAAATTTCGAGTTAGTCTCTATCTCGAAACTCTTGTAGAAATTCGACTTGAATTTCGACTTGAGCTTCCAGGGTGAAGTTTTGAAAATTCTAAGTCTGGGAAGAATTTCGAGTTAGTACCTATCTCGAACTTCATCTCGAAGTTCGACTTGATGTTCGACTTCGAGTTACCAGTATGCCTAGTGTATCTTCAAAATATTCGAGATAATATTTATCTCGAACTTTATCTCGAAGTTCGACTTAATGTTCGAATTCGACTTGAGGTTTCCATTTTGGGGATATTTTGAAAAGAATTGAGAATAACTTCGAGTTAATCTCTATCTCGAAATTTATCTCGAAGTTTGACTTAGAAGTTCGACTTAGAGTTCGAGATAGAATTCTCAATTAGTTAAGGGAGGTTTTTCGAGTTAACTCCTAACTCGAACCTTATCTCGAATTTCGACATAGAGTTCGAGATAGGTTTCCCTGTTGGTTTTTGCTGAAAAATTGGCTAAGTACTATTTGTTCGAGTTAGCTCCTATCTCGAACTTCATCTCGAAGTTCGACTTGAAGTCGAAGTTCGACTTAGAGTTCGAGATAGAAGTTCGACTTAGGTGTCCCCTGTATGGACTTAGTAATTTTTACTCTTTTTACCAGGGACATTTTTGTCATTTCACAATCATCTATATATACATCTCTAACTCGATGCATCTTTTACTTTACCTAATTCTAATTTTCACAGCAGCCTCTCACAAAACAAGGCGATTTTTCATAACTTCATACCATTAATCCGTGTTTTGTGATTAAAACTCAAACTAATCACGAATTACTGCCGATTTGTTGACTACTATTGTCTGTGTTAACCTTAATCTTTGTGTTAGTGTGTTTTGTGAACATCCATACACGCGCATATACATACACACGAACATATATTGTTTGTGTACTGTTCATAAACGCGATTTCATTTTTCTCCATCTATAAACACACACGATTCCACTGGTATACACACGAAATAGTAATTGGTTGTTGAATTGAATCCCGTAGTTTGATTTCTCAGATTCCGTTTGGTGTTCTTGAAAAATTAAAAGGGTTACAATTCTCTTTTGTAATTCGGAAAATTAATTGTTTTTCAAAATAAAAATAAAAATTCACATCTTTTTAAAGGAAAACATTTAATTAAAATGGCTCACCAATTTTCCCTTGCTAAAAACAATTTTTATAATATTTCTACGGAAATTGGTGATCAACTCCCGCGGTTTAAGTTTTGGATACGATTTCTCAATTTGTATTCCAAAGCTAGCCATGCTTTTACTGCTAAACCTACACTAGTACATGATGCTTTACAGCAATTATGGACTAGTGCGGTTACTTTTGGGAGTAAATCAACCCCCTACGGTTTCAGGTTTACCTTAGCGGGTCAGGAATATGAGGTGACCGAACAAATTGTCAACAGAGTTCTGGGATTCCCAATTAAAGATGCCTTTGATCCAGAACCTACTGCTGCAGAACGCCTCAGATTCTTTGAAGAAATTGGATGTTATCCTCCAAAAGGCCCAATCACGGGAAATATCCAAAAGCAATTCTTCCATGCGGAATGGAATTACTTTTTCGAGGCCATCACAAGATGTTTTCGGGAACGCGAAAAAGACTTTCATCAAATTCCAATTCCAATGCAAACCTTTGCAGTTGCCCTAGCAAGAGAACTGGATATAAACTATGGACGCATAGTTCTCTCTGAGATAGTGGCCTCAATGGGATCCCTTGCAAGCAGAGACCTCTCTACCACTGATGTCGTCTGCTGGTTTCCTCGGTTTCTTCAAATGCTAATCAATGACTTAATACCGAAGGATGCTCTTGCTATTAGACAGGGATTTGCCAGAAGCCCCACATCTGAATCGCTAGGGATGGGCACTAAGTCACTTGCAACCATTGCTAATCAGGATAAACATCAAGGTAAACCAATGTCTACTCCTGAAAATATTCAAATGTGGCTTAGATATGATGCAGGAGTTACCAATTTGGAGGCATCATCACAAGTCTCATCACATGCTCAAAATCCATCTGTTCATGCTGAGGCATTTGATGAGATTCCTGATGAGGAAAGCGATGATGCACAAGGAAATCAATCAGGTAATCTCTCTCTGCATACTATTCATTCCTCCTCCTACGTTTCTGATTCCACGACCCAAGAGACTGCTAACCCGCAGAATCTATCCCAGGGTAAGAGCCATATTTCTGACTCTGAGTCTGATACACATTCCTATTCTCTATCACCCCTGTTAACGGAAGTCAGAAAACCAACACGTATATATATACAAGATGATGAGGAGAATGAACCTGAAGAGCAGCAACTTATTCGAAAGAAAGCCAAACTTTTCCACGCTGCTACTTCACAACCACAGTCAAACCCTAGCGTGTCACACGCAACCACTCCACCTCACGCGAGTGGTTCACCCCTTGAACATTCTGCACATAGGGATTTTGATTTTGGTGAGGATGATGTACCTCTTGAAGATACTGTTGCTTCAAGAGGACATGGAGTCTTAAGAACTTCAGCCGTACCTTCACCGGTACGTACTGATGCTGCAAAGAGGATCGGTTCTAATGTCGTACAAGGACACTTTGCAGCCTCTCAGCCTGAGATTCCAACTCAGGAACAAACAGAATTTGATCCCATAACTGTCAACAACATTTCTTATCAATTTTCTGCAGGTACTGCTTCACTATTTGGATCAATCATTGAAGACATACACGAGCGTGAGACAGGGAGTGTGTGTGAGAGGTTAGGGAGAGAGGGACCTTCATTTTCAAGGCCCGAAACCGAGCGTCAAATACCAACAGAACGAGTATTAGAGCGAGGTCACCTAAACCAAACACCGTCCCTTAACACTGAAAATCTTGATACGCGTATGACTTCAATGGAAAATCAGATAAAGCAGTTCGGGCAGACGATGGGGCAGTTCGGGATCAATATTGGAAACAACCAAAGGGCTCTAGACGACTACGCAGCAAGAATGGCAAGTCAAGCTACAGCTTTTGATGATTTGACAAATAAGGTAAATGACTTGGGCCATGCTGGTGGTGTCTTGGGAAGCACTCTCAATGAGAGGATGGGGGCATTGGAGTCTACAATGCATACAATGGCTGTGGAAATCAGTAGAATGATGTTCGCAGTCAGGAGTTTTGTGCCCCCGGAGTGCTTCGAGTCGCAACAACCTCCCCCCGATGCTGGTGCAGGTGGTGCAGGTGGTGCTAGTGGAGCGGGAGCCTCTGGTTCTGGTTTTGGAGGTTCCTATGCAGTTGGTGGATCTGAAGACCATGGTGGAGCTCAGGATAACTCACCTAAGGGGGAGAGTGGAAAGGAGACGAGACAGCAGGCAGTTCACATCGAAGAAATTGAAGAACCCGCTGATCTTGTCAAGGAACCAGAAGTTGAGCCGTCTGTTGATGAAGAGGCTCTGAGGATGAGAAAGGGTAAGGCAGTAATGGTTGATGAACCATTTGTTGATCTGAGTCATCAGGAAACAGTACAGGAGGTACTTGACTCAGATTCTGACATGGAAGACGTACCGCTGGCACATGCAATAAAAAGATCTTTGAAGGAACAAGGTGGAGGTGCTGGGATGTCTTCCGGAATGCCTGAAGAACTTCCTGTTGATGAGGAAACCCTTAAAGCTCAACAGTTAGCCTTGGAACAAGCTCAGTTCCACAAAATGAAGATGATGCAAGAACATGCTGCGTTCCTAGAACAGAAGGTGGAGCTACAAGGGAAGCAGTATGAGTATGAGCTTGCAAGGCTAGCTAATCCTCAAGTTGATCTGGACAAAAGAAGGATAGGGCAGAAATGGGATGAAGCAAGGAAGATATTGATGGGACCCTGTACGAAAGGAGTTCATAATAACGAGGCAGATGACCTGTTCTACAACCTGAATTTGCAGAATCCAATGACTTCGGACTACATCAGTGCATTGAAGAGATTAATTTCTAAAGTCAGGGTTGGATACAATGCTACGCTCAAGGAGTGGCAGGTTATTTTGTCTTTGGTAGAAGGTGTCCCAACATCTTTCTTATATGTGGATGACCATTTCATAACGAGAAGATCTGCGTCAGAGTTGTACTTGCTAGCAACTAAAATTCAATACTCTCAATCTCAGGAGCTAAGCATTCTGTATAGGGATCAGTTAATGCAGCTAGCAGAGGACAAGGGTCCAGAATTCTCAGCTTATCCAAATTTTGTCCGTATGGTGGTTCAAGGAAAGATGAAGAGGGTGAGCATGGAGGAAAAGGACTTAATGGAACTTTCAGTGGAATCTCTTAAAGCTGTATGTAGACAAATGATGGGTAAGGGATTCGCCTCTGAGCTTAAAGATAAATCCGTGAGGATCATTGAAAGAGTCATATTCTTGAAGAGCAATGAGGTGTGGAAGTGTGATGTCATTGCTCCAAACCCTCTCGACAACGTGAAGATTGAGCCGGAGCTGATAGAAAAGAACTGGAATATTCTTCAAGCAATGAAGAATGTAGATGAAGCTTTGACTCTTCCTTCTGGAGAACTGGAACAAGGAGAAATAAGGGAGGCAGTTGGCGTTCCAGGGAAAGATAGTGTATACTGGATACACTCTTATGCTGATGATACAGCTGATGCCTTAGCATACATAGATGCAGACCAGAAACAAACACTCTTGCATATGAGTAGACAATGGCTGCTACAGACTCAAGATGCTGCATTTCTAGAGAAAGTGTTATATGTGTTCAAATGGGGCGAAGTGGAAGACAAGTTTGTTGAAGAAAAGCAGAGACTCATGAGTTAGCTGTCTGAAGTAATTGTGGAGAAGAAGCGAATGGAGCGAGATGCGGCTAGTGTCTATAATACTGACCGTGTCAAGGGCTACCCCAAGATGATATATCGTTATCTCAAAGCCACTAAATCTCATTGGAAACCTCAGCTCATAATGAAGAACTTTGAGGAAATTCCAAAGATCAGGACTACTCAGGAGGTTGATAAACTCAGAAGGCTTTTCAAACATCCTAACCCAGAGCCCAGGAACCCTCTAGAAATGGAAGCTGTAAGTCTGTTGAATGCTAGGTGGAAGTAGCTTCACGATCCAGTGTACAAGAAAGAACAGCAGCAGAAGGAGAAGCGCAAAAGGTAGAAAGAAGAGAGAGACCAAGCTGCTGAAGCTAGAAAGAGGAAACGGAATTAGGGTTAAAGGTCAGAGTGGTGTGAACTTGAAGTTGGAAAAACTTCATGTCTTTCGGTTGCTTTAACTCACTTGAGGAAATTCACCTTAGAGTGAATCCAATAAGGTGATATAAGTTTGACTAGAAGGTATGAAATAATCCAGGTGATAGGAATCATTCAAATGATCTTTAATTCGAGGTTCGAATTCTGTTTCTAGTTTTTAAGTTCTTTGCATTGTTTTCAAGTACTTTTCAATTGTATATTATTCAAGACTGTAATGTTAATTATCTTTTCTCGTCTCATTGTTTAGTTGAGTTATCCTTCATTAATTTGAATGTCATTGTTAGACAATCAAATTGGGGGAGATTGAAAGGCAGAGTGTATAAACTTGTAACACTATATCTAATGTAACTCAACTAAAGGAAAAGACACTTAACCAGAAGACAATCAAGAACAGGAAGTCACAAGAAATCAACACTAAATGAAGACAAGGTAATTGATACAATTAAACATGCTAACTATGATCAAGCCAAGAAGAAATCATTGAGAGAAGTTCAAGTCAAAGTTGTTCATGCCTCGGTGATTTGATAAATCAAGAATCAAGATCATAACTATTAGTATCAACAAGACCAATTGATTTCAAGTGAAGAAGAAGGAAAGCAAATATTGGAAAGCCAAGTTATTCAGTGAATATGGTAATTTATTCAAGAAGCAGAAACACTATCAAGACTAGTCACTTATGAACCAGACCAGTGCATCAAGTGTCAGGACATTGATAGCAAGTTTATGTCAGTAATAAAGAACCATGTTCAAGAGCTTGTTGAAGAATAAAGAAGACATGAAGATATCACAAGTTCAAGATGTGCATTGAAGTTTCAAGTTGAAGACCAGAATATTTTCTAAGTACTAAATGTTCTGGATGGCTAAGTAGAAATTCTCAAGTAGAAGTTCTACTTAGGAATTTCGAGATAGCCAAGTAGAAGTTCTACTTAGGAATTTCGAGATAGTCAAGTAGAAGTTCCACTTAGGAATTTCGAGATAGCCAAGTAGAAGTTCCACTTAGGAATTTCGAGATAGCCAAGTAGAAATTCTCAAGTAGAAGTTCTACTTAGGTGCAGCTTCAACATGACACATGGCATCTTCTGATTGGCAGATTTCCAAGCTTTCAAGTTAAGGCAAGATTTATGTGGACACCACTGGGCCACGTACATCTTAGCTGTTGAAGACTACAGGACATAGACTACATGTAGTATAAATAGAAGTACTTGTGTAATGTTTTATTAAGAATAGAGTGAGCAATTCTAGAGAAAAACACAAGAGAAAGAGAGAGTGCATTCACAGAGCTTAGAATCCTTCACTTCTCTCTGACCTTCTGTTATACTTTGTAATGAATGTTGTAGCAACCCTTTCAAGTTATATATAAAGAAATATATTCCTTGAATCTGTGTGTTCATTTATTGCATCGTTTTTATTACTTCTCATATTCAAAAAGTTGTATTCACCCCCCCTCTACAACACATTTGGACCTAACATATATCTGGTGTATTCATCAACAATAACCAAAGCATATCTTTTCTTTCCAATAGACATTATATTTACTAGACCAAATAAATCAACATGCAATAAGTGATATGGCTCAAGAATTGAGGATTCAGTCTTACTTTTGAATGAAGTTTTCCTTTGTTTTGCCTTTTGACATGAGTCACATAGGCCATCTGGAGTAAAAACTGATTTGGGCAATCCTCTCACAAGATCTTTCTTCACTAGCTCATTAATGCTGTTGAAATTCAGATGAGAAAGTCTCTTGTGCCAATCCCAGCTTTCTTCAATTGATGCTCTACTCAGTAGACTGATTGCAGAGCCATCAGAGTTTGTTGAAAGCTTGGTTTCATAAATGTTACCATGCATGTATCCCTTCAGAACAACTTTGCCTGTAGATTTGCTTATAACTTCACCGTGTTCTTCAAAGAAATCCACATGATAACCTCTGTCACAGATTTGACTAACACTTAGCAGATTATGTTTGAGTCCTGAGACTAGAGTTACAGTTTCAATGATGACATTCCCAAGATTGATATTGCCATATCCCAGAGTCCTTCCTATGTTGCCATCTCCATAAGAAACACTTGGGCCAGCTTTCTCCACAAATTCTGATAGCAGGGCTTTATTTCCAATCATGTGTCCTGAGCATCCACTGTCCAGAACAAGGATATTTTTCCTGTTACCCTGCAATCACAAAAACCACTAATGATTAGTTTTAAGGACCCATACTTGCTTGGATCCTTTGGCCTTATTAAGTTTGTTAGCTTTTGCAGCAGAAGTCTTATAAGAGTTTGTGCTAACATTCTTTTTATCAGAATTTATACATGTAGAATCAATCTTGTATTTATTCAAAGAGGGTTTAAGCTCATAATAATCATAATACAAATTATGATACTCTTTGCATGTATAAATAGAATGCCAAATACTGCCATAGTGAAAACAAGGATTCTGTGGCTTAAATCTAACTGAACCACTCTTAACTCCTGACTTAGGAGGTATAGAGTTTATATTTTTATTCTTCTTGCAAAAAGTAGCAAGATGGTTAGGATTTCCACAGTTGTAACATTTCTTCATAGGAGCATTGGGAATAGGCATATAGTTATTGCTTTTACTGATGCCTACCTTTCCATTTCTGTTTTTCCTAGGTTCTTTTACCTTGTTCACTCTTTTTAACTCCTTCAGCTTGTGTTTAAGCTGTTTATGAGACATTAAACTAATATTTATTGATTTGACTTCATCATGTTTTGGTTTGTCAGATTTTGGTACAAACCTCATATTATTAATTTTGGGTTTTGCAGTCTTTTCAGTAAATACAGGTTTAGAGGTCTCAGCTTCTAGGTTGGCAGTTTTCTTTTTATCAGTGTAACCTAGACCTTCTTTCCAACAATCATTTTCTATGATAATCTGAGTATTTTTACCAGAGTTAGTCCAAGTTTTAATATTGTTTCTTTCTTTAGCAAGTTCATATTCAAGATAAGCATGCCTTTTCAATAATTCAGTTTTAATAATAATAGCATCATCTCTCTCTCTTTCTGAATTTTTAACATCTGGACTAATTCTAATTCTAGATAGTCATTTCTCTTTCTAAGGTCTAGACTTTCAGATTTTATTCTTTCATTTTCTAAAGTCTGATATCTGTAGCTAACATGCAAGTTTTTAAGAAAGAGTCTTAACTCAGATATATCAGTAGTATCAAAAGCTAGAGTAGAGTGAGGTACCTTGGTCTCAGTAGCTTCAGAGATACTATCAGCATTTGCCATCAAGGCATAGTTCATCTCATCTTCAGAGTCTGAAGTGTCAGCCCAGTCCTTCTTCTTTGTGATGTAAGCTTGACCTTTATCAGCTTTGGCTTTCTTGCACTCAGGTGCAAAATGTCCTTTCTCACCACAATTATTTCATTTGATCTTGGACTTGTCCACTTTCCCAGACCTGCCTTCCTTTCCCTCGGCTTTTCTGGACTTCATTTTGGATCTTAACTGTTGTATAATAACAGAGTGGCTCTGATGCCAATTGTTAGGTCCGGAATAACGTAGAAGGGGGGTTGAATACGTTATTTAGAAATATTTCGATTTTTGATGTGAATATGAAATCAAGAAAGCTGAATCGAAATAACACAACTGTTTGGGAAATATCTTTAAATAGATAAAACTCGGAGGTTTGCTACAAAATCTTTCACAATCTAATCCTATGGATCAACTACAAAATCAAACACTCCTAGGATAGTTTAGGCACGAGGACCTTCTATCCGACACTTCCTGAAAGCGGGCCAAGCCGGCTTTCCTACTAGATGGACTGTCTAGCAGCTTACACAGAGAAGATATAAGAGAGAGAAGAGATAGTTGTGTGTTGAGGTGTGTTTTAAAATGAAATACAACATGCCTATTTATAGATTATAGAAAGTCACTATGTTGTACTATTCCAACAACCCCCATGGGCCCCACCAACCGTAACCGTCATTTGCACAGTAACCGTCATTTGCACAATAACCGCTATTTGCATCGTAATCACTATTTGCACAGTAATCACTATTTGCATAGTAATCACTATTTGCACAGTAACCACTATTTGCATAGTAACCGTGCATAGTAATCTTTGCATAGTAACCACGCATAGTAATCTTGCATAGTAACCGTGCATAGTAATCTTGCATAGTAACCACGCATAGTATTACTATTCTTGGGCTTCCCTCTTCTGTTTATTCTGCTTGAGATATTATGTATGTCCTTGATCATCAATAGGCTTTGGCAATTCTTTCTGTGAATTAATGTGTTGATCCCTCTCGTATGTGCTAACACTTAGTGCGCTGGTCTGGTTCACAAGTGAGTAGCACTGATCTTGATCTTCACACCTTCGTTACATTCCAATTGATTAGCCTGCAACAATATCTTCAAATAATAAATACATGGAATCTTTTGACCCTTCAACTGAATCATCTGTACATCTTATTCTGTCCCTGAGGCTTGATCATGTTAATGAACTTCTTTCAGCGACTTGATCCTTGTTGGTGCCTGTTCTTCAAATTTCACGATCCCTGTATAGAGTTAATATTATTTATCTTTTATCCCAGTTGAGTTATATATATGTCCTCTATTACATATTACATTTTTATGCTTTACAATTATAAAATTAATTAAAAACGAAGAAAAGATTAAATTCGAATTAAAAATTCTTACACACTCAATTAGTGGTAGTCACTAATTTTGGGATGAATGTCAACTCAATATCACTATTTTCCTATTTTCTTAATTTTTCAATAATTTTTAACTAGTTTGTGAAATATATTAAAAAATTAATTAAAAACGAAGAAAAAATTAAATTCGAATTAAAAATTCATACATACTCAATTAGTGGTAGTCACTAATTTTGGGATGAATGTCAACTCAATATCACTATTTTCCTATTTTCTTGATTTTTTAATAAATTTTAACTAGTTTGTGAAATATATTAAAAAATTAATTAAAAACGAAGAAAGGATTAAATTCGAATTAAAAATTCATACACACTCAGTTAGTGATATTCACTAATTTTGGGATGAATGTCAACTCAATATCACTATTTTCCTATTTTCTTGATTTTTCAATATCTTTTAATTAGTTTGCGAAATACATTAACAAATTAATTAAAAAAGGAAAAAAGGTTAAATTCATACACACACCGAATTAAAAATTCATACACACTCAGTGGTATTCACTAATTTTGTTCTATGTATTTTTAATTTTTAATTAATTTTAAATTTTAATTTAATTTTCACAATAATACGCCCGCCATGTTTCATTGCGGACGCCGCCATGTTTCAATGCGGGCAGGGGGGCCAGGGGGATATCCACGGGGGCTGTGGAACGGGACCTTCCCTAAAAAGCTTATTGAGCTTATACCACTAGCTTGGGCCTAGGGTTCATGACAAATAACTAGTCTTTATTGATTCGTAGTCTTGAAGAGGCCCAAACCATTAACTCTGCTGCGGCCCAACTAATCGTGTAAGTCTAGCCCGACTAATGTTTGTTTTTTAAATAAATTAGAAATAGAATTAGGCGCCCTAATATCTGAGCTTGACTTTTGTTGACACGAGTCCCTCACCCTCCGTTACGAAACTGCTACTCCGATTACGATAACACTCTTATCTCCGATAGTCGTAATATTTTGTGTTTATCCATATTAATTATTATGTAGTCCTTGTTGTAGAAAAGGATTGATGGATGATAGTATATGTAGTTTTCTCGATTTATCTATTTCTTCATACGATTAGGGTATTGTTTTATCATTAAATCTTTTATGCTATTGGCTGTATAATGTAGGCTTTTCATATGATTTTATTTGTTAATGCTTTGCCAAATTTGTTGTTTGATATTTGTTGTATGTTGAATGTGATTTACATACCAAATAAGACTGGGGTTCAACCCAACCCCACCCCTACCCCAACCCCCACCCCCAACCCCAATTAAACACAATGTTCCATCTGTAGTTTTGTATCAAATTAGAGCTTTTGCTTTCTTAAATTATTACAATTTAGGTTTGTGATGACTTGGTTCATTTCAAATTTTCAAGGTATTGTGAATGATGTGTGGTAATGTGAATTTTGACTTTTTTTTTTTGATTTTTTAAGCAGGCACTTTTGCTTCTTAACTGTTGTCCTCAAGCTAAATGGCTGCTTTAGAAACCAAACAGGTAAAACTAAACATTTCTGATTTTTATGTTTATGTATGTGTGTGCCACTCTATTTCAGTTCCACAGCGTTACAAATCTTCCTAAAATGTCTTTAGTTTCTACTTCTAACCAATTGTAATATATTTTATAACAGGTGACGCTGGATGTAACAATCAAAGAATCGCCACCAGGATATTTTTATGGCAAGATAGGCGTCATAGACGTTTGTTATTGGCCTTGCAGCTCAAAGGCAATTGCGGATACAACAAAAGATGCATTGGACAGTCTACCATCTGAGTTTTTCTTGCGGACTGTAATGACACATTCGCAAGGAAATCGGCATTTCTTGGCTGTGAAGCGGTAAGAGGAATCATTGATTGCCCATATCAGAAAAGGCCTGAACTTGTATCAACGAAAGGAGATTGTGAGGTAAATATTTGATTGTTAACATCTGTATATAATATAATAGTAATATAAAATGAGAAACATAATATATAAAAATAAGACAATGAATATGGAAGAACATAAAATAAAATACAAGTGCTTCCCTAAATTAGTTTGATTCATCCTATTATCTATTTAATACTCAAATAAAATGTGTGTGAACCGAAATGGAGTTGAAACATATATCATCTCTCATGCTACCAATGGTTTATCATATCATACACCTAATATGTTTTGTAATATTACAAGTAACATAGTATAATAGTGATATAAAACATGTAACTACTAAGGCAGAGGCTCAGCCCACCCCAACCTCCCTTATGTATATGTATTTCAAATACAGTAATTGCCACTGGCTGCATGAGTTGGACTTTTAACACCTTCTCCATTAGGTCTATCCTTACCAAACACTTAAGATAACTCATCACAGAATGAGAAAGATTTATTCCTCAATCCCTTAGCATTTGGGTGGCTCTATTAAAATTAAATCAAACAATTATTAAAATCATAAAAGATTTTATAGTATGAGCATTTGAATAAGTTATTCTATATTTCACGAACTTTAATAGATCAGAGGGTGATTGCATAGTGGTGGTGAGAAAGGGAGCCCAATGAGAGAGAAAATGATGAAATAAATGTCAAGGGGCACTACTTCTTGAGAACCGGTAATTCGAAAACTATATCTGCAGTATGCTCTGATCTTTCTACTCAATAATGAATAATCAAACTGCCAAGCAACAAAATCAAAGACCACACGAAAAGATGCAGCTATATAAATATTGTCACGACTCATAATTATACTTACAGAACCATACGACATCAAAAACTCAGGCTATGACATTGACACCCAAATGAATATATACACATGAATCCTTAGAGATACACCCTGAAGTTGAGATTTTAGCTTGTAGAACTTTTCGATCTGATGTCATGTTCTAATAAGGTCTTTTTCCATCACTTTGACAGCTCCCTGCACACGAGTACTTCAGCTAAACATATACAGATACTCAAGATATAGCCTAAACTTAAAAGACACTACAATCTATCAAACAATCATAATAAAGTACAAAAATGGTATTTAACTTATCAACAAATCCATCACTTTTTTTAGTACTTTAAGATGCCACTTGAAAGCTTGACAACATATGGGACTTCAAACACCAAAAAGTACAATTAAATCACAAAGAAACTAAATTTTAAATGTAGATACCCAGGATCCCTTACCAAGCATGAGTTACTTAAGAATCAATATCTATTATTCAGGATTATTCCTCTGGGTTTCATTTCCTGCAACCGCGAGCAGTGTACGCATAGTATTGATGAGACTATAAAATGATCAATTGACTAGTGTCTAAACAGTCTTACTTAACATTAATATATACACAATAGATGAATACAAAGGGTCATCTCCACTCAAAAACTGCATATCAACTAAGTCCAGGTTGCTTCACATACCAAAGCCAGTGCATATTGGATTACATAATTGCTTTCAGCTGTTCCTTCAGGCTGCAAAATGAAAAGGAAACATTTGCTTTCAGAAACTTACCCAAACAGCCCCCATATAGAAAAAGAAAAATATATTCTAGAAAAGCAAAGCAAATTACTGAATATAGAAGGAAACAAGTTCTAGAAAAGAATACCCGACATACAAATAGATTCAAAATCAGAGTGCTTTGCTCCATGAATATTGGTATGTTGCGACCCAAATAAATTTGTCAAATCGAAACAAAGGATTTGAAGGTAATTTAGCACAAATCGAACCGATTCCAAACGCGGTTTGTGCTTAATTAGGGTTTGTGCTTTGAATTTATGAGATGAATATACCAATTTGTGGGAGATGGTGTAAATTAGGGCTTGTGATTGGATGTGAGAGAGACGGAGAGGAAGATGGTGAGAGAGACGGAGAGGAAGACTAAATTAAGGTAATTATTGAGAGAGAGAGGGAGAGAGCTGCGAGAGAGAGGGAGAGAGCTGAGAGAGAGGGAGAGAGCTGAGAGAAGAAAAGTGAGAGAGTAGAGATGTAAAATTGGGGGAACTGAAATAAAATGTTGTTTGTGTAATTATAAAGGGGAAGGTATGTGTAAGCGTCATTTTTTTAATTTTTAAAAAAGGGGATTAGACAACGGTTGTCTTTACAAGCGATGTTTGAGATATGCTTTAACATCGGTAATGAAACAACCGATGTCTAAACTACTTTTAACATCAGTGACATTTCTAACTGATGTTATATCTACCAATTCTAGTAGTGAATCATTTTTGAAATGCTTTATTTATAAGATTGTGAAATGAAATTGGTTTACCATTGGAAATGTCAATTGCTTTACACACATTTTATTATCAATTGTTGCTTTATCTATTCAGTTGATATCCTGTTGTTATCCAGTACCAGTATTATTCATCTTGTTATTCCATTATTGTTGGAAGCCAGCTTTACTTCTATTTCCAGTTTTTCAGTTAAGTTACTTGCTGAGCGTTGGCTCATTATTATATTTTGTCTAACCCTTTTGACAGTAACTGAGAATCATGGTTCGTACTAGACAGATCGCGAGGAAGCGCGTTATCCTAAACCCTGTTGTGGTTTCTTTCGAGTTGCCATCCGAGGTAGATGCAATAACAGCTCAGTGAGGAGATCTTAGATAGTTGTGAGAACTGGTAGTAGAACTTTTGGAATTAATGGTTTGTAATAATGATTTTGAATTGAATTCAGGTTTGTAATAATAATAATAAGTAGTTAGACGTTTGGTTTGCTTGTTTCATACCATTACCTGTGAAAGATCCAGGTGAGTAGAGTTGGGGCCAGTCAGCATGCTATATCTATATTTACTTTTTAGGGTGTTTATATATAGTCAGTGACTCTCCGATCTAGGCCCCAAATTGGGAGGGCGTCACACAATCGCCTCTCTTTATTTTTTTTGCCGCTACCATGTATTGATAAAACCCGAAACCCAGTGTGTATGTTTGATATTCGTTTGTCCTCCACAAACGAAAACTGCCCTCCTTCTAGCGCCAAATGTTGTTGGAGGAATTTCGTAACAACACGAAATCGGAGGGGTGCTGGAATAATAGAGCGAATTTGTATGAATGTAACTGTTTTTAGGGATTTAGGATTTGTGAAAAAGAGAGGAGCTGGACTTGGTAGGTGTCTCGATTTGTCTCGTGTATCGGATCCCTTTGCCAAGATCACGCGTACCAATTTATATTGGATCAAGAAACAGCTTAAAGTCAAAAGTTGGTAGGAGGTACTTTTGGAATGACTTATTTTGTTTTTTGGATTTTATTTGATTAAAGTTAATATCATCATTCAAATAGATAATTATCAAATTTATTTTTATGTTTACATTTTTAATTATTCATAAGTCACTCATAATATAAAATTAGCCAAACAAATATTGACTTAAAATTTTTACTTTTCACTTATAATTTTAAGCAACTTTAAATCATAACTAATAATTTTAAGGTTAGCCAAACGACATCTAACTTTCTTGTAATTAACTTTACTTTCTTCTAATTAACTTTCCCTGAAAAGCTTATTGTGCTTATACCACTAGCTTGGGCCTTGGGGTCATGACAATTAACGGGTCTTTATTGATTCGTAGTCTTGAACAGCCCACACTATTAAATCTGCCGCGGCCCAACTAATCTTGTAAGTCCAGCCCGACTAATGTGTTTTTTCTAAAAAAAATTAGAAATAGAATTACTGTAGGTGCCCTAATATCTGAGCTTGACGACTTGTTGACAGCAGATCTGAGTCCCTCACCCTCCGTTACGACGCTGCTACTCCGATTACGGTAACACTCTTATCTCCGATAGTCGTAGTATTTTGTGTGTGTTGATATTAATTATTATGTAGTCTGTCTTTGTTGTAGAAAAGGATTGATGGATGATAGTATATGTAGTTTCTCTCGATTATCTGTTTCTCCATTCGATTAGGGTATTGTTTTATCATTAAATCTTTTATGCTATTGGATGTATAATGTAGGCTTTTCATATGATTTTATTTGTTAATGCTTTGCCAAATTTGTTGTTTGATATTTGTTGTATGTTGAATCTGGATTACTGATAAAATATTCACACAATTCTCTTCTCATTCAAGGGTGGAGGCACTCGCCTCAAGTTTATTACAATACATCATAATTGTTTATATAACCAATCCCTAATCAATAATAACGGAAATGATGGATTGGTTACTTAATAATTACACTTTACAGTTTTCAAATTATACATTTTGTTTTAATAATTTCAGATGGCTGAGGACAAATTGTACATTTGTTTAGAAGCAAAAGGTATCCTCCACCAATCTCAATCTATTAGTAAAAAACAGAAGAAGAAGAAGAAGAAGAACCAAGGTAATAACAATGGGAATAATAATCAGTACATGATATTATCCGTCAGATTGAGTGACTTAACAACACAGCTACCAGATGCACCTCAACTCAAAACTGAGATAGTTTTTGATGGCCCTCGATCTATGGGTTGCGGTCGTTTTGAATCCAACCTCGTTTTCGCTGGCGGCAGGTTTGCCAAACAAAATGACTTCATTACCTTTGATTTGAACACTCATACGTTGTCTTCCAACACATTTCCTCCTATGCAAACTCTCAAAGTTAAGCCTATTGTATTCGAGCTCAATAAAAGGCTATATGTCATGGATTTAAGTTCTGGCGTTCGTGAAAGGGCAATCGAGTACTTTTATCCCCCTGAAAATCAATGGCACGAACTACCTCTATCTGGCCAAGACTTCATTATCCGTCATAATCTTCAAGCACCGAAAAACAGTCGTAACTGCTCTTTTGTCCTTATGGGCAACACATGTTGCTTTCATACGCCACCACTCCCCTTTGCATATTTTCATCATCCCAACTACATATACAATGATTGGTTGCCTCTCAATGAAATCCATCCCTTCTCTGGTGTGGCCACTTGTTACCGTCAGGAGGGTTGTAAGGATAGTATGACTATATCTTTGGACAACGGAGTCGTAAGAGCACATCAATTTGTTGTACATGAAGGCTATTGGGGAAACCCTATAGAGCTTTTCAAAATCACAACCTCTGAATCCAACACAGACATCTCTAGCTGTTTTGCCGATTTCCAAGGTGGCATCTTCAGCCTTTCCGTCTCGGATAAGTCCTGCTTCCATGTCTACACATTTAATTTTTCTATTATCGGGGAGGAATCTGATAGGACTATGAAGGTCAAGTCCTCCTTGTTGTCTCACTACCAGATAGAATATAAACATTTACTTCATGAAACCGACGTACTTGGCATTGTTGGCTGCTTCGCCTCGTAAGATCTTTACTCTTCAGATTGATTGATTGATTTTACATTCCCCCCCCCCCCCCCCAGCTCCCTCTTTAAAGTTGTGAAACCCACACTAGTGCTAAACTGGTACATGCGATTTTTTTTCCTTTTCTTCTGCAGATCTCCAAATCATCAGACATTCAAATCTGCAGATGAGGCTTTCAATAAGTATATGAGAAGGTGAGGTCACTCTAATTTAGTGTATCATCAAAGGTTTTTGAACATGCTAGTGATCTATCTATGTGTTCATATAACATGGATCGTGAAACTAACTAGTTCTATACTTGGGGGAGTAATTTTTTATTATTTTTTACTTCATAAAAAATAGAAAGCTCTTATGCTCATAAAAGTTGTTCAGTAATTTTTGATTTATTTACATTTTCGAATCGATTCTTGGGGTATGGTGATATTGGATCATACGAACTTTTCCTCCCAAGTTACTGCACTGCTGTTATTGACTCTTTTTTTTTTTTTTTTTGTAATTTTGCCTTGTACAGATATGGATGGAGATGTGACGATGACCCCAAGATGTTTGAATTTGAGGGAGAAAGATACCCTGTATGTTAAGCATTATTTTGTTATCAGTGAATCCTTTGATTTAGGCGTCATTGTTTCTGGAAAATGACTTGTTATAAGATGAGCTTAATTGGTTATCTTTTCAACCTTTGCAGGTCCCGGATGAAGTCATTGATGGTGGTTGTTTTGATTACTATTATGGTGCATTTATGTGATGGGGAAATATTAGTTGCTACACCTAAATGTATGGGGGCTCCTGGAGTGTATAACTATTATTACTGGATGATGTTTTGGTTTGTAACTTTATGCATCGTAGCTTCAATTAACTGTTACTTGACAATATTATGCTTATCTACTATGTCCTTGAGAAGCAACAAAAGCTTTAGGAATTCTTTTCATTTGGCTAATCTCTACTTTTTGCTATTTATGCTTGCCTTTTGTAAATAATTGCTTTTTGTGATGACCATGTTGCCGAAACACATAAATGATATCCCGAAGCATCAAGATCTCTAAAAGAGGAATGTCACTCAGGGTGTCTTTAAGCAAAATACCAGCTCAGCTAAGACCACTGTATACACAGGTGGTTGTTACCCTTGTTATGATCGGTTTGGTTTGCACGAGGACAATTTACTCTCAAGCGATTGGTGCTGCAGGTTGGCTTCAAGTTCTTAGTCCTTACTGTATACGCAGGTGCTTGTTACCTTTTTTTTTGCATCTCCATAGTCTATAGAGCTCACAGTAGAAGTCCACTTTTCGAAATAAATGTCAATTTCATTCTTAACTCAGATTTCAGACATAAGTTGAATTATAAAGTTTTTAAATTCTGTCAGCCCTACCTGCATCTAATCCTATTGCCTGACTATACCTTGTCTGACTTTTCTCTCGACTGAGAATCATTTTTTTTTAACTATAGATTCAACCCTACTAGCTTGTGAACTTTCAGGTCGTCTTAGCTTGTGAACTTTCTGCTTGCCAGAACTTAATAGCTTTCTTTCACCGAAGTCCTGAGCAAATGCTTGTTTTCCTTACCCAACATGGTTTCCTTCCTCTAGTGGAGCTACTGGAGGTTCTCAATAATTGTGTAAGTTATTCTATAGGGCTTTGGATTTACTATAATTTTTTAACCTAGCTATTGTTGTACATTTGGCAGCTTTGATAATAATCTTTTCCAAACAGGTCATATGCTCGGTGCTTCAAGTTTTAAATGAGATTACCAGGGATAGCACTGAAATTCAGGAAAACGCTTGTCTAGCAGGCCTGGTGAGTTGTGTGCAGTATTTCTTCTCTCAGGTCACATTTTGATAAGTAACATGAGATTCAGTGTTCTGAGTTGGCTTCTTCTGTATGTGGTCCATAATGAGTTGACAAGCTGGGATTGCACCATATACTAAAATTTTAAATATAGTTAACTCTACAAAATGGTGCGCACACACACACACTAGAATCTGTAGTCAATTACCGTGTTAACTTTTCTGGACAGAATATTTGAACCTGGATAAATAACGAAAGACTGTCTCATTAGTATGTAGCTTTTTATTTTGAAACTCTTTAGAGTTTGTGTTTTTTATTGGATAACACTATTACTATTTTCATTGCAGATTCCAACAGTAATGAACTTTGCTGTACCTGACCGCCCTCATGAAATTCGTATGGAAGCAGCAAAATTCCTGCATCAGTTTTGCCACTCAAGGTATATGGTTTTTCGCTATTGATCCCTGTGATATAATTGTATTTACCTGGTAATAAGATTACGAATTGACTCCTGCTTTATACAGCTGCATGACTTTGCATATGTTTATTGCTTGCCGTGGTATTCCCATTCTTGTGAGCTTTCTCGAGGCTGACTATACAAACCACAGGTTCGTGCTTGATGTGAATGTGAAACATTTACACTTTGACATGCCAAATGTTCCTTTTGGATTCATTATTTTATGTAGTTCTGGTAATTCCAGAGGATATAAGAATTGTTATAATCTTTCTTTGATTTTATTCTTGTACTTAAAAAACATATATATAAATTGTTAATGACATTGTAGATTCTCCTGAATTAAACATAGAGCACTCTCCGCACACAGAAATATTGAAGAACCCAGAGAAAGTAACAAATCTTACTTCTAATGTCAGAGCAATATAATCAGTGGCAAGGACCCAGTAACTTAGCATAAGTATATTGTGATAGCTAAATAAATTTAGTTGTAATAGCAGTCAGCTGTTTCTAAAAGTCTGAATTTACAAGAGTTACTTAAACTTGCAATTTCATAACGAGAAAGGGAAATATTCAAGTTCATTACAGTTTTGTAATCTTTCAGCAATGAATGGATCATAATAGTAACAAAACTCAGAGTTCTTAGTTGGAGGGCTTCACAACATATTAAATTCTCTCATGTGGTTGGATTAGCAAAAGTTTTTTGGTTGTATATATTAGCTAGTATCTTTGTTGCACCTTTTCTCGGTTTCTTTGTCAAGTCATCTTTTACAGATTTTTTGCATGACTTTCCACTTATTAAATGCATCTTGAAAGTTCTTTAGCAGGTCAAACTCCTCGTACATGCTTTTACCTGTAATTGTTTGCGTGTATAATTCAAGAATGTAACATGCAGGGAACTGGTTCATCTTGCAATTGACGGATTGTGGCAGGTATTTAAGTTTCAGTGGTCGAGCTCTAGGAATGATCTTTTCCGTATAGCTGCAAGAACTGGAATATTACTTAGGCTTATCAGCACTCTGTATTGTTTGAATAAGGCAACTCAATTTGCTTCCATTTCTATTGGAGGCGGGTTACTATGTGCTTTTGTAGTTTTCCAAAAAATGTCCAGTGATCATGAAATTTGTGGTTCAACCGAGTCAGTGGTCTCTGGAATCAATTCTCCTAATTATCGCAACGTAAAACATAAAATGAATGAAAATTCTTGCCCTCTATAACTCATGAATCTTTGCGCACTTCCGTTTCTACCGATTCGAGAAATTAGACTATCCGCATGAAATAATGATATGTTTACCCTTGATTTATAACTTCATGCATCTGCTTTTCAATTATATCATGTGCACACAATTTCGAGAACACCTGTTTATGATAAACAATAGACTTCTTAATTTCCTAGACAATAGAAGAGTCTCAAGTCTCCACAAATTATATTTACATTCCTGATGCCTCTCAAATGTTTACTCTAAAATTAAGCTTTAAGACACATAGGTCAATCAAAGAAATCACCTGAATATATGAGAATGGACCTTTTAAGCAAGGGAAAAAAAAAATACCAGAACAGCAGCAGGAGCAATTTGTTTTATATATTATTTTGTTCCTGTCTCCCAAGATCATCCTACTTATAGTAACATATAAGAAAGAATGTTTTACCGAGTTGCATCATATAACCTTGTCTTGGCTAAAACCTGTACTAACAATAATAGGAAATATACAGTCATAGATATTAATATGATAGTATTCTACATCCTAACACTACTGCTTGATAATTCTGAGAAAGCATTCTTTATTTTACAGAGGTTTCTGGATGTGGAAGAGAACATGCAAACTTGGAACCTGTGCTTAAAAGCTCACGAAAAGTTGCAAGTACGAAGGTAGTACCACCTCCATCAAGCAAGGGAGCTGCCTCTGCATCTGGAACTGCATCCTGGAGGGAGTCTGGTGTACTCTCTGGTTCTGGAGTTTTAAATGCTAGACCTCGGACTCCTACATCATCTGGATCAAATTTCCATATGGTTCCACATTCGAATGCTGATGTTATGAAGGGATATATAGATATGGTGGTCGACCTTTTACTGCTGTTTGCCGAGTCAGACACAACTGTAAAGTCCTATATGTGTAGTCACAGCATGCTCACTTTTATATTTCAGATGTTCAACAAAATAGAACCCACTATCCTTTTGAAGGTATCTAATATCTTTTATGGTTAACTTTGTCTATCCCTTTTTTGTTTAACCTAATTCTCTCTCTTAACCACTCTAATTATTTTTTCACTTTTGCTTATATTATTCAATAGCTGCTGAAATGCATAAATTATCTTTCAAACGACCCATGCTGTTTAGAGAATCTTCAGAGGGCAGATGCAATTAAACATTTGATC
Source organism: Saposhnikovia divaricata (assembly GCA_036435485.1). Lineage (NCBI taxonomy): Eukaryota > Viridiplantae > Streptophyta > Magnoliopsida > Apiales > Apiaceae > Saposhnikovia > Saposhnikovia divaricata. The sequence continues at coordinate 61,105,359 of CM071598.1, forward strand.
CCTAACCTTGAACTCAAAAAAGAGGAAGGTCCTCTTGTATCCCGCATCCACCATGAGGTCAGTGTTTCAAACATGTTTATCAACCAGTTATTCCTTATAGCAGCAAACACCACTATTTCTTATTATGCTATATTGAACCAACCATTAGTAATTGGGCTTGGAGATTCAGTTGCCATATCCAACATGAATAATGTAGTAGTAATGATTTTAGCTTGTGATGCTTCCCTATGATCTCAAAACGATTATAGGTTATAAATTTAAAGTGAATTTTCTTTGTGGGAGCTTGACTGCTTGCACATGATTGAGTGATGAGGTTGCTAGATTTTACAATATCTCTTTTAGGTCAATTCCTGAATTGATGCATTTCTCTGGAACAAATTATGCAAACTATTATATTGTATACATGCCAGCGGTAGATAAGTTAAAATCATTACTAACTCCTATGTTCGATGAAATACATTCAAACACTTGTCACCTGCGGCAAAAAATTAAAAGATATTTTTTCAAAATATTCAAGCACTGTAGATTTAATTCCTGACCGTAAGTTTAAATTGAATGTTGTCTAAATATTTTCAGGTTGTCATCACAATAGTGTCCCTAAAATATAATGGCACAAAGCAGTAGTTTTTTCTTAGCAAATTTAGTCCTCTATTATTGGTTACCTTCACATGGATACCGCCTATATTTTTAGCTTTTAACGTTCCTAGATACTTCATGCCGATGCTTGCCTCGGATGTCAAGTATTATTGCTTGGTGAGCTCAGAAAATGTATTAATACCTGTAGTATGGTGGAAAAATTTACCTTCTGGACCAAAAACAGAAGGCTTAAGTGAGAATAGAAGTGTCTTTTGTAACACAATTTATGTTTTTAGAATGTGAATGCTTACCAAAATATATCGTGATGCTTAATTGTACTGTTTTTGTGCTAGATTGTGTTAACAACAAATGTATCAAGATGCTGAAAAACTTGATTCTATTGAAAAAGTTTTGCTCCAAGTGCATGCGGATAGAACTTATTGATCTTTTCTTGTGCAATGGCACTGATTTATGTGATTGTCCCGTGTTAAAAGTAAAGCACTATCTCATGCTTTTTTACTTTGTCTATTATCTGAAGGCCCTCAATGCGCTATTTAATCTCTGCAAGTTAAATAAGAGGAGACAGGAACAAGCAGCAGAGAATGGAATCATTCCACATCTGATCCATTATATCATGTCCGTATCCCCTTTAAAAGAATGTGCATTGCCTATGCTTTTTGATATGGCACATGCATCACCTACCTCAAGGGAACAGTTAAGGGCTCATGGAGGATTGGATGTGTACCTGAGCCTACTTGAAGATGACATCTGGTCTGTGACGGCATTAGATTCTATTGCTCTTTGTCTGGCACATGACAATGATAAGAAAAAAGTAGAGCAAGCTATGTTGAGAAAGGATGTTGTTCCGAAGTTGGTCAACTTCTTTCAGTCCTGTCCAGAGCAGCATTTTTTTCATATATTGGAGCCTTTCTTGAAAATTATTACGTATGTCCTATTAAACCTGTGCTACATATCACTAAGACTGTAATTAAATTTTAATTCTTTGCCTTGCTGAATCTAGAATCTATGAATATGATGTGGAACAATCTAAATATATTAGTGTATATAACACTGTTTAAAATGAACCGCAGTTCAAATAATCTGAAGTTGGTCTTAATTTGTTAGTTTAATATTTAGCCCCTTTTTATTAGTAGGCACTTGAAGTGCATAAAGGGTTCGGAACCAATGGGATTTGCGGAAATTTTAATTAATGCTTATATTAGATTGTTGAACTTCCCTGTGTTCGTTAATACTCAAAGGTTAGGCTCGGGTGGTTTTTTTTTTTGATAGGTCAAGGATACACCTTATATGAATTTGTCTTCAATAAGTATTCAAAGATCTTCATACTTCCCATGTCCCATGTTGTAGCTCAAATATTTATATTCAAAATTTTCTTCCATTTCAGGAAATCGTCTTGAATATCCAATTTGGTTGCCCTCACTTAATGCCGTTACTCATTTCAAGGCTCGATCATCGGGATGCTATGGCCCGTCTGAACTTGCTCAAACTAATAAAGGTTGGAAATTATTTTTATTTTAAAAGTGTTTATTGGGTCAATCTCTAGTGACGCACTAGTGATTTAATAACTTGTCAAATTCATTTTTAGTTTTATTGGTTTTATCATGGTATTTGTTATTGTGAACCTAGAAGGTTTCTACTTTTCTTTTATAGGTCATGGTATTTACTTGCTTCTCAAAGCTGGTTTTATCTTTTTCTATTCTATATTTATCCTAAATTTTGAGAGCAAAATCATGTCTTTTTTTACTTTTGTTTTGTTTTTAATCCATAACACTTGACTACAAAACAAAGTAAGAAGAGCAAAGAACTATTAGTGCTTCCAATTGTTTCCTCTTGCGTGACATACAGATAATTTATGGTAGTTATATTTCTGTTATTGATTTGTTACTCTAGTGTATTTGTCACCTGTATATAATGAACTAAATTTGCAGGGAGTCTACTTGGGTGGTTAGCTGAGCCATAGCCCATAGATATTAAAAAAAAAGGAAGAGGAATTTGGCTGCACGTTATTTTTAATCAAAATACAAGCTTAGTTAGATATTAGGCTAAACCTCAACTAATATACTGTTTGATCGATTGTATCTCTAGCATCTTAAGATTTACCTTTCATACCTAGCATCCTCATTGGTACCTCTAGTACCTTTTATCTAAATGTATCAGAATCCTCGCAGCTTCCCTTAATGACTGAAGTGCTTGCATGTTTATCATTATCATTTTCTCCAATGTGTGAAAGTATACAGTCACATACCCTTCTGACAATACATTAAATGCACGTCTGAGAATCCTGATGAATTTAGACAAAATTGTAGTAGAGGCACAGATGAACAAACTTTAGTGCTAGTAGTGCACAAATAATCATTAGGGTTCTACAGGTATAATTTGATCAAACATGAGGTTGCTAGAAGTACTTGAGCATATATATTAAGCTCCAAATGTATTTGAAATTGCAGTCAGTAAATGTGATTTTGACTATTCAATTAAGTACATATTGGTTCCGGATCTCTGTGTCTAACATGTCATTCATTGAAGAAAAATCAGATAAGAAGATTGTTGAATCTAGTAATATAACCCAGTGAAAAATCAGAAGGAACCTCAATCTTGTGTCACTACTAGGATTATGTTAGTCTTATATTTGTTTTTCTATTTCAGGCTGTATACGAGCACCATTCATGTCCAAAGCAATTGATTGTGGAGAATGACTTGCCTAAAAAGCTTCAGAATCTAATTGAGGAGCGTCAAGCCGGACAGAGTTCCGGTGGACATGTTTTGGTTAAGCAGATGGCTACAACACTGCTCAAGGCACTCCATGTCAACACCATTTTGTAAACACCTTAATACAATCTCTTCTATATAGGAGTAAATATTTGATCGATCAAGGCCATATCCGTGCATTGCATATTTTTAATGTGAACTTGTTTTACTCCTTAATTATTATTAATGTATTGCAGCATTGAATGTGCATTTACTTCCTTTATGTGGTAGTGCATCGCAGTCCTTATATTTGGTTCTGCTGTGTAGGTGATCAATATGTCTGGAGTTTGTGCGGCATCTGATTTATGGATGCACTGTGATTGAGCTGCTCAAAGGTTCATCTCCATACTGTGATTTCGATTTCTGATTCCCTGGTCAGCTCTTTGGCATATTGCGCAGATTCTCTTCAAATAATGTTAGGCTCTTTTCTTGTAGTGAGCTACTTGTCACGCCCCGCCAACATTTAGCCTCTCTTGGTGCGGAATATTCTAGAGAAGGCCGGAAGGGTCCGGATGACTCTAGAATATAGTGGAACATTGCGGAGTTCTCTAGAAGGTGCTGGGCAATTCAAGAAGAATCTAGAAGATGGCGGAACGTGGTGGAGCCTCGTGGAATCTTCCGGAGCCTTCAAGAGTTGGGAACTTTCTAGAGACTTCCTATGTATGTTTGTATATTCTAGATATGGTAGGATCTAGAATTAACTTGTATAGATTGTTAGTGGAATAATCTAGAACCATGTGGGATGTACATGTTCTAGAATTCTCTCCAAGTGGTGGAGGAGCCTATAAATAGGTGAGACCCCTCATTTGGAGATAAGGAGAAATAGGGGGGATAGAGTGGAAGAGCAAGAGGCAAAGTTAGAGCATTCAAGAGGGAGAGCAAGTGTGCTTCTCTTGTGAGGGTTGAGTGCTAAGCTTTGTAACTAGCAAGGGGCTAGTGTGGATCAAGGGGATCCAACTCTTGTAATATTGGGATTACTAATAAAGAAAGGGTCTTTGTTAGTAAGTGTGGTTGTCTTCTACTCTTATATTTCTCTTGTTTCCGCTGCACAAGTGTTGGGGAACACTTGGGGTTGAGGCTGGTCTAGTAGTTCGCTTGGTGGGCGACGAGCGCTAGACGCCGGCACGGTTGGCTTAGAAAGGGGACGATTTCTAAGGCCGTGACAATTTGGTATCAGAGCCAAAGGTTGCGAAGGGCGTGACTTTGAAGGAAGGCAACAATGGGAAGCAAAGGAGATGAAACCATCACTGATGCTAGCAACGAGGGCGATCGAGGGAGGGAGGCCATTCCTCGCAATGACAAGGATAAGAGAACTCGTGCCTCAAGTAAGTCCCGTCAAAATTTTGATTTACTTGAAGAAAAAGTTACTACTCTTGAAAAAACTATAAGTGAACTAATCCCACGCTTTGAGCGAATGACACATAATTTCGAAACTCTTGAGCATCATATGCTTGGAGAAGTGGAAGAAGCCAAGTCCGACATCGAAGGGATAAGGAATGACGTCCTAGAGCTCCAAGATAAAGATAAGGCTAAAGAAGAACGTTTGCACGTTGTGGACACCAAAATAGAGGAGGCAATCAAGGAGCTCAAGGATCAACTTTCAAGGATCGAAGCCGGAATTGGAAATGGAGGGCTGGTGATTCGGGAGACACCGAGGCTCGAGATTCCTAAGCCTAAGTCGTTCGATGGGAAAAGAGATGCGAAGGAAGTTGAAAATTTCTTGTGGGATCTCGAACAATACTTCGATGTGATGAGAATTGTGGATGAACAAGCCAAGGTACGCACTGCTACTTGTTATCTCTCTGATATTGCAACTTTATGGTGGCGTAGGAAACGGGCAGACATTGAGAAAGGCCTATGCACCATCGACACTTATGAAACCTTCAAGAAAGAGCTTAAGCGCCAATTCTATCCAGAAAACGTGGTGTATGAGGCACGAAAGAAGCTCAGAGAGCTCCGTCATAAAGGCTCCATTCGTGAATATGTTAAGGAATTCACAACTCTCATGTTACAAATTCCAAGCCTGACGAGTGAAGACTTACTTTTCTACTTCACGGATGGGCTTCAAAATTGGGCTAAACAAGAGTTGCAACGTCGAGAGATCAAGAATGTGGATGAAGCTATTGTAGTAGCTGAATCCCTGACAGAGTTCCAAAGGGGTGAATCTTCAAAGTCCAGGCCATATGTTAGGCCTACTAATCCCGCCAAAGGTGGGGGAGAAAAAGGGCCCAAGGAATATAAGGACAAACGGAATGCTAACAAGACATCCTCCACACGGGAAGCCTATGAGGAGAAGAAGAAAGCTTTTGTGCCCAAGGGAGGTTGTTTCGTTTGCAAAGGGCCACATTCTATGAAGGATTGTCCAAAACTTGGTTCGCTGTCAGCTATGGTGGAGCAACCTAAGTTGGGGGATCAAGCACCCGAGATAGAACACATGGGTTCGCTTCAAATTCTCAACGCTATTAAGGCCAAGCCAAAACCAGAACCACAAGGGAGCAAGGGGCTCATGTATGTGGAAGCCATGGTGAATGGGAGGACGGTCCAAGCGTTGGTGGACACAGGCGCTACCCACAACTTTATTACTATGGAGGAGGCCAAAAGGGTTGGCTTGCATGTGGAAAAAGGTGAAGGGGTGCTAAAAACGGTGAACACTAAGGCTAAGCCTTTGGAGGGAGTAGCTCGTGAAGTAGAGCTGAGACTCGGCACTTGGAAGGGCCAAGTGAACTTTTCGGTGGTACCCATGGATGACTTCAAAGTGGTGTTAGGCATGGATTTCTTGAGGTACGTTAATGCCATCCCTATGCCTTACTATAATACTGTGTGCATCATGGAAGCAGGTTCTTCTTGCATGGTCCCAACAATAGGAGGTACCAAGGAGGTGAAAACTTTGTCAGCCATGCAACTTGAGAAGGGTCTCAAGAAAGGGGAAGAAACCTACTTGGCGGTTGTCCAGAAGTTAGATGGCACTGAAGGGGATGCCAATGAGGAGATTCCTCAAGAGATCAAAGAAGTATTGGAGGCAAATAAAGATGTAATGCCACCCGAGCTACCTAAGAAGTTACCACCGAGGAGGGAGGTGGATCATAAAATTGAGCTGGAACCTGGTGCCAAGCCACCATCCATGGCACCTTATCGGATGGCCCCACCGGAGTTGGAGGAACTTCGAAGACAGTTGAAGTCTTTGCTTGATGCGGGACAAATTCGGCCATCCAAAGCACCTTATGGAGCACCGGTCTTGTTTCAAAAGAAGGCAGATGGGTCTTTACGACTTTGCATAGACTATCGTGCTCTAAATAAGGTAACTATCAAAAACAAGTATCCTATTCCTTTGATAGCTGACTTGTTTGATAGGTTGGGGACCGCCAAGTACTTCACAAAGATGGATCTAAGGTCGGGCTACTATCAAGTAAGGATTGCCGAAGGAGACGAGCCAAAGACCGCTTGTGTAACAAGATATGGAGCTTATGAGTGGCTCGTGATGCCGTTTGGGCTAACAAATGCGCCAGCCACGTTTTGCACATTAATGAACGAGATCTTTCATCCTTACTTGGACAAGTTTGTGGTGGTGTACCTTGATGACATTGTCATCTATAGCCACACCTTAGAAGAACATGCTGAGCACTTGAAGACGGTTTTCAAGCTCTTGAGGGAGAATGAGCTATATGTCAAGAGGGAGAAGTGCTCATTTGCTAAAAATGATGTGGAGTTCTTGGGGCATGTTATCAAGGAGGGAACTCTACGGATGGATGATAAGAAGATTAGGGCTATCAAGGAATGGGAGCCGCCAACTAAGGTCACTGAGGTGAGATCTTTCCTTGGTCTTGTCAACTATTATAGACGGTTTATTAAGGGGTACTCTATGAGGGCGGCACCACTCACGGACCTACTCAAGAAAGCCAAAACATGGGAGTGGTCCAAGACATGCCAGGATAGCTTTGAAGACTTGAAGAGTGCAGTGACGGAGGAGCCGGTCCTAGCACTTCCTGATTGCACCAAGAACTTTGAGGTGCATACTGATGCTTCAGATTTTGCTATTGGAGGAGTCTTAATGCAAGAAGGGCACCCTATAGCTTATGAGAGTCGCAAACTGAACGAGACAGAAAGGCGCTATACGGTGCAAGAGAAGGAGATGACAGCCGTAGTGCATTGCTTGCGCACTTGGAGGCATTATTTGTTGGGGTCTCACTTCTCTATCAAAACGGACAATGTAGCCACTAGCTACTTCCGGACACAAAAGAAACTAACCCCCAAGCAAGCTAGGTGGCAAGACTTCTTAGCAGAATTTGACTTCACCATGGAGTACAAACCGGGCAAGGCAAACGTTGTGGCGGATGCTTTGAGTAGAAAGGCCGAACTCGCCGCCATCACCCAAACCCGAAGTAATATGTTGGAGCGTATTAAAGAAGGAATGTCTTTAGACCCTATGGCAGCTCAACTCATGAACTTGGCTAAGGAGGGCAAGACAAAAAGGTTTTGGGTAGAGGACGGCCTACTTTATGCCAAGGGGGCTAAAGTGTTTGTGCCTAAGTGGGGGAATCTGAGGAGGACTCTCATCAAGGAGTGTCACGATACTAAGTGGGCTGGCCACCCAGGGCAACGGAGGACTTATGCACTCCTTGAAGCTAATTATTTCTGGCCCCAAATGAAGGACGATGTGGAGGCCTATGTAAAGACTTGCCTTGTATGCCAACAAGACAAGGTGGAGAATAAGCAGCCAGCTGGACTCTTGGAGCCGCTCCCCATCCCTACTCGACCTTGGGAGAGCGTCTCACTAGATTTTATCTCGGCCTTGCCTAAGTCCGAGGGATGCGGATCAATTATGGTGGTGGTGGACCGATTTTCGAAGTATGGGACTTTCATTGCAGCCACTACCGATTGCACAGCTGAGGAAGCAGCCCGGCTCTTCTTTAAGAATGTAGTCAAGTATTGGGGGCTGCCTAAAACCATTATTAGCGACCGAGACCCCCGTTTCACAGGCAAGCTATGGAAGGAACTCTTTAAATACTTGGGGTCCGAGTTGCACTTCTCTACAAGCTTTCACCCACAAACGGATGGGCAAACGGAAAGGGTGAATGCTTTACTAGAGTGCTACCTAAGGCACTTTGTGGGTGCCAATCAAAAAGATTGGGCCAAGTTACTAGATGTGGCTCAATTTTCATACAACTTGCAAAGGAGTGAGGCCACGAACAAGAGTCCTTTCGAGCTCACATCGGGACAACAACTTCTGACGCCTCACTCTATTAGTTGCCAACCGGAGGGACGAAGTCCAGGGGCCTTTCACATGGCGAAGTCTTGGGAGGAACAAGCAGATATGGCACGTTCATTCTTGACCAAGGCTGCCAAGAGGATGAAGAAGTGGGCGGACACGAAGCGAAGGCCAAAGGAGTACCAAGTGGGAGACAAGGTTATGGTCAAGCTTCTACCCCAACAACACAAGGTTTTTCGGAAAGTGCATAAGGGATTGATTCGCAAGTACGAAGGACCATTCGAGGTGATTGGCAAAGTGGGGAAGGTATCCTATCGGCTAGACATACCCATGAAGATACATCCTGTTTTCCACGTGAGTATGCTCAAGCCTTATCATGAGGACGTGGAAGACCCGTCAAGGAGTACTTCTAAGCGTGCCCCACCGTTGATGACAACCTCCTTTGAACGAGAGGTTGAAGAGGTGCTAGCTGAACGAACGATGCGCCGAAGAGGAGTTCCACCAAGCACTCAATACTTGGTGAGATGGAAAGGATTGCCAGCAAGCGATACTACGTGGGAGAATGATCAAGACTTGTGGCAATTTCGTAATGCAATCGAAGACTACAAGGAGTCGACGAGGACGTCTCCGGATTAGGTGGGGGAGAGTGTCACGTACCGCTTATTTTGGGGCCCGATTATGCCATTTTTCGTTGCGGAACTTTCTAGAGTGACCTAGAATATTGTAGTGGCTACTTGATGTATGAGGAACACTCTAGAAGACTCTTGTACATACTTGTAAAATATCTTAGATGGATATTTAAGTAGGAGATTCTAGAGCCTTCCTTAGTGGAAGAATACTTTAGTAGAAATCTAGAACCTTCCTTGGAGTAGTATAAATAGAGGGAGTCCTCTCATTTGGAGGATCATCCAAGAAGTTGTAAACTATCACACTTGTAAACACTTGTGCTAATAAAAGCTCTCTTTTCTCTAAGTGTTCTTGTGAAGCTCACTTAGTAGGTTGAAAGGCTGACTTAGTAGTTCTCAAGGGGAGACAAGAGCTAAGTGCCGGCACGGTTGAACTAAGGGAGTTCTGAGTCCGTGACAACTTGGTATCAGAGCGAGGTTACGGAGGGCGTAATCTTGACACGAATCAAGGCAAAGCAAGGGTGCGAAGCCAAGAGTAAGGGCAAGGCGACTAACGATGGTGCTAAGGGTAGCACAACCATGGGAAGTCCAAAGTCTCCTAAGGGAAGTGGAGCCAAGGACGAGGGGCGTGTGTCGCCAAGCGAAAAGGGGCAACGTAGGGGCGTTGCAAGGAAGGAGTCGCAACGGGTATCTCCGACAAGGGCCGAGAGGCGGCCCAAGGAGGTCAAGGAAATACTTGGGGAGCGGCTCGTGAAATTGAAGGGTTTGGCACCGAGTAGGCAATACTTGGTGAGATGGAAGGGTGTGGCACCGAGTAAGGCAACGTGGGAGTTGGAGCAGAACTTGGAGCAACACCAAGAGGCGTTGGAGCGCTATTGGGAGGCAACGACGTCGACGAGGGCGTCGACAGATTCGGTGGGGGAGAGTGTCACGCCCCGCCAACATTTAGCCTCTCTTGGTGCGGAATATTCTAGAGAAGGCCGGAAGGGTCCGGATGACTCTAGAATATAGTGGAACATTGCGGAGTTCTCTAGAAGGTGCTGGGCAATTCAAGAAGAATCTAGAAGATGGCGGAACGTGGTGGAGCCTCGTGGAATCTTCCGGAGCCTTCAAGAGTTGGGAACTTTCTAGAGACTTCCTATGTATGTTTGTATATTCTAGATATGGTAGGATCTAGAATTAACTTGTATAGATTGTTAGTGGAATAATCTAGAACCATGTGGGATGTACATGTTCTAGAATTCTCTCCAAGTGGTGGAGGAGCCTATAAATAGGTGAGACCCCTCATTTGGAGATAAGGAGAAATAGGGGGGATAGAGTGGAAGAGCAAGAGGCAAAGTTAGAGCATTCAAGAGGGAGAGCAAGTGTGCTTCTCTTGTGAGGGTTGAGTGCTAAGCTTTGTAACTAGCAAGGGGCTAGTGTGGATCAAGGGGATCCAACTCTTGTAATATTGGGATTACTAATAAAGAAAGGGTCTTTGTTAGTAAGTGTGGTTGTCTTCTACTCTTATATTTCTCTTGTTTCCGCTGCACAAGTGTTGGGGAACACTTGGGGTTGAGGCTGGTCTAGTAGTTCGCTTGGTGGGCGACGAGCGCTAGACGCCGGCACGGTTGGCTTAGAAAGGGGACGATTTCTAAGGCCGTGACATACTGCTAATTTGGTATTTACTATGAAATTTTTTTGTGTGGGCCAATAACAGCAAAAAATCATTTTATTCCGCTAGTGGCTAGATTGGCAGGATATGTTGGCCCTTTATAGCACATGAGGGAAGCATCTTAAAGATGTGTACGATTTTGTATATTTTTTTAATATGAATTTTTAGACTGCAACATGAATTGTCGTTTTTATTTTTTTTTTAATTTAATTAAGAAAACACTGTAACGCATCTGGAAGAGTGTTGCAATTACAATCACTATTTTTATATAGAAAAAGTACCTATCATGCGGACTTTACATGTGCACCATGATTATTTTGTTTTGTTTTGTTTTTACCTATCACGCATATATTCCGTGTGTAAACATGTACACTTTTTAATAATCTGCTGCTGTGGTGAGCTATATTTCAAATTGTTATTTTGACCAAGAATTCATGGCTGTCTATCTTGCTGCAAATTTAAAGCTTTTTTTGTAAAATTAATTTGTTGTTTCATTTTGTAAAATTGGTCCACATAGAGCATAACATGATTTTAAATTGTATGATATAATCGTATTCCCCATGGACTATCATAACCTCAGCCAACATATATACTAATAATTCAAACCTAAGGTGTTCAATAGGAAAAAAGGTAAAAAACCAATTAAGAAGTGATTAAATTATGGAACTAATTTTGGCATCATTAATCTATCAGTTTATATGTTGGCCTGTTTATATTGATGTTTAATTCTTTCTAAAACTTTCAGGTTAAGCAGCCGCCTATACCAGGCAGCCTTTCTCCTGGTGGCAACGGATTTTGTGCATCAGTGTTTTAAAGAGGTTAAATTGATATATTGAAATTGCTGTGATCAGGATGTCCTTGTCAAATTTTTTTGGGCTATTAAGATAGCAAAAACCTTAATTTGTACGTACCAGTGATAACTAATAACTGTGAAACTCAGGATTTAACGACTGGAGTAGGAAAGCCTGGCGACAAGATTACTTCTTAAGTAAAGAGAGACCAGTCAGAGAAAATACTGTAAAGTAGATGAATAGATAAGAAGTTCACGGAGAAGGTATTCCTTCTACCTCGCATTTTCTTAGTTAATCATTTAAACTGATCAATATTGTCTAATATGAAGTGGGATGCATCCTCTTAAGTCGAGAGAACTGTGTTAAGTCATCTGGGAGATAATGCTTATAGCTATAAAGATCTGAGAGCTTTAAATGGTGCGACCTATGTTTTTAAGGAAAGTACACTGAAAAAATTGAATATATAAGCTATGGAGGATACTACCTTCTAGAGATACAAAACTAGTGGTTGTATAGTAATACTAAACAACAACTCTTCATCTTGTCAGTTTAGGAATGATTTCTGAATGTACAATCAAATCTGCATAATATAATGAGATACACTACCTTGGCTTTGAGTCAGTTGTGTTGACTGTGCGAGCTTAGGCTACTCTAAGGTTGAAACCATGATCTGTCGACTGTGACAAAAATACAGCTTAAGATACTGTGTTATCCTGTCTTGGATCCAGTTGTGACAGTTATGTAACCTATCTAATATCTACAAATTCCTAATTAGCCTACAACAACATAATTCACCAGACTTATATTTATATTGACTTTCCACTTTATCATATCGCTATAGGATCCACAATATTTAATTTAATTTAGTATGTGTATATCATGTAGGAAGCTCAACACTTCAGTTGTGATTCACTATGTAATGTATGCCTCCCCCTTTCAGTCTCTTCAGTTCACGTGTTTTATGCTTTTTATTTCTGATGTTTATTGCTTTTGCCACTTACTATGTTTTAACTACTTTTGTAACTCTCGTACTCGGATTTCTGGTCATTGTTCCCATTTACATTTGGAATTTGGATTTACTACTTCTGGTTTAGTTTTTGCCTGCTTCATTGTAAATAATTATATCCACTACTTACCTGTACCATGTTATATGCTATTATTGTATCCTTAAAAAAGTTTGTATGTTTTATATAAACTCTGCTTGACATCCGAAGTAGGAATTCGCCGTGTTTAGTGCTCTTAGTTATCATTAATTTTTAGCCCATGCATGGTTTATTAATCTTCAGTCTCTTCGAATATTTAATTAATTAACTTGTTTGTTTTATTTTGGTTTTAACTGTGATCTTAGTGAGTTTTTTTTTGGGGGAATAACTCTTGGTAATTTTTTTTCAAGTAACTTGGTTATTAACATTGTAGCATTTTATTGGAACAGCATATGCAAGACGAAGATGCAGGGAAACCCTACAGGAAGTTCATTTGAATGTGCTGTAATTTTCATTAATACTTATGGGCACTGTAAAGTTGGCTCCTTTAAAGTCCGCTAGCCTTGAATATTGATTTGATTCTAATGGAAGATGCTATAGCGTCTCTCTGCAATAATACTGGTTCTTGTTTGCTGACCTTCTAATGCCCTATAGAAATGCATGCTTCTAGCACTTTTGAAGCATAAGTTGATGCTTCAGCTGTTTTCTGGGCAGTGTAAACCGTCTTGCTTCTGTAAAACACCTCATGACTGTTGCTCCATTGATGTGGTCTAGGCAAAATAATGGGATATACTATGCAAATATATTATTAGAGTTCTGATTTTGTTGCCTGGGTCAAGTAAATGATCTAGTTGAGCTTCGAACTAGAAGATCGATTATTGGATTGGATTTGGTACACATTAGTTGCTCTTTTACATGAAATAATCATACATGTTGCATCTTTACTGCATGAGCATATTAGAACCTTGATATTCCCTTACTTTTAAGATTAACTTTAGACGCTCTACGTTGTCAGTTTTTTTAGCTATTCCGTACAGTCGTGAAATCTAATGTTTAATTATTTTAACCGTGCCTGCTAATGTTTCTTCTTTAATTTAGGCCGAAGAGAAAGCATATATGTGTGTTATATTTTAGTATCGAAATAAGACACTTGGCTAGGTTCCCTACTAATGCAACAAAGAAATTGCACAACGAACCAAACATTTTAATGGAACAGATAAACATAAGGGAAGCGAGTTGAAGAAATTCTTCCTCCAATGTTTCTCTTTACGCAAAGAAACTAGAGACCTACACAATTGCACGTACATCAATAGACTGATTTGGGAGTTTTAGATGATGCTAGTGTATATTCCGAGTGACTAAAATTTGGGAAGGTGTCCTGCAGCAAGGCAACAACTACGGCATTGGTGATGACTTTGATAACATCTGCTGCTTTGCAGGTATTCCCCAGAAATGATCTTCCTCTTGCTTTTTTTTAAGTTTCCTACTCCGTTCGGTTAAGTTCTGGTTTATCACTTTCACTGGAGTGTCAAGAAGGATGCCAAGGTTGGACACTCTTGGGTGCTTCCCTATTGGGATTATTATTTACAACCCTATTGGGATTATTATTTACAATGAGTCGGGTGGTTTCTTCGTATACATCAACAGATTCATACATATACCTACTTTGTTGCGACTTGCGTATACTAGTTAGCTAAAAAACGCCTGATGGTAAAATTAATCAAACAGCCACAGGACAACAGACGTCAAGGTGAAACGTTGGAGTTAGATAAAGACATGTTGTGGCAGGCAGACTTCCATAAAAGTTTCATATGTAGTCCATCAGTTTCGAATTTTAGAAATGCAACCCTCAACATAACCTACCTTTGTTGTACCACCAATCACATTTAGGCGTTCAGAAAAAAAATTTCTTTTAAACTCACCATGTTGCTTCCTTTTTTGTTTTTTACTTGACAACATTCTCCTAACTATTTAGCAAAAAAAAAAAAAAAAAAAAAAAAATTCTCAACTACTAGAAGAAACCTTTTATTCACTGATAAAAATGTGCAACTATTGTAGTAATTTTATTGACATATCCCTTGTAAAACCCCATCCATTATGTAGTCTGCATTGCATGTTTTTCCTTGCAAAATTACTTACTATATAATTAGAGTGAGCTACAGTGATTTTCTACATACTGGTCTAGGGATGAGAAATCCGAAACCGAACCGAAACCGGCCAAAACCGAATCGAAAAAACCGAAACCGAACCGGCGGTTGCGGTTTTTTGATTTTTAAAAACCGAATAATTTATATATAAATAAATTAGAAGACAATATGTTTTAATGAATAAAGAATGTTTTATGTGAAATTACAGGAGTATAAACTGTAATGAATCAAAACAGTTCATTAGAAGATCACAGACAGTTGGTGTAATGGTGAAACTAGGGTGCTGCACCCGTAGAAGTACTCGAATCAGAACTAACTTAAAGAATCTGGTTCATTATGCAAAACTTGAAAGAACACTGAATATATATATACAACCATAATAATTTATAATTTATAAATTTAAAGTCTTGTAATATAGTTATGATTTTTTCGTTCGGTTTTATAACCAAAACCGAACCGTTAAAAACCGAACCGAACTTTTTAAAACCGAAACCGGAACCGACGGTTCGGTTGCGGTTTTCAATTTTTAAAACCGAAGACATGCGGTTTCAGGTTCGGTTTCGGGGCAAAACCGCCCCGAACCGAGCTCTCCCCTACACTGGTCACATATAAATTAACTGGCACAACTTATGGCCACCATCGCTTTTACGGAATTACAAGCAAGAATTAGTAAAGTTATGAAGTGAATAACAGCCGCAAATATTTATTAGAGATATTCAAAGGTAGGTTTGGTCCCTGTCCAGCATATCAAAGCATGAAGGATTTTTAATGGGATAATCTTCAGCATTTAGCAGTGTCATAGTGCCATAGGGTATGCCAAAACATGTCACTGACCGAATCATGTCAAGTATTCATAAAGGATGCTTGATCTCAATTAAATTCAGAACTAATATCTCAGTGACCCATTTTCACTTCAATGACAAATAAACAAGTGTTGTGAATCCACAGGAAGTGCAAGATAGAAAGGTCAGAGATATTGAAATTCAAACATACAAAAAGCGTTAATGGTAGCTGACAGGTATCTAAACCACAAGAAAAATACAGTGTTTCACAAATTTAGAGACCCAGAGCTTCTGAATAATTATAGATTGCTAGTAAACTAGCTAAGTTACCATGACCCTTCTGCTCCAACTGTGGGGTTCTGAAAAGCCCCGTATCCCCAAAAAGTCTTCAATGAGTAAGGCTGGGATATTGACATACCCTCTTCAGTGAGGTTTGCTATCTGCAGTTGCAATAATATTCTTCAAGTTTGCATATATTATTTAAAAATAAAAGAATCACGATAACAGATATCAACCTACAAAGAAAAGATGAACTGGGAAGATGACCAGAATGGATAAATCCTTTTTACTGGTGTGACAGTGTCAATAGACTATAAGGCTCAATTCTAATAATTCCAAGAATGAGGAATTACTATCATCACCATTAACTGCAAGAAGAAAATTATTTTACTTCCTATAAGTCTTTTAACACTATCTCAAAAGAAAAATTCTCATGATTTCCACCATTCAACTCAGCTTCTATTTTGTCAATGCTTTTTTTTTTGCTAAATCTATTTTGTCGATATTGCTGCATGCTACGCAGAATAATATTTATCCAAAAGATAAGCATCACTTGATGCATTTGAATCTTTCATGAAAAAAGGCTATTTCCTAAAATATTGAATTGGAATTTTTTTAAAAAAAACAGTTAGCAAGAAAAGCATTCAGCTTGGGTGCAACTTTTTGTCAAATAGGCTTTGTGACGTACAAATAATCCTAAACTAGACAAATGGAACACTTCCTAACCCATCTAGCACAGATGACAGAACCCTCTCATACATAACACACTAGAGCCCTATCCCTTTACATTTTATTAACATATAATATTTTGCGTTAACTGCTGAAAATTATTTACTTGATGTTAACAGTTCAAACGGCACACAACATTAAAAGCCACCTTTTAGAAAATCATGAAAAGAAAATATACTAGCTCATAATTAATGTCGCATGTGTAAGGAAATGCTAAAAAACGTTAGCACAAAAGCTATGTAGTCTGTAGTAAACTAAGCTAAGAACAGTCCATTGTGAAATATAAAAAGTTCATATAACAAAATTAACACGTCAGCCCAATATGGATTTGCGTAAGTAATCCCTAAGGAAGCCGTAAAATGCAGAATCATTTACGAGTCTAACTGCATGCATATCAGATTGCATCTCAGGACCGCAATTGTAAAAGTTATCTAGTGTGGTAGAAACAAACCTGAAGCTTGTTGACAGCAGACCTATCACGATACAGAAGAACACGCATGCACTTCTCCAGTAGGTTGACACCCTCTTCAAAACTTAAGTCTTCTTTCCATTCATCACGCAGAATTGGTCGTGCCAGATGATTACCAAATCCAGTTGCCACATGATTATCCTCATAATGCACACCGATCATACTGACCTGCATTGACATAATCCCCATCCCATGACATAAGCACCACCCCGATCTAAGTCTACAACCAAATAAATATATGCTCTTAATAAGAATCACAAAATGGTTAAGCAAGTTTACCGATCCCAGACACTTTTGCCCATTTTTCACTCCACCAAGAACAAGGGAGTTCCATAATGGGTTGAACTTGTTGCGACGATTATACATTAGACGAGTTAAATAGTTGTGCACCTCTTTAGGTCCCAAAGAATTACCATCATCCCACATGTTATCGTGCAAGCTGCATAAGAAATGAACCAAATTAAGGTCTGACAGAACTTGTAAAAGATACACACGGGCATTATTTATGGCAGTAGTACAATTTCAAGGTTAATATAGATATAAACATAGGAGTCATCAGATAGTAGGCAATCTTTTAAATAAGAATAGACACCTACATAAGCTCATCAAGATAGCGTAAAATTTCCTGGAAATCACTAATTTCCCCACTAGCACCTAGAACCGAGTGTTTTCCCACTGACTTCATTCGCTCTACACTCTTGTAACGCAGTGTAGAGCCATAGGAGCCTGAAGATGAACAGAATGAATAATGTGAAACTAAATTACATGAATCAAGGTACTATATATATTTTTTTTTAAAAGGGTTCTAATTGTACACTGTGAACCCGTGGAACGTCTACTTTGACTCAAAGAAACAGTACATGGTAATATTCTCTAAAACCATTCAGCAAATGACCTCTCAATCAACCAAACTAACTATATATACTTTTTTGTAAAGATAACCTCAGATATAATTCGGATGTCACCAGTAGATGTTGCATATATAGATCAAGGGAACTCAACTTAAAGTCTTGGATTGTCCATTCCTCCTAATTAGGGGTCCACACCCACTCATATCATGCCTTTAAGAGGACATCATAGTAAAATCGATGTAACTATAACATTTAAGGATATAATGTAGCAATCATACCCCAAATTTCAATGAATGAATCATGTCTCCCAAGTAATAAAATACGAACTGTTATCTTAATTGAGTTGAACTTAATATGATTTGTTGTATTGTTCTGTCATAGCACCATAGCCAAAAATAACAAGGAAAGACCTTAATTCCAATCAGATAAAAACCCTTTTAACTACAACTACTAAGGTAATAAGGTGTGCGTGCTTGAGGATAAGTTGTTGAAAAATGATAATCTATAATATTTGAAGATAATTGGGGGTTTTGTGAAAACTGACCTCCCATATCAGCAGCCATGAGGATCCCATCCTTGTATTTGATGGCGACCACCGAAGTACCAGTCACATATGGGTACCTGTAGGATCCCGGATAAAAAACCTAACTCGTTAAAAAAAGCGAGTGATTCCATGGAAACAATACTTGTATTATTAGGGGTTCTATATTGGCAATGTATCATCATTACGAGGGGATAAAGGGGGGGGGGGAATAATGCATACAGAGTTCTTTGAGATGATTCTTCGAGATTCATTAGGGTCATCTGCAGAGAGATAAAGAAAATTAGGGCTAAAACAAACACATATATGAGTCTAATTTTACCATTAATAACCTAAAGAACCCTTAAATTCATCAGTTCAAATTGGGCAAGCTGATAAACCCTAGATTTAAGATTAAATAAAAAAACAAACTTTCACCCAAATAGTTAACATAACATAAATTGTCTGTAACTGTAACTGCATGATCATCATCTCATTGTGTATAATTTCATTGTTATTTGTATATATAGATTCAGAAAGAAGAGGAGAAGAGGGTGTGTGAATTGTCTGATACAGAAATGTGCTGGTACATGTATAACATGCGAGAGAGAGAGAGAGCCAGAGAGAGAGAGGGGGGGGGGGAGCGAGAGAGAGGGAGGGAGAGAGGGAGGGAGAGAGAGAGAGAGAGAGTACCGCTGTAAATTAGAAGCGTGAGAGTTTAGGAGAACAGGGATGCCAACCTTTTATCTTTTTTTCCGATCAATTGCAGAGTGAGAGAGAGATGAAAAAAATAAACATGGGACACAATTAATTGATCTTATGAAATGGGACATATTAGAAAAGGATCCTGGTCCCCGACAAGAAGCCACAAACTCAGAATCATCGGGATTCTTCATTTGACCTAGAGAAAGAATGATGTCACCATTAGAATATTCTAGTGAACTTTTCCTTTCATCTTCCAAACCTCTTCCTGAAAAATCCAAAGAACTTCATACTCAACCAATAGGAACTAATTTAGTTAAGGAGGTTGTTTCAAGGTCAAATTTGGACGATCATGAGATTGAGTCACTTCTTAAACAAGATTTTCAATTGCATTACGAGACCAATCGAGAGCTTCACGAATCTTTTAAGAATTTGATCTCGGAAGAGATGTTTGGAGAGATGCAGAATATTTGTTCCAAATGGGAAACCCAACATAAGGATAGTTCTTGTGATCCTAATTCTGTTGGTAAAACATTTTTCGAAGAGCCACCCCCACCCGTTTCTATTTCTTCATTTTCCACTCGTGCTCCTTCTTTCATCGAAACTCATGATATTCATGACCAATATCTTATCATAATTAATTTGCTTAAACAACAAAAAGAAGCATCCTCGTGGTCTATGGATGAAGTTAGGAATATGAGTTTTATTCTTGCGTCTAATCGGATCGTTCGAGTGGTCTATGCTATTTTCGTGGGTGAGTTTCTGCAATATGTTGGTTGTATAACTAAAATAGTTTTTCCGAGAGCAGGTATTGGTTAGTAAATATTTGTTTTGTACCTCCCATAGTAAAATGTAGGTATGGGGGAGGAGTTGTGTGTGTGAGTTGTTTTCTTTCATAATTTCTAGTAGTTTTCATTCTCCGTCATCCCTTATCAGGTATTTCCTCAACTTTCTCCTTTTTCATTTCTTTTGCATTTCTTTATCCTTTCTCATTTCTCTTTTCTTTTGCATTTGCATACATTGAGGACAATGCATGGTTTAGGTATGGGGGAGGGTTTTTAGTGTAAATATAAAAATCAGAAAATCCAAAAAAATTAAAAAATGAAAAAAAATCAAAAAGAGTTCTGTTCGTATTCTAGTCTTGTTAATTGATTGCTAGTTGCTTGATGCACCCTTGCATGCTATGATAATCTTATGATCCATTAGCTTTTGTTTGAGAAGTGATTTGCTAAAGTTCTTGTTCACAAACTTACACTAGCAAGGTGAAGCTAGTCGACTTAATTGAATTGTGCATGAAATTAGAAGGTCATGATTAGGTGTAAGATGATTTGGTCTTTATGCTTTGGGTACAAGTAGGTGCATTGAGGATACCTTTACTTGAGATTGATTATGTTTTACCACACCAAGTGAGTTTTGAGCCTATATGCACATCTTTTGCATTTATATTCGTTTGCTTGAGTGTCCACTTGTCATTTGCATCGCTAGCACTTGTTTGAGTTCCTTCTTGAAATACATGACATTAATTGATGACAAAATGATAAAGGCACTTAGGAATAACCTATATTTCCAAATTATCCACACCATTCTTATATGATCAATTAGTTAACCCTTTGAGCCTAATCATTTCCTTTCGGTGACACACCATTACTCGCCTAAGACCTTTTTCTTGTTTAGACTTACGTATTCTTGATCCCATTTTGTCAAAGGCTAGTAGGAACTTGAGGGAGCAATAAGGTGTATGAAATAGGGTTTACTTTTGTTCATAACTTTTAAGGAAATATTTGTTGTTACCTTGATAGTCGATTTTCAAAATTAAATCTAAGTGAGGATTATTGTTACATTTATCTTAGCTCTCATAAAAATAAAAATAAAAATAAAATAAAGAAAGAAAAAAAATAAAGAAAAAGAATGAAAAAGAATGAAAAAATGAAAAAAATGAAAAAATATTCATATGAGAGCATACTTATGTTTTTTGTAATCCTCCTTCATTCGATTATTCAAGGCTTTTTGTTGAAAATGAAAATAAATTGTGTGGGGGGGGGGGGAAGTTTGGTGTTGTGCATGATATTCATGGTGACTACTAGCTTTTGACACTTCACCTTGCTTTGGCCTTTCTTGACATACCTTGTCCCTAGCCCCATTATAACCCTAATAAAGACCTTTTGATTGTCATTATTAATGTATGTTGTGATTTAAGTTGGAATGATACTAAGTGTCAAGCATGCATTTGATTTTGTTGGAATTGAGTGATACACTTACCCTTGTTCTTGAGTGAATATTCTTTTGTGAGTGAAAGGTGAGGTATTGCTTATTTGTTTTTTGCATAAGAGATCTCAAGTTTTGACTCTGAGGTGTGCCCTTGTAGACTTAGCATGACTACCAATAATTTTTGCACTTGACATGAACTTATAATCACTCTTGCATGGTTCTTTGAGTAGACTATGTGAATCCTTGTACTTTCCACACCAAGACTTTGCAACTTCATTTTGATTCTTAAGTTGATGTATCATGAGAGGACATGTATGTGTGGTTTGCATTGCCATGTGATCTTTTATACAAACTAGATGGATTTTGTGGGTACATTCACTATAGGCCCTCACGAGACCTCACTCGTCCACTAGGGCTGCCTAGGGGTTTAAAGGGCTTGTTGCATATGCCAAATGCAACCGTCACACCTACGAAAAGGAGTATAGGACTTTGCATCTAGATTTTCATTTTGTTTTTATTTTCCTCGAGGACGAGCAAAAGATAGGTATGGGGGGCATTTGATAAGTGCATATTTTTGCATATTTTATTTACCTATTTATTGCTTGAACTCGTGTTTTAATAATTTATTTTGTTGCATTTCAGGTAAATCGTAAATAAATAAAGAAATGACAAAATAAATAAATAAAGTGCAAGGAAGGGAAAAAGGAGGAAGAAAAAGGACCAAAAATGAAAGAAGGAAAAGAATTAGGAGCTTGGAGCAAAAGGAATATTTCAAGACAAGTGGAAGGTGGAGATCATCCCAACACATTAGAAAAGTGTATGGCCAAGATCAACTCTTCAAAGCTTAAGGGGGAAGGAATCAAATAGATGGCTAGGATTTCACCACCACACAACCCAAATGTATGGTGGGGATTTACCCAACACCCCCCTTTACCCTAATTCCTATCCTATAAATACCCCCTCACCCCCCTTGTATTTAGTAACTTAGATTTTAGGGTAGTTTTATTTTCTTGTATTTCTTTTCTTAGTTTCAAAACTTGTAAACACTCCTATTATAATTAATGCAATTTTTATTTTCTTTACTTCTTGTCTTGCTCTTTCGTTATTGTTGCCTTTTTCGTTATTTTCGTAAATCCAAGTAGTGGACAAAGTAGCGAAAGCTAACCACTATGGGTTGAAAGTAACGAAATTTTATTTTCTTGCTCGTAGTTTAATTCGTAATTTTGCCCCTTTAAAAATCTCAATTTTATTGTGGGCCATTTAATTTCAAATCATCGTTTTAGTAGTATAATTTTAATTTCATAGTTAATCTTTTATTATCATATTTAAAAAAAAACCCCCAAAAAAATATTAGTTTAATTATTTTTCAGCACTTATTTTCTATTTTAATTCGTAGTCCTCTGTTTTGGTTTAACAAACCCAGTATTTCTTAGATTTATTCATTCCTCTATTTCTCATTTTTTTTCACAAAAATAAAATCATCTCTCTTTGGTTCCTTTTAGAACCCAGCTCTCCTTTTTCTTCTTCTACGTACACACACACACACCGATTCACCGTTCCTTTTTGTATTCTGCAAACACAACCTCTCCTTCTTGTTTGTTAATCCCGATTTCTCTCTTGCCCATTTCCCTTTCTTTTCACTGCTAGTACACACGCATACATACCCCTCCCATGCTTCAATCTCTGCGATTCTAACAAGACTCGAACCAACAAATTCTTCTTCCTCATTTTAAATTGTTCCCGAGTCGAGTTTTTTTTCTCATTTGCTGTTAGATTACGATTTCAAATGGTTCTGCTAATTGATGTTTTTGATCTCGAGTTTTATCTGCTGTTTTTGTTTTTTGCAATCACTGAGTTAGTATTGTAATTCGAATTCACCTTGTTGTTTAATCGAGTGGATTGGCTGCGTTTTTCCGATTTTCTGTGTGAGTGCTGAGTTGATTGGTCCGTTTCTGAATTTCTGTGATTTCTGTGTTATGAGTTTTATTCTGAGTTCATAGTTTTAGTCCAAGTCAGAGTCGCGAGTTTCATTTTTGCTGTTATGAGATGAGCTTTTGAGATTTGACTTCCGAGTTCTGTTATGTTTGTTTTCGCTGAGTCACCATCGAGTTATTATAATTAGTTGTTATTGTAATGAGTTCGTTGTGTGCTTGGGTTTTCTGAGTTGAATTCGCAGGTTTAAGTTCGTAGTCCTGTGTTGAGTTAAAATATTAATTTTTAAAAAAATAAGTATTCTGGAGATATAAGCATTCGCCATTGGGGTGTTGTCTAACATGATTCTCTTAGATACGCAAAATCGGGTGGGGTATTGTGTGGGATACGCAACTGGTGCTGGGGTTTTCTCAGCGAATAAGGAGTACGATTCCAGTCTGAGTAAAGCTACAATACGCATATGCCATTGGGGTCTTCTGATTGATACGCAAACAGGGATGGGGTATTACATGGAATACGCAATTCGTGTTGGGTATTACCTTGGATTCTCTGAGCGAATATTGAGTATGAGTTCAGGCCGAGTAAATCTGTGATACACAATACGCATTTGCCATTGGGGTCTTCCGGTTGATACACAAATAGTGATAGGGTATTACCTGGGATACGCAATTGGGGGTGGGGTATACTGCCTAATGTATCTTTAATTGTACGAAACAAAAAAATTCAATCAGAGAGAGTACAATACGCATTCTTTAATAAAATCTTGTGTCTTGTGGGGGTTGTAATGTTACTTCGCCTGTACAAGGTATTCTACACTTTAACTTAATTATTCATATGGCTTCACAATCGAACTTTATCTATGGTTGGTTATACTCTCATGGAAATATCATTAATGATGCTGTGGAAGGTGTTAAATATGATAGAAAAATGACCAGATTAGTGAAATTAGATTTTAGTTTGAAATATCAAGATTTGTTGAAACTGCTATATGAAAAGTTGTGGATAGATTCGGCCGTGTATAAGTTGAATATATTTCGCAGATTTTTAAATCCTTTAACTGACCAGTTTGAACTTGCACCAATTTATGATGATGATGATGTTGAATTTATGTTTGAAGCAACATTGGATAGTGCAAGTCGAAAAAATTTTGTTGAGCTTTATGTGGAAAAAGTGACAACTGGTTTGGCACAAAGTTCAAATGAAGTGGTTCAGTTTTCGACCAGTCACTGTACAAGCACAAGCTCCTAAAATTCAAAAAAGTTACGAATTAGTGAAAGTGTTGGTGGAAGTGGAGATTTTTCAAGTGCAAGTTCAAGTAGGTCACAATACATGACTCGTGTTGATAGTGATGGAAACTCAAGAGGAAGTAGTGAATATCGAGACGAAGATATTAGGGCTGAGCAAAACCGAACCGAAACTGAAAAACCGAACCGAAATGTTAAATTTTGGTTCGGTTTGGATTGTATTTTTCTGAAAATTTCGGTTAATTCGATTTTTCGGTTTAAACCGAAATTTATTTCGGTTCGGTTCGATTTTTTAAAAAAAACTTCGGTTCAAACCGAAATAACCGAATTATATATATATATATTTTATTTATATTATATATGTATATGTTTATATTTTATATATGCATGATTTAATTAATTCAAAATTAAGTTTAAATATTTAAATTGATAGTTTGTGTTTTATTTTTATTTTAATTGTTACATATTTTAATATATTTGCTATTAAAATTAATTTTAAAATTAAAAAAAACAATATTATATATATATATATATATTTTAAAATCGGTTCGGTTCGGTTTTTGCGAAATATTTCGGTTCGGTTTTTCGGTTTTTCGGCTCGGTTTCTACTGATAAATCGGTTCGGTTCGGTTTGGTAAAAATCGGATTTCGGTTATTCGATTTTTGTTATTCGGTTCGGTTAAAAACCGAATCGACCGAATGATCACCCCTAGAAGATATCCCCTTCTATAGATCGTTTGATGGAGCATCGATGGTAGCTTCATATGATGAGCCGGTTATACAAAAAGCTGGAAATATTCTAAATCCTATAGAGCTTGAAAATGGAATGGTATTTGAAACGAAAGAAGAATTGTTGAATGTAGTAAAAGTTGTTCATATTACACACCATCTTGAGATGAAGGTGGTTAGATCTGATTCTGAAAGTTTGAAAGTGGAATGTAAGAGAAAAGCAACAGGTTGTGTATGGATGATGCGAGCTAGAAAGAGGAAATCTCATAATTATTTTGAGATTATGGAGACTAAGGGTCCACACACTTGTCTTAACCCCAATATGACACAAGATCATTGCAATTTAAATTCTTCAAACATCGCACAAGTCATTGCTACCCAGATTGCTGCAGATCCCGGTGTCTCGGATAAGGTATTAGAGGCTACAGTTGTGAGCCACTTTGGTTATAGACCTTCAAGAAGAAAGATCAGACATGCAAGGGAGAAATTAGCAAAAACTTTGTTCAAGTCTTCTGAAGAGTCTTATGAGTACCTTCCATTCTTTATGAATGCGCTGCAATCATTCAATCATGGTACATATGTTGATTGGTATTTTAAAGAGCATGATCTATGAGAGCCTATAGATGAGGTACACGTTTTGACATCTATTCAAATGTAATTTAAAGCACATAGTAGTAGTTTATATTTGACTTGTTACGTTGTCTCATTTATTTTATGAAATGTTGTTAGGTGGTGAGATTCAAGCGAGTATTTTGGGCATTCAAGCCTTGCATAGATGCATTTCCACATTGTATGCCAGTGATCCTGATAGATGGTACACATCTTTATGACAAGTACCACAGAGTTTTACTTACAGCTACAGCAGTGGACGGCTTCAACCATCTCATTCCTATTGCTTTTGCAATTGTTGAATCAGAGAACATATCAAGTTGGACTTGGTTTATGGATAGAGTGAAGAAGAAGGTTGTTCTTCGACGTAGAGATGTTTGTGTGATTTCTGATAGACATGCTGGGATCATATCTGCTATGAACAACCCAACTCTTGGGTGGTGTGAACCACAAGGCCATCACCGATTTTGTGCCAGACACCTAGCTGCCAACTTTGGTAAAGAGTTTAAAGGCAAATTGAAGGAGAGGGTTGTTGCACTTTGTAGCCAATTGACAGGTCCCAAGTTTACCTTACATTGGAATGCATTGTTAGCTATCGAACCTAGAGCAGAAAGCTGGTTTGCTGATAAAGCATTAAAGTACTGGGCTTTGGCTTTTGATGATGGTAAACGGTTTGGTATCATGACAACAAACATTGATGAGAGTTGGAACAATGCCATCAAAGCATCTAGAAAGCTCCCTATCACTGCACTAGTTAAATCCATATTTTATAAGGTGGTTGAGTATTTTGACCAACGTCGGTTGGAGATAGAGAGGCAATCTATTGATGGTAATGAGTTTACCAAGCATGCCACTAAAATTCTTAATCGGTGGAAAGAGCGTGCAAGTGGCCATCATGTGAAGGTATTTGATCGTGAAACTTGGGTGTTTGAGGTGACTACAATGAAGCGTGGCCAGAAGGGAGGTAACCAACACATTGTTCGCTTAATGGAACGCATATGCACATGTAACAAATGGCAAACATATCACATTCCATGCTCCCATGTTCTAGCTTGTTGTGCTAATCAAAATATTCAGCACACAAGTTTAGTAAGTGAATGGTATAGACTAGACAATGCAAGAAAGGTGTATGCAACTCCATTTGAGCCATTACCACACGAGGATGCATGGCCACTATTGGATGGATTTCCTAGGGTGTTGCCTGATGATGAGAAAGTTACAAATACACCGGGCCGAAAAAAGTCAACAAGATACAAGAATGAAATGGATTATCAAGCCTCACGAAGAAGCAAAGGAAGTTCGGGTGGAACTTCATCAAGTGTTCCATAAAGCATTTTTATTGGTATGTTTTTTACTCGCCTTCATTTTCATTAAATGGTATTTATTATTTAAAGTTCATGATTTGCACACAATTAAAAAACAAACATAAAATGTACTCTAAAGATTCGTTAGAGTAATTTGGAAATTATGTCTAAAATTAGAATTTAAAAAATGGTTATGGTTCTTAATTTCATAAAAATGGTTAAAACTAGCATTGACTAATATTTTTCTATTTTTTTGTTTACTTTTTTAACTTCACAGGTAGATTATTATATTGCTTGGATCTCCATGTGAAGGAAGCTAAACTTTAGCATTAGAAGGAGACAATAGATTCATCATTTCTTTCTTGGTTTCTAGATATGGCTACAAGGACTACTCGCTTTTAAGCATATTAGTTGTGACTTTAAACCTTTGGATTTTATCAAGTATTGTTGTTGGATGTTAAGATATTAATTGTTTTAATAATTTTGACATAATGGATATCATAATAGTTGGTGGAATGTTTTTTTTCATTTATTTCTAATTTAGGTTGTTATTTCTTTTTTTGCATTATTCATGGACTATTTTTTAAACATTTCAAATACAGGGGTGTGTTCTGTTAGTTTTTGAAATTCAGGGTTTTGTTATGTGAGCTTCTACAATTTAGGGTCTATTTAACAGGTTTCAATAGTCAGGGGCTGTTATGATAGTTTTCAACATTCAGGGGATGTTTTGACAGTTTTAAAAATGCAGGTGCTATTTTGACAGTTTATAAAATGCAGGGCCATGTAATAGTTGAATGGCGGTTTGTTAAACATTGTACTAGAATGAGACTATTTAGCAGAAATGAGGTTCAATATACATCTTATTGTTCTAATCTCTTATTCATAATCAGGCCTTTCATCATGCTTGCCTTCGACTTAATGGGCCTCTTAACTTCTCCTGATGCCTGTCAATACAGGAGATATTCTCAAGTAGAAAGAGAATTTGGTCCTACAATTTATGTTTTTGATGAAATTGAGATGATCCTGGTACAATTATGTTTCTATTTTCTCCTTGAGTCCATCAAATTCCAAAGTTCACATACTGCTCCAACTATATCTTTCATCTAAAACTTTGAAAGGTTCGTACTTCATTTTTGGTACGCAGCAACAGGTTTCCTTAAACGACTAGCAAATTGAGCAAACATATGTTCAATTAAAATAACAATTACGAGGAATGCAACTCCATTAATTCAATCAAAATAACCACCACTGGGAATATCATTTGACTGAAATAATAGCACCACCAAGTCGTACGTACATAAATTCAATATATTTCAAAACATGGCAGGAATTCAATACATAATATCAAGCTTTTGCATTAGCTGATTCCACAAAAAGTGACTAATCTATTAAGATTGGCAAAAGCTAACATCCACGCCAAACTGAACCAAAAGTTATGTAAGCTAATAAAACAGAAGCATCTTGATAAGAATGTCAATTCCCACCCAAACTGCAACAGGTTACTGGTATTTCTTCCTGCACAAAACATGAGATAATTAAAAACCAATTACAGTTCAAAATATAATTTGTAAATTACGACACTATATATCTTTGTTATTTAGTTCGATTGCCGCAAAGACAGGGATAAAAGTAAAACCTGAAAGGATTAAATTTCGTGGAGTTTTTACCAGATTAGTGCAGACTAATTTAGTAGAGCAGGGGGAGAGTAGGGAGACCACTAATAACAATATTAACAAGCTATAAGAAACATTCAGTCAACATAAACCAATAAGCTATCAAAGTCAACATGAGGATTTTCAGAATATTAAAAAGTTAAATTAGTTCAAGACAGAAAGTGCCTAATAAAGCTCCAACCAATAAACAAGAAATAAAAATAAAAAACAAAGCAATGAAAGAGCTCACCGAAGCCTTTTATAGTGCTTGCACCCATTAGTCCCGCGGTTTACACCTCTGTTGTTGCGAGGTCGCAAGCGCATTTGGTGGTGTTCACCTCCTTCCTGCTTTGGTTCTTGCATTGGTTGCTCATGCTCTTCAATTGGATGCTCTTCATCTACTTGTTGCTCTTGTACCTCCATTGGTTGATCTTGGTCCTCTACTGGCCCTTGTTCTTGTACTAAATCCGTTGTTGTTCTTGTACTTGATGCAGTTGTTCTTGTACTTGATGCAGTTGTTGGGGTTCTACTGGTTGCTCTTGTTGACTTACAGGTGTTTGCTGTGGTGGCCACTGAAAGTCTCCAGGCGCCAAAAATTGAAAAGTAGGTGGTGTAAAGTCAACACCTTTGTCCCTAGCCCGATCATCTGTATGGACAGATGTGTCGCCAACGTGTCCGGTCTCCTCATCATGATGTGGCTATTGTGGTTGGTGTTGGTCTACTGGTTGCTCATGTTGATTAAGATGTTCTTGTCGTGGTGGCCACTGAAAGTTGCTAGGCGACAGTAATTGAAAAGTAGGGGGTGTAAAATCAACAACTCTGGCCCTAGTCTCATCATCTATATGAACAGATGTGTCGCCAACAGGATCATTGCCCAAATGTACACTTTCGTCTTCATCAACCACATTATCTCCACCATCATCGCCCAAATGTACACTTTCGTCCTCATCTACATGGTCAACACGCCCATCATCCATCTCTATCGCACATCTTTTTGGAGCATTAACCCCTCCACGACCTCCTTTATGGCCTGCCCTTTTCGGTTTTCCCCGAACTACTTCTTTAGCAAGTTGGTCATCACAATAAAGTCTTGATTAAGTCCACGACTGTACTGGTATTCTAATAGCCGTCTACCTTGAGTAGCAAGAGCATCTATAGTTTTTATATCTCCACTTAGCTCACCTCTTGCTATTAAAGATATACGATCAAGTACCAGAAATTGTAAAAAAGAAAGGATAGAGGCACTCGTTAATAAAAGGAACAAGAACATGAATAAACGGTATAAACAACTCAATTAACCTTACCATTTGTGATTGTGTAGCAGCAATGCGTGTGTGGTACGGACGAGTAATATTGGCATACCATATAGCGTAATCATTAGTCACCCCAATACCAACATTATCAAGGGTATACACATGTTCCTCTCTCTTGTCCCAATAGCTAATGTGTTCACGATGCTTGTCCCGCCAATTAACATCTGTCTTGACTTTCAAATTCAAGTTATGCAGGTCTTGAGAATAAAGGTCAGAAGACGGTGGTACATCCTGGATCATACCAAACTGCCGCACACATCTATCAGGTTGGTGTGGCTCAACAATATGGAAACAAATAAGCGGTCCCTTATAACACCAAGTGGCATGATCTTCGGTGCAAGACGTTGGTAATTTATCAAGTATATCAGCATAGGGCAGCCATACAAAGTGAAGTGGTGTAAGAACATCTAAAGAAAGCCGGTTCACGGGCAACACATGTGAACTTACATCAGCAAACGACTTGGGAGCGCACCATCTATGTAAGACAAACATACCAAATATACCAATAAAAAGAGGCCATTAGGTAAAATGAAGCCAAACTGAATCATAAAAAATACTACTGAACAGATATATAAGAACTGTGTAAATTGATCCATTTCTGTCGATGTTTTATGGTGATCAAATCTCTGTAATCTCATGTTCAACAGTTCATAAAAATAGTATGAATTAATAATTAATATGATTTTAGATTAAGCTTTTTCCAAATATAATAGGTCTAATACCGTTTTTTTTATTTGGTTTCTCTTACTCAAATAATTGCTACAATTAGTTTTAATTGACTAATGTTCGTCAGAATATACATATTCTAGATGAATACCTGCTTAGCTAAACAACACAGAAATGCAAGTACGTTAACGTAAAAGAACTTCATTATTTCATGTCCACACATAATTAACACCCAAAAAAAGATATAAATAATTACCTCAAACCAAATGGCCCTGGAAGATCAGACCAAATATTTCGATTATCCAAACATGGACCACGAGGAACTGGAGCCAAGGTAGGAAGCCTCGTCCATGCCCATAATTGTAATAACAAAACAAAACCAGCAATCTCTTCTGCCCCTATCTTACATGCCTTGCATAATTCCCTATATAGAAATGCAAGCACACCACTGCCCCAAGATAATTTCGAACCACGTTCTAAATTCTGGATCAATGGAATGAACATACAATGTAGTTGGGAGCCCTGATGATCCGTAAATAGTACACCACCAATCAGCTGCAACATAAATGCCTGTGAATATCTAATGACCTCATCCTCATCTGCATCATCTTGAAGAGTTTCAAAACTTTTGCTCAACCA
Source organism: Saposhnikovia divaricata (assembly GCA_036435485.1). Taxonomy (NCBI): domain Eukaryota; kingdom Viridiplantae; phylum Streptophyta; class Magnoliopsida; order Apiales; family Apiaceae; genus Saposhnikovia; species Saposhnikovia divaricata. Next base: position 61,136,739 of record CM071598.1, read on the forward strand.
ACTTAATTTCAACCGGCCACCGACTAACTCTTGACTCTGTTTACTTGGTGTTTTTCCAAGCACCTCCTGGACGATCGTAGCCCAACCACCCTTAAACTCAGTTGAACCAGTAATTGCACGTCCATCAACACGTAAACCAAGAAGAATACTTACGTCTCGTAGTGTAATTGTGCACTCTCCTGTCGGTAAATGGAATGTGTGTGTTTCCGATCTCCACCTTTTTACCAGCGCTGTAATTAGGGATGGCAACGGGTCGGATCGGACCGGGTTTTTCAATATCCAAATCCAAATCCAAAATTTTGGACAAGACCCGGACCCGACCCGGACCCGAAAAAAACCCGAAAATTAAGACCCGGACCCGATCCAATGGATTTCGGATCGGATCGGATTTTACCCGAAACCCGAAAGTTTGGATTTGGATTCTACCCAAGACCCGAGACCCGAGACCCGAATTACTAATAAAATTAAAATTACATTAACAAAATAATAAAAGAATTGACTCTTTGACAAATAATAAAATGATATAATAAATAATAATAATAATCATTAAATGTATATAAATAATAATTAAAGAATTAAGAAAAGAGAAATTGGCTCTTTGACTATTAACTGTAAATATTAATAATAAAATGATATAAAAATAATAATTTGCATTAAATGTATGTAAATATTAATTAATAATAAAAAGTTTATAAATTATGTATCATAATTATAAAATTAATTATATACTAGTTTAAAACCCGTGCGATGCACGGATTTTTTTTAATATTATATGAATTTTTTTCATTAATTTAAATTAATTTATTTAAACATGAATTTTGGAGGCTTAAATTTTTATATGAGATGATTTGAGATTTTAGTTAGAAAATATATAAAAAGATGATACGTTTTAGTTGAAAAAGATAATCGGTTAATTGTTAGTAATTATAAAATTATTATTTTATTTTTATTATATTAAATAGAATGCCCGTGATATGATTGGAAAAAGAGAGGATTCAGTTAGAGAAAATTAAAAAGGTAACATGTTCTAGATGAAAAGTTAGTTTATGGTAATTATAATTTAATTACATTATTTTACTAAATACAATTGCTCTTAATGTTTTTAGAAAAGGATAAATTAATATTGTCCGTGATATTTCTATTAAAAGAGGAATTTTAGTTAGAAAATATAGAAAAGATTATACGTTTTAGCTGAAAAAGGTAATCGGTTAATTATTAATATTATAATATTATTAATTTATTGTATTAAATAGAACCGCCCATGATATAATCGGAAAAAAAGGAGATTTTAGTCAGAGAAAATAGAAAGGTAAAGTAAAAATTAAAAAGGTGACATGATTAATGTGAAAATGGTAATTGATTAGTTTACGGTAATTATAATTTAATTATGTTATTTTACTAAATAAAATTGCTCATAGTGTTTTTAGAAAATGAGAAATTAATGTTGCCCATGATATTTCTAAAAAGAAGTAATTTAATTATAAAAAATTAAAAAGATGATACGTTTTAGCTGACAAGTAATCAGTTAATTATTAGTATTAAAATATTATTATTTTCTTCTTATTAAATAAAAACGTCCGTGATATAATTGGAAAAAGAGAGGTTTTAGTATGAGAAAAGAAAAAAGGTAACGATATAATTGGAAAAAGAGAGATTTTAGTTAGAGAAAAGGGAAAAGGTAACGTGTTTTGGCTGAAAAAGGTAATTGATTAGTTAATAGTAATTATGTTATTTTATAATAAATAATTGCTCGTTGTGTTTTTAAAAAAGGAGAAATTTTAGTTAGATAAAATGTAAAAGATATTGTATTTTACCTGAAAAAGTAAATTATTAAGTTTTTGAAAAATAGAAAAGGTAATATGTTTAATGTGAAAATGGAAATTCATTAATAAAGGAGAACTTTTAGTTTGATAAAATATAAAAGATATTGTTTTTACCTGAAAAAGGAAATTATTTAATTATTGAAAAATAGAAAAGATAACATATTTAACTTGAAAAAGGAAATTGATTAGTTAGTAATGGATTTTATTCTATAACTAAGTAAGGGTAAATAAGTAAAATCAACAGGTACCGTACCGACCGACCGACTAACCAAACTTTTAATGTTTCGACTTTTATGTAATTGGAAAAAGAGAGGTTTCAGTAGAAGAAAAGAAAAAAAGGCAACGTGTTTTGGCTGAAAAAGGTAACCGTCCATGATATAATTGGAAAAGGAGAAATTTTAGTTAGAGAAAAGAGAAAAGGTAACGTGTTTTGGCTGAAAAGGGTAATTGATTAGTTAATAGTAATTATAATGTAATTATGTTATTTTATTATAAAAAATTGCTCATTGTGTTTTTTAAAAAAAAAAGAAATTTTAGTTAGATAAAATGTAAAAGATATTGTATTTTACCTGAAAAAGGAAATTATTAAGTTTTTGAAAAATAGAAAAGGTAATATGTTTAACCTGAAAATGGAAATTGATTAATAAAGGAGAAATTTTAGTTTGATAAAATATAAAAGATATTGTATTTTACCTGAAAAAGGAAATTATTTAGTTATTGAAAAATAGAAAAGATAACATATTTAAACTGAAAAAGGAAATTGATTATTTAGTAATGGATTTTATCTGCAATTGAGTAAGGGTAAATAAGTAAAATCAACATGTACCGTACCGACCGACCGACCGACCGACCAACCGACCAACCAACCGACCAACCAAACTTTTAATGTTTCGGCTTTTATATAATAGTATAGATATCACTTAATTTTATAATTATAATTATAATTATAATATATATATATATATATATAATATCGGGTTTTTATCGGGTTTCGGGTTCGGATTGGGTTTGGATCGGGTTTTGGGTCGGGTATCGGATCGGGATACCTAAGATCCAAATCCAGATCCAAACTCTTTCGGGTCCAAAAATAAGATCCAAATCCAAATCCAAAAAATCGGGTTCGGGTAGACCCAAACGGATTGGATCGGGTCGGGTATCCGTTGGGTCGGATTTTTTTGCCATCCCTAGTTGTAATCAAACTCCAATCGATGTGTATGCCACTAAGCCTAGCAACCCCATCAAAATGCATATCTCTAAGATATGGAACCATCCTCGGGTGTACCACAGTAAATTTATTACGAACACGGGACCTCATATTATCCCCACCACCAGCTTTCCATATATTAGTAGACATGTGTTGTGCTTGTAAATGTAACACTGAAGGGTCTTTAGGCCCAGGGCTTAAGTCGATACTGACAACATTGGAATCTTCCATACTCTAGTAAAAAAAAAACGATATGTGAAATGAATGTACATTGAAAAATTAACTACAATTCAACCACTAAATTATCAATTAAACATTAGAACTATCATACAATTAGTCTATCACTTTATATAATACCATCAATTTGTTTATCCAGTACATATAAGTCTAAGAACAACTCTACTTTACAACACAAATATTAGAAATATGTACACATAATTGAATAACACATAAATATATTTAACCCTAATTTTAGAACACTTGCAAATGATTAAACACATATAACAGTAGATATACAAACATAAAAAGAAACATAAAAAGTCGATTAACCACAATAGAGGACACTTACAGATTTCTGATGCTTTGTGAGTAATTTGTGAGATGATATGTGCAGCTTCAAAGTTAATTTGGGAGAGAATTTGGTTCACGATATGTGCTCTGTTTTAATTTGGGAGAGAAATTGAGGTCATTTTGTTTGTTTTTTGTTTGGGCCGGGTTATGTTTGATTACGCATGTGGCAACGGCAGGACGAAAAGGGGAATATTGGCCAAATTTACTAAACCGGGTATTTTGGGATTATTATATGAAAAATGAGTGATTTTTGTCATTTTTTCCTGAACTTACTTACCATTGACTTTTAGTGCAAAATCTATTTTGTTTCGTACTAAAAATATAGTGTTAAGCTACTAAACTTCAAAGTTATGCACATTTAAAAATTCTACAACTGAACTTGCTTTTTCTACAAAGTTCTACGACTGAACTTACTTTTTTCAACAAATATTCTGCTGCTGAACTTAAAAGTTATGCATCTGAATTTTGAAGTCAAACACATGAATTTTAACGTTCCGCTACTGAACTTATTAGAGTTCTCAGGTTCTTAGTTTAGTGTGATTCTCCATAGAGCGTGACCTTCTATTGAATTTCAAAGTTATGCACATGAAATTAAAATTTCTACAATTGAACTTGCTTCTTCTACAAAGTTCTACAACTGAACTCACTTACCATTGAGTTCTACTGCAAATCTATTTTGTTTCATATTAAAAATATAGTGTTCTGCTACTGAATTTCAAAATTATGCATATGAAATTAAAAGTTCTACAACTCAACTTGCTTTTTCTAGAAAGTTCTACAAACACTACAAGAAAACCCAGTTTTGCTAACGAAATTTCCCAACGGAAACGTGTCCGTTGCTATTTACTAACGGATTACTCAGCCATATGCTTATTCCGAAAAGCCAATTATAAAATAACACATTCGCAACGATTCAGTAACGGATATTTAGTAACGGAAATTTCCGTTGGTGATTGCTAACAGATTCCTAACGGAAAATAAATTGTTGAAAAGCCAATGCTCTAAAAACGGATCAAAATTTTGGTGCTAAAATTGCCTCCCATTTCTAGCAACGAGATGCCAACGGAAAGAGTACTAACAGAATAACAATAATTTATCAAGGAACTAACAATGCTTTACCAACGATATATTCCGTTGGGAATTTTAGATCGGTCATACTCTTTTCCGTGACTAATCCGTTGGTAATATTAGAATGAAAAAAGAGAAAAAAATAGGCGCTAAACAACGAAAAAAAACCGGCTAAATTTCCCCCCAATTAAAAATGAAAAAAAATGGGCGCTAAAAGAAAAAAAAAAAAACCGTCCATTTCTAGCAACGAGTTGCCAACGGAATATTTTAGATCGGTCATACATTTTCCGTTACTAATCTGTTGGTAGTATTAGAACGGTCATACATTTTCCGTTACTAATCTGTTACAATTTGAAATATTTCCGTTACTAATCCGTTATAAGTTAGGAGTACGGGTCAAATCGACATTTGACTACCAATTTTACAATCCAAATAAATTTATTATTTTTTAAAAACTTTGGAATATCACGAAATTAGATATATATTGACATAAATACGGTTGGATCATCGATAAGTATTTTTTAAAAAATAGAAACAACAATCCGGGACAAAGCACTAGTTAGAAGTACGCGTCAAATCGATAGTTGACTACCACTTTTACCATCCAAATAAATTTATTTATTTTTTAAAATCTTGGGAATATCACTAAATTAGATATATATTGACATACGTGCGGTTGGATCGTCGATAAGTATTTTTTAAAAAATAGAAAGAACAATCCGGGACAAAGAACTAGTTAGTAGTACGGGTCAAATCGATTGTTGACTACCACTTTTACAATCCAAATAAATTTATTATTTTTTAAAATCTTGGGAATATCACGAAATTAGATATATACTGACATACGTGCGGTTGGATCGTCGATAAGTACTTTTTAAAAAATAGAAACAACAATCCGGGACAAAGCACTAGTTAGAAGTACGAGTCAAATCGATAGTTGACTACCACTTTTACCATCCAAATAAATTTATTATTTTTTAAAATCTTGGGAATATCACTAAATTAGATATATATTGACATACGTGCGGTTGGATCGTCGATAAGTATTTTTTAAAAAATAGAAAGAACAATCCGGGACAAAGCACTAGTTAGCAGTACGGGTCAAATCCAAATAAATTTATTATTTTTTAAAAACTTGGGAATATCACGAAATTAGATATATACTGACATACGTGCGTTTGGATCGTCGATAATTATTTTTTAAAAAGTAGAAACAACAATCCAGGACAAAGCACTAGTTAGAAGTACGGGTCAAATCGATAGTTGACTACCACTTTTACCATCCAAATAAATTTATTATTTTTTAAAATCTTGGGAATATCACTAAATTAGATATATATTGACATACGTGCGGTTGGATCGTCGATGAGTATTTTTTAAAAAATAGAAAGAACAATCCGGGACAAAGCACTAGTTAGCAGTACGGGTCAAATCGATAGTTGACTACAACTTTTACCATCCAAATAAATTTATTATTTTTTAAAATCTTGGGAATATAACTAAATTAGATATTTACTGACATACGTGCGGTTGGATCGTCGATAAGTATTTTTTAAAAAATAGAAAGAACAATCCGGGACAAAGCACTAGTTAGCAGTACGGGTCAAATCGATAGTAGACTACCACTTTTACCATCCAAATAAATTTATAATTTTTTAAAATCTTGGGAATTTAACTAAATTAGATATTTACTGACATACGTGCGGTTGGATCGTCGATAAGTATTTTTTAAAAAATAGAAAGAACAATCCGGGACAAAGCACTAGTTAGTAGTACGGGTCAAATCGATAGTTGACTACCAATTTTACCATCCAAATAAATTTATTATTTTTTAAAATCATGGGAATATCACTAAATTATATATATACTGACATACGTGCGGTTGGATCGTCGATAATTATTTTTTAAAAAATAGAAACAACAATCCGGGACAAAGCACTAGTTATCAGTACGGGTCAAATCGATAGTTGACTACAACTTTTACCATCCAAATAAATTTATTATTTTTTAAAAACTTGGGAATATCACTAAATTAGATATATATTGATATACGTGCGGTTGGATCGTCGATAAATATTTTTTTTAAAAAATAGAAACAACAATACGGGACAAAGCACACTAGTTAGCAGTACGGGTCAAATCGATAGTTGACTACCACTTTTACCATCCAAATAAGTTTATTATTTTTTAAAAACTTGGGAACATCACTAAATTAGATATATATTGACATACGTGCGGTTGGATCGTCGATAAGTATTTTTGAAAAAATAGAAAGAACAATCTGGGACAAAGCACTAGTTAGCAGTACGGGTCAAATCGATAGTTGACTACCACTTTTACCATCCAAATAAATTTATTATTTTTTAAAATCTTGGAAATATCACTAAATTAGGTATATATTGCCTTACGTGCGGTTGGATCGTCGATAAATATTTTTAAAAAAATAGAAACAACAATCCGGGATAACGGACTAGTTAGTAGTACGGGTCAAATCAATAGTTGACTACTAATTTTACAATCCAAATTAATTTATTATTTTTTAAAATCTTGAAAATATGACTAATTTGGTGTCTATGAATTTATGTTCAAAACTTGGTCTTTTTTCTATTTTTATTTAATTTTTTAATTTATTTTACAAAGTAGTTAAAAATGGGAAAAAATCAAATAAATTTATTTTTTTCTGAAATTTTAGCAATAACATTAAAAAGGATGGATCTCGACCTCAGTACGGTTGGATCGTCGAGAAATATTTTTTAAAAAATTGAAACATTAAATCGTGACGAAAAATCGAAATATAAAAAATCGATGTAATTTTATATCATTTCAAAAATATCACATATCCAAATTTCATTACCCTCCGTTACCCTCCATTCCCCTTTATTCAATAATTCATTTCCCCCTTAGCCTTAAATTTCGTTTCCCCCCAAATTATCTGTGACCTAAAAACATAAAACACAACTCTCCACAAGCACAAACACACACACATCTCTCTCTCTCTCTCTCTCTCTCTCTCTCTCTCTCTCTCTCTCTCTCTCTCATTCTCAAACATTCACTCACCGGTTCAAAGTTCAATTGAGGTTCAATTTGAGGGCTTTGGGTTCAAAGTTCAATCGATGACTTCAATTGGAGAGCTAATTTGGGGTTAGGTTTTGTTTCATTTAATATTGTATATCAATTTGATTTTCTTTTCTTGCCCCAGTTTCTGAAGTAATCCTTTCTATCCAATTAATATTGTATATCAATTTGATTGAAGTTATTTCAAGAATAATTTTGGGAGGAGTATGAAATAATAGTTATTTCATTATTCATATATATGTATGTATGTGTTGTTTGTTATATATATATATATATATATATATATATATATATATATATATATATATATATATTGTTTCTATGTATGTATGTTTGTTGAGTAATATATATCTTTGTAATATTGAACTGGTGATCTCACTAGTCTTTTTGTAAATAAGTTTTCACATTACTTGGGTGCTATTATGTGCTTTTCAGTTGGTATGAACTAATGTACCGTAAATTTTTTTATGATTTACGTATTTCTTTTTTTGGTTCTTTCCATATGACTTTAAGTATGTTTGTAACTATCCTGGAACACTGAAGTCAAGAAAGTTTATGTTTCAGAGTGTTTTGCTTTTGATGTCTAACTGAATGTAATGGACTTTTTACCAATCAATCCATGATCACCTGCAAAGGCAGTGTTTGCATTTGTAATGAATGGTATTCTTGTGGATTGCTTCAGGTACTTAGAGGCTCTCAGACATCCATTTCTGTGTGGCCCACGATGGCGCATGGATCCATCCATGGATTTCATTAGGTGGAGTCCTGGCTCTACTGCAGTTCGAATTATGGAGGAATACATTTATTGCCAGCAACAAGTAAATATAACCTGATCCCCCATTTAATTTAGGTACTAATTTGTCGCAGCGGACATTGAAGTGTCTTCTAAAATGTTACTATATGCACACAATTTAGGTGCATTCCTGTGCACCTAAATGCACACAATTCTAGGCTGATTCTCTTACCATGATCTGTCTTTGTCCTTTTTAAAAAAATTATTTTGTCATTTCTTAGTGGCTATTATTTTTTCTTTAATAGGAGGATTCTAGAGTGCCAGGTATGTTAAGAAGAGAGATGGATGTTCTCAATAAAGCTGTACATCTCTTAACATCTGTAATCAAGACAAAATGAATCACTACAAGAAAAACTGGTATTTGTGACGGAAATTTGTGACGGATTTTTTTCGTCACAAATAGTGATGGATTTGTGACGGACTTTTCTGTCACAGAGTTTTGTGACGGCTTTGTGACGGAAAAAATCAGTCATAAATTTTCGTCATAAAACTGTCACAAATCCGTCACAAAACTATAATAGTGATGGATTTGTGACGGATTTTTCCGTCACTAAATTATGACGGATTTGTGACGGAAAATCCGTCACAAAATCAACAAATAAAAATCCCACATTTTTTTGACGGATTTGTGATGGAAATATCAGTCACAAACAATAGTGACGGAAAATCCGTCACAAAAAATGTTAATAAAAAAATTCGAAAATATTTTGTTTCAGTGACGAATTTTGTGACAGATTTTGTTTCCGTCACGAAATGTTGTGACGAAAAGTTCTGTCACAAAGCCGTCACAAATTTGTTTTCGTGACAAAAAAAATGACGCATTTTGCGACGGACTTGTGACGAAATATATCCGTCACAGAATTCTTGACGGAAAAAATCCTCCACAAAATCCGTCATAAATGTTTGTGACGGATTTTTCCGTCACAAAATCGATTTGTGACAACGGTTTCAGTGACAAAAAAACCCGTCACAAAGGCATTTGTGACGGATTTTCAGGCTGTTTGTGACGGATTTTTCCGTCACAAATTTCAGTTTTTCTTGTAGTGAATGAATATTGAGCTAGTTTTATTGCATTGTACTGTCATGCTTTACTAAATATATTTACTAAATTGCTAAACCATTTCTTGCTTGTATAGGAATGAAGACTATGCTAAGGGCACAAAGTAGTCATCCTTTAGACCCTTTATCTTCAGCTGAGATCTCAGTGTCTGTAGCAACTATCAGAGCAGCTGGAGCTACCCCTGAGGTTTCAATTACGTTCTGAGTGATTAACTATGCATTGCTGGTATATGTTGAGGGTAACACACCTTACTGGTTACTCTGTGGTGACTATAATGGTAACACACCTTGCTGGCATTGCAATGATTAACGCTTTTTTAGTTGTTAATTATTATATATAGTTCGTGTACTTGTTCTTGCACAATGAATTTACCCAATATTATGGTGCACGATTGGATTTCAGACATGGATATATGTTGCTGTTCCGATGATCTTATATGGTATTGAATGATTAGTAAATATATTTAGTAATTCGCTTGCAGAATCTTTTATTAATCCTCCACTTTCAAATATAGTGATTATGCGAAATGCATGTGTCCATTTTCACTTACTTCGGTTCCGCCAGATGATCATCTAAGCCTTCATATCCGAACAGCAGGTGATTGGACATCAAAGCTGAAAACAGTGTTCTCCTGGTATTTCTTTAAATTACATCCATACTGCCTTTGTAAATGAGTTTGCTTTGGAATAGTGATTATACATATAAATGTATGGTTATCCGTGTCCGAAATAATTTTTCTCGAAAATTTCCCAGATAATTTTGCTCGAAATTGACACATGATTTGTCTGGCACTTTCCTAAACTGATCATTGCGGACCGTTGCCAAGGCAAATACGTAAGCACCTAGTCAAATATAGAAGTCAGAGGAAATGTGAGAGATGAATTTCACATGTTTTCATTATTTTCATTTAATATGCAGGAGGTACAAACACCACCTTCATATCCAGACTGGTCTAGCTCTATGCAGGTGCATGATGAAACTCGTCTTTGATTTTGAATTTTCTCAATTTTATTATTTGATTTACGCATCTTAATATATGTCGTAAAAGTTGATAGCTTTGATTTCTTTTTAGGCCTATTATGGTGCTAGAGCTGCTCCTGCATTCTATGCCTCAACTGTTGCTCTTCCCACTCCCCATCACTATCTGTGGGGTGGTCAAGTAATTGTCATATTAAATCTATGTATGGATCCTGTCTAAATACTATGACCTTAATATATACATAGAACTTATTTCTCCAATGTGGTGTAGAGAGATAATTTTAAAAGGAGATTGGACAGTCATCAATTTGAATCAAATGGAAGCAGTGGTATATCTTATTTACCCTTGATAATTCGTCACTTATGTCAGTACTATTTGTCTACCATTCTGCTTCACATCCTAACACCGCCATGTATTTTATGAAGGTTTATATGGTCAACATGCATGTTGGGAAAAAACCAAAGTTAGTTAAACAGTCGCTGGATATTTTAGTGGACAGTGTTTCTCCTGTGAATTGCTCAATCTCTTCCCTAGTGGCTTCCCAGATGAGTAACATGTCCAACCCAACTAAGTTCATTAAAATGCTTGGCCGAGATTGGGGCAGGAAAACGAAAGGACTGAAGGTAATTTGTTAAGACAAACATGCACGTTTTTATCTTTTTCATTTTTTTTATATCTACTTTAATTTGAGTTGCATATTGAAAAAATATTAAATCGTTGCAGTCAGCATCTGGGCAGCCAGGTTCAGGAACTTCGTGGTCATTGTTTGAGGACCAGGTCTATTGTTACTTTTTTATATTGTATTTCCATGTTGGAAAGTGTAATGTTGAAGTTTGAGCATCAACTTGACCAGTCTGTAATACTATTTGCTGTGATTTATTTAAACAAAGATTTATTTAGGTTTAGTTTGTTTTTTGTAAGTTGAATTGGGGTTGTATTTGTTTAGTTTGTTTTTTGTAAGTTGAATTGGGGTTTATGAAATGAATCTTTGTTTTGTTTGAATCTCATTCATGAATTTGATAATTGTGTAATAGCAACGAAATTAGCAACGGATTGGTAAAGTCTGTTGGCAAAGCGTTGGTAGAATCACTTGTTATGGTCAAGAGATCTGTTGATATTCCAAGAGATCTGTTGATATTCCGTTAGTAAGTTTCGTAACGGACACAAAATCCTTGTTCCAACGACCGTATTCTGTTAGCATTCCGTTGGGAAATTTCTGTTGGCATGTTGTTGCTAAATATAGTAACAGAATAATCTGTTGTCCCTTCGTTATAACATGGTTGTTTGTAAAATAAGAATTCTGTTATTGTTCTTTTGGTATTCCGCTGGTAAGTTTAGTAACGAAAACAAATCCGTTGGTAACGATTTCCCAACAAGGTTTCCTCCAACAGACAGGTTTGGTGAGCATTCCGTTGGCAAACTGTTTTCCCAACGGATTTGATTGCTTTACCAACGGAATTTTCTGTTATTAAAACTGAAAATTCTTGTAGTGAAATGAACTTACTTTTTTATCAAACATTCTGCTGCTTAACTTAAAAGCCTGAATTTAAAGCTATGCACATGAAATTATAATTTCTACAAATAACTTGCTTTTTCTACAAAGTTCTACAACTGAACTTACTTACCATTGAGTTTTAGTGCAAAATCTATTTTGTTTCGTACTAAAAATATAGTGTTCAGCTACTAAACTTCAAAGTTATGCACATGACATTAAAAGTTCTACAACCGAACTTGTTTTTTCTACAAAATTCTATGACTGAACTTACTTTTTTCAACAAATATTCTGCTGCTGAACTATGCATCTGAATTTTGAAGTCAAACCCATGAATTCTAACGTTCCGATACTGAACTTATTAGAATTCTCAGGTTCTCAATTTAGTGTGGTTCTCCATAGAGCGTGACCCTTAATATATTTACAACATCACTAATTTATTCAATGCACATTTTCATCTTTCATGCACCACCATGTCATGTTGACTAAGAACATACATAAATAGTTACAGCACTAAAGTGTAGTTTCTTTGAGAAAGAGAGCAAACTTTGCCAGCTGTACATTTGCCTACATATACCTGACAAGAGGTAAGCTTAGCTCTGCTCCGCTGGTGCAAAACGAAGTGAAAACCTATGAAGCTGTACATCTCATTTTTACAGCATCTACACAATTTTAAGGTTACTATATACAAAGATGACCGAGTTCTGGCCTTGCATCCATCCAGGCGGTGAAGCTCTTCTCAGCTGCTAAATTGCAGTAAAGGTACGATCTGAACGTAATGAGAAAAAAATAGCGTCTGCAAAAACGAGGTTGGGGAAAAAAATTAGAATGGAGTAGGATCTAGGGCATGCATATGATTGGTTTGGACAGTTTTCTAAACATATGGGACATTTCAATGATTATTATGTCAGATAGGTTAATATCTTGGCAAGAACTTCAGTAATTTCACTAAAGTGAGAGCTAATTCAAAAGAATGCATGCCCCACATGTCCGCAAATAACAAATAATATTATATCAATCAAGTGAAGCTGAAAAGAGATGAAAAATTCATCATCGGGAACCTATGTTAAACAGTTCAAGACTTCAAGCAGATTGCAAAAACCATAAATTAATCTAACCTTAATGCTTTAAGACCTCCATCCATTAGGTAAGCTCTATGGTCATCATCACCCACTGATAACTTTTCGAGTTCTTTAATATAATAGAGAATATCATCACGCAAATTTCCAGCACCTGCACACCTATATATATTGAACAAACATAAAATGAGAGGTACATTCTTTGTACAGAAGTTCGGCTTTCAGATTGTTGTCAGTAAATTAAATTCATATCAACTTAATTTGCATCAAGATACTATAGACATAGCATCTCTGGAAGATTTTAACTCCTATAATTGGGGAGATACTTAAACAAACAACGCAAAAGTTTATGGCTAAATCTCTGGACTTTATATCACATTACTCACTTATTTGTAATCATGCATTTATGCAGGCTTATATTTATTTTCTCCTGAGACTTGTAAGGCAGGATGCGCAATGAGAAAGATATTTTGAGATTTTATACTTATCCAGATAAGGTTATATACCTGTCTATAACAGCATCAACATCTGCTTTGCTCTCTGGACCATGTATCAGAACTCTAGTCAAGCTTAATATGTCACGATAATCACCCATCCTGCGTGCTTCCTCAGCAGAAAGATGTGAAGTTCCAACAAGTGGTCTGGGAATATTATGTGCCAACTTGCCTTCGGCTTCAAGCCTTATACATGATATAATGGCCATTGCATATGCAACTCCCCCAAAACCTGTGTGTGATACAAAAAGATAGGACTCTGCAGAGCTGCAGAAAAGGACAGTATCAGTACTAAGATTTGATAATAATTCTCTGTTTAAGACAGCACAAAAAAAGGAACAACATGTACTTCTACTGACCATTAAACGTGTCCTATCATAGAACAGAAAATTACATGGTACAATTACGCTAGAGCTGTTTTGGCTTATGTTGCTACAAAAGGGCACAATGAAACCAAATGACATCTTCAATAATCAGCTCAAAAAGCATATCCAACTTTGCTTTTCTATTTCAGCTTTCTGAACAAAGAGAATGTTATTCAGGTTTTGCTGCAACTTTTTTATTCGTCTCAACTTTCAAGCATTGATACTTACATTCATCCAAAATTCATTTTGATATAATTATCAAATGCTTCTAAACAACAATAAAGAAATAAATAAACCATTCTGTTTCAGTGTAGCTACTCCACCTAATTTACAAGAGTGGACTGACAGGGCTCAGAAAGTTGACGACCTCAAAGATTCTGTTAGTACATGTAGAGTGATGTCTTTGAGTTACTTGTATTACACACCTGATTTAATCAATGAATACTCCTCTTTGCAGGTGAGGATAGCTATGGTTGGGAAATATGTTGGCCTAACAGATTCTTATTTGTCTGTTGTAAAGGTGCATTTCAAACTTCAAAATTTATCACATACAAGATCTATACTGTATTAACACTGATTTATCAGCATACTGCATACTCTTAAATATGTTTTCTTCTCATTTCTAAAGACATTCCTCATAAATTTGTGCAAATTGAAATGTGGCAGGCATCTTTCCTGAATTATTTTAAATCTCTTGCAATTTTCATGGGTTTAAATTGAGATATTTTATTCCATGAAGTGTATAAGATCAAGTGATTGACTTCAAAGAGCATATAATGGTGTTGTGGAATAAAAACTAGGTTGAAGATATTGCGGCTAGGGTTTGTATATTTAATGCTAAGGTTCGTGAGCTTCGTGCTTTAATGGCTGCTTCTGCGTTCGAGACTAAACGGTCCTCACAGAATGCCTACGTATCTCTGTAAATTAGAGAATCAAGCCAATAAAACGTAGTTCTGAGGTGAGGGGTCTGACCCTTTATATAGGCTGAGAAGCCTTAGAATTATGGTAGGATTCGGAGACTTGGTGGACAAGTCTTTGAGGAATGTTCTAGGTCTATTCCTTGTAGGAATCAGTTTCCATATTGAATTGGATGCCTTATTGGATAAGTTTGAAAGGGATATTATCCTTATCCAACTCTTATTTGCTGAGCTGTTTATTACCCTTAATATTAATTACGAAATTAATATTATATTTAGGGTTTTGGGCCCAGCTGGTGGGCCCCACGTTTGGACTATTCTCGGCCTAGTTAATGCCACATTAAATATGTCTTTAGGGCTTATTTTCAGCCCATATCATTTGCCCCCCAACTTCTTAGGAAAATTGATCAGGTTTTCATAGAAGTTATATTTGCCTTAATCGAGACTCGGGGTCGTTTTTATCCCTTACCTGGGACTTCTTAATTTTCCTACCCTTATATGGGAGTTTTGGTTTACACTAGTGTTTCACGAGTATCGTCTTGCTTGTAAAGTGTGGAGCGACCTACACATTTACGACGATTTGCCTTATTCGAGGCTTTAATTTGTGCTTGCTTTTAGCAATTTCGGCACTTTCATAGAGTTTTTATGCATTATTAGCATATATTATTGCTCAACTTGTCAAGAAAATATTTCTATAATTTTCCTCGTATTTTTCTGTACTTTTCCTAATATTTTAGGAATTTTTATGTACCAACAGGTATTTTTTGTAATTTTTCCTAATAATTTAGGAATTTTTATGTACCAACAGGTATTTTTTGGGAATTATTTTTTAATTTCCCAACATTATTTAAAAATTTTTTAAAGGATTAACTTTTAAAAAAGTCACCTTGGCAAGAAATGCCTCCTGGGCGTGGGTACCCCCGCCAAGGAGACACCCTCCTTAGGCACGCCTAGGGGGTTTGGTCTCCTGGGCGTGGGTGACCTTTGTCCCTGGAAATGCTTCCTGGGCGTGGGTACCCCCGCCAAGGAGACACCCTCCTTAGGCACGCCTAGGGGGTTTGGTCTCCTGGGCGTGGGTGACCTTTGTCCCTGGAAATGCTTCCTGGGCGTGGGTACCCCCGCCAAGGAGACACCCTCCTTAGGCACGCCTAGGGGGTTTGGTCTCCTGGGCGTGGGTATACCCTTCTTTAGAGAAAATCGAGCTAGGCGTGGGTACCCCCGCCAAGGAGACACCTTCCTTAGGCACGCCTAGGAGGTTTGGTCTCCTGGGCGTGGGTATAGCCTTCTTTAGAGAAAATCGAGCTAGGCGTGGGTACCCCCGCCAAGGAGACACCTTCCTTAGGCACGCCTAGGAGGTTTGGTCTCCTGGGCGTGGGTATAGCCTTTTAATTGGGCTTCCTGCCTTTAAATTCTAACGGGATTTTATCCTATTTTCTAAAAATGTCGTAGAACATTCTAGAATTATTTCAAAATTTGAATTTCATGGGCTTCCCGCCTATTCAAAGGCCCAGTCACCTGTTGGCAGCCCATTTACTGGATATAACCGGTTGAATGACCAACCATGAACTCTATAAAAGAGTAGTGTGCATCCCTCATTTCTCATTTCACTATTCAGCAAAAATTATCATTCCCTTATCACAAATATTTTTCAAAAAAGCTCTGCTAGGGTTCTGTCGTGAGGCGATTTCCGGCGTCTTTACTCCGCCCTATTTTCCAGTTTCTGTTTGAAGATCGTTGAATCTTCATCTTCTTCAACCTCCTTTTTCAACTTTTCTGGGTTTCAAGCTTTCAAGGGAAGCATATCAATGGAGGATTCTAGCTCTTCAGGCCAGTCACAACTCGCTAACACTTCCACCACCGCTCCACGGCTTTCAAGGGGTAAGAACCCTAAAACATCTCTTGTCCATGCCAGTGTTTTTTCCCTTAGAGATCTTTTAAATGAGTTTGGTCAAGCTTTTCCAAACATGCTTCATTTAGATGCTTATGAATATAAATCGAAATATAAACAACATAGGGTAGACATTCTAGCCCAACTCTTTCATATTAATGGGCCTTATAGGGCCGTTGCTCCGGCCTCAAACGAAAGGGCTTGTCACCCAAAGCCTGGGGCCATTAGGATTTATAAAGAAACTTTTTATGCTGGTTTTCGCCTTCCTCCTCCTCCCTTTGTTTACCGTCTTTTGGCCGAAGCCCGGGTTTGTCCAACCCAACTTATGCCAAATGCATGGCGTTTTATTTATTGTTTCTTGGTCCAATGCAAGAAACATGGGCTTGAGCCCAGCATCTCTGTTTTTCGATATCTATTCAAATTTGTCAATTCTTCTGATAATTCGGGCTGGGTCAAAATCCAACACCGTTCCTTGGCCCGTTCTTGTTTTGTTTCGGATTCCGCTCCTGATTCCCTTCCTAATTGGAAAAGGGAATGGTTTTATATCTTTTTGGATGGGGATGACTGGGACAACTATTTTCGGCCCAACTTCTGCAGAGCCGTTGATGGGCCTGTTAGGAGTTTAAAATTGGGCGTGGAAGAAGAGGCCGCCATAAATTTATTAACATCGGATAATTTGCATCAATGTGCAAATTTGATTTCTGAAGATTCGTTGCAGGCCTATGGGCTAAGCGATTTGGGCCCTGAGGGTAATTCTCACCTCTTGCTTTGTTAATATTTCATGCTAGATATAATTATCTAACTTTCTTGTAATCATTTTGCAGCCAAAACTGCCCTGGGAGCAATTTTTAAACAGAGGGAGACTGCTGCCACTGCTAGGGTGGTAACAGAGAACCCTAGGGCCAAAAGGGCCAGGACAGATGAGGCTTCTCCCGCGGTGGAGCGTGTTCCTGCTTTTCTTCAGGAAAAGCCTGTTCCTATTGAGGAAGACCTCACTCCCTTTACAGTGGGATGGGGTTTATGCAATAGGGACACAGCTGTAGGTGACTCCAGGGCTGCAGCTGAGTGGTCCAGGAGCGTGGTTACTCCACGGGACAGGGTCCACATTGTGGAGTCCTCTGATGACTTGCAGATTGAGCTTCTCGGGGCTCAAGCTGTTGCTTCGGTAATTTCTTATTCAACTTCTTTAATTTAATTGCATTTACTTTTCCCTTATTTACTTGTTTCCTTTGCAGATGAACGCCTACCTTCAGGCCGCTGTTCATAACCTGAAGGAGGTGCGTGCTGAAAAGACCATTGCTGAGAGGGATAGAGACAGATACTTTGATGCCTCCGAGGCAAACTTTGCTCGTTTTAGGGAGGTGGAGAAGGAGCTGGCTGCTGAGAAGGAGAAGAACAGGAAGCTTCAGCTGGAGGTGCAGCAGAACAGGGAACACATCATTGCTGATTACAAGGCTTCTAAGGACTTTCAAGATGTCCTGAATGCCGAGTATGATGCAAACTTTCCTGGCACCTTCAAGGAGTGTTGGGAGGGGATCATCGAGGAGCTGAGTGGGAAGATCGAGGGGGTATCCTTGGAGAAGTTCCCGGTACCTGCTATCCCTGGATTGACAGATACCTTGGAGATCGCTACAGAGACAGCAGTGGATGGGGACTCTCAGCCCACTCAGGATCCACCTTCTTCTCCTGGGGTAGAGACAGCAGATCCTTCTTCCACTCAGGGAGATGTAGTTATTGAGGACTTAGATGAGTAGATGGCCCTGCGTGGCTTATTTCTGTTTATCTTTATTTATTCTGAACTTTTGCCCTTCGGGGCTTATGACTTAACTTTATTTATGCAGTAGTTCCTTTTGTTTCCATGTTCTTATTTTTTGCTTATTGTTCGTTAAACTTTAGAATTTCTCAAGTACTTGGCCTCCTGGCTGGTACTAAACTCACAAGTTAGTTCAACGTTTGCCTTTCGTGTTTATTTTAACAAAGAGAAGTAACTCATAAAGAAAACAATATAAATTCCATTATGCTGTCAATGGATATCAATAGAATGGGTTCAACCCTTACATAAATACTCTATCTTCTACTGGGAGCAACATGCTCTAAAATGGTTTCATTCGAACCTTATTCCTAATAAATAGATAAAAGTCCAAGCCTTTGTCAAAAGAACTTAGATATAATAAACTTTGAGGTTCACAGCGTGCCAAGTTCGGGGCACCTCAACCCCATCCAAGGTTTCTAACTTGTAGGATCCTTGCCCTAACACCTTTCTGACTAGATATGGTCCTTCCCAGTTTGGTGCTAACTTTCCTTTCTGGCCAACTCCTGAGGCTTCAATCTTCCTTAAAACCATGTCACCTTGTCGAAAGAATCTTTCTTTAACTCTCTGGTTGTAGTGAAAAGATGCTCTCTTCTGATATTCAGCATTCTTCGCATTAGCTCCATCTCTAACCTCATCAATTAAGTCAAGGGCGAGTCTCATTCCTTCGTCATTAGTTTCTGGCTCATATGCCTCAACTCGAGGTGATGCTTGCATGATCTCTAAAGGCACAACTGCCTCGGCTCCATAAGCCAGCAAAAATGGGGTTGCTCCAGTCGTTACCTTACAAGTGGTACGATATGCCCAAAGTATGGGCAACAACTCATCTACCCAAGTATTCCTAGAGCGTTCGACCCTCTTTTTCAGTCCATCAAGGATAATTCGATTAGCTACCTCAGCTTGCCCATTGGCCTGAGGGTGTGCCACCGAGGTAAAACGGAGCTCAATTGCATTCTCTTCACAATACTTCTTAAACTCCTCATTGTTGAATTGTGTCCCATTGTCTGTCACAAGGATTCGTGGGATTCCGTATCTGCAGATGATGTTCTCCCAAAAGAACTGGGAAACTTGCTTGGTGGTTATCTTGGCCAGGGGTTTAGCCTCAATCCACTTAGTGAAATAATCAATTGCTACTATTAGGAATTTCCTCTGTGCTAAAGCCATGGGAAAGGGTCCAAGTATATCCATCCCCCACATTGCAAATGGAATGGGAGAGTTAATCGAGGTCAACACCTCAGGCGGTTGCCTCACAATTGGGGCATGCTTCTGGCATCTCTCACATCTCTTGACATAGTTTTGTGCATCAGCAAACATCTCCGGCCAATAAAACCCTAAACGAATTATCTTGTGAGCTAGGGCTCTGCCCCCCAAGTGTTGCCCACAGATTCCTTCATGAACTTCCTCCAACGCTTCCCTTGCCTCTATAGGCCTTAGACACTTCAAGTACGGGATTACAAACGACCTTTTGTACAGAATACCCTCAATCAAAGTATATCTCAACGCTCTTACTGAGAGTTTTCGTGCCTCCATGGCATTGTCTGGGAGCCAACCGGTCTCCAGGTGTGCTTTAATAGGATCTATCCAAGAGCCTCCTATATCAATTGGTGCCACTAACTTTGCATTAACGGTCGGGGCCTTCAAGACCTGAAAGTAGACACTCCCGGCATAATTTTCTATTTCAGAAGAAGCAAACTTAGATAGGGCATCGGCCTTAATGTTTTCCTCTCTTGGAATGTGCTCAACATAGCACTCCTCAAACTGGGACATAACAGCCTTTACTACTCTCAAGTATTTTGCCATAGTCTCATCTTTAGCCTCGAATTCACCATTTACTTGTGCTACCACAAGCCTTGAATCTCCACAAACTTTGAGATTCTTGACCCTCATGATTCTGGCCAAGCCCAAACCAGCTATCAATGCCTCATACCCTGCCTCGTTGTTGGTAGTAGGGAAATCCAATTTTAAAGCGTACTCAACTGTGAACCCATCGGGGCTTTGCAAAACCAAACCTGCACCACTAGATTTTGTTTTTGATGCTCCATCAAAATAGAGCACCCAATATTCCTTCAGATCGGGTGTGAGTTTCTCTTCTTTTTCCTCTTGCCCAGGGGTAGTCATTATCTCTTGCCCCCCGACTTCTTGGTTGTTAATAGTACATTCAACCACGAAGTCAGCTAATGCCTGAGCTTTGATAGCTGTCCGAGGCTTGTATGTGATGTCAAACTCTCCTAATTCAATCGCCCATTTGATTAGCCTTCCACTGGCCTTAGGGCTATGCAATATGTTCCTCAATTGCTGGTTTGTCAGAACTTGAATCTTATGTGCCTGAAAGTAAGGCCGCAGCTTTCTTGAGGCAGTTACTAATGCCAAAGCAAACTTTTCTATGGGTGAGTAATTCAGCTCAGCCCCATGCAACACTTTGCTCACATAGTAGAACGGTTTCTGGACCTTCTCCTCTTCCCGAATAAGGACGGCACTCAGGGCTTGTTCGGATACCGCCAGGTATAAACTAAGAATCTCCCCAGGACTTGGTTTAGTCAACAACGGGGCTTCAACCATGTACTTCTTCAGTTGCTCAAAGGCCTCTTGGCTTTCAGGTGTCCACTCAAAATTTTTCACCTTTTTTAACGCTTGGAAGAAAGGCAAGCATTTGTCTCCAGACTTGGAGATGAATCTTCCTAAGGCTGCAACTCGACCTGTCAACCTCTGCACATCTCTTATAGAGCGTGGTGGCTCCATGTCTAAAATCGCCTTGATCTTGTCAGGATTGGCCTCAATGCCTCTTTTCGAAACCATCAGCCCTAAAAACTTCCCCGATCCAACGCCAAAAGCACACTTGGCGGGATTTAACATCATCTTGTGGTGCCTCAGCACTTCAAATGCCTCTCCGAGGTGCTTGATATGATCAGCCTTAAGTAGGCTCTTGACTAACATGTCATCAACATATACCTCCATGGTTCTTCCAATCAGATGGGCGAATATCTTATTCACCAATCGTTGGTAAGTAGCTCCTGCATTCTTTAGACCAAAAGCCATGACAAGATAACAGAAGACACCAAAGTCAGTTATGAAAGATACCTTAGGTATGTCATCCTTGTGCATCTTAATCTGATTATAGCCGCTGAATCCATCCATGAAGCTTAACATCTCATGTCCAGCTGTAGCATCTATCAACATATCAATCCTCGGCAGGGGAAAACAATCTTTTGGGCATGCATCATTCAGGTCAGTGAAGTCTATACACATTCTCCACTTCCCATTTGCTTTCTTGACCATGACTGGGTTCGCTAACCATTCAGGAAACTGGATCTCTTCAATAAAACCAGCTTCCAAGAGCTTATTCACTTCTTGCCTAATGGCCTCTTGCCTCTCCGGAGCAAAGTTTCTCTTCTTC
Source organism: Saposhnikovia divaricata (assembly GCA_036435485.1). NCBI lineage: Eukaryota > Viridiplantae > Streptophyta > Magnoliopsida > Apiales > Apiaceae > Saposhnikovia > Saposhnikovia divaricata. Next base: position 61,158,750 of record CM071598.1, read on the forward strand.
TGCTTTATTTTCTTCCTTTTGGGGTCAACATTTAACCTATGAGTTATGAGTTGGGGGTCAATCCCTGGCATATCAGCTGCTGTCCAAGCGAACACGTCGCTATTCTTCTGTAAGAATTCTATTAACTTGCCCTTCAGGGGTTCTTTCAGAGATGCTCCAACATAAGTAACTTTTTCAGGATCATTAGGTTCTAGAGGTACGGGAATCAAATCCTCTGCTGGCTTCCCTCTATGCTCTTCATCATCACGGACATCCATGTCTTCAATCGGAAGGACCTGCCCCCCGACTCCATCGGCCCTCAGTGCGGCCACATAGCAACTTCTTGCCATCTTCTGATCACCCTTTTGTTCTCCGACACCATTCCGTGTCGGAAACTTAATTTTCATATGATAGGAAGAGGCCACAGCCTTAAACGCATGAAGTCCAGTCCTTCCAAGGATTGCGTTGTATGTTGATGCTGCCTTGATCACCAAGAAATTCAACATCTGAGTCGCCTCTTTAGGCTCCTGCCCAATAGTCACGGGTAGCTGAATAGTCCCTTCAACGTTGGACTCCACTCCGTTAAACCCGTATATAGGCATGTTTGTAGGGGTCAGTTGAGAGTCGTTGTAACCCATCTTTACAAATGCATCATGAAATAAAATATCCACAGAAGCCCCATTGTCTATCAAGACTCGTTTTACTTCGGAGTTTCCAATCACGGGAGTTATGACCAGCGGGTCGTCATGGGGGAATTTCACCCCTTCCAAGTCTGAATCATCGAAACCAATTACCATCTCGGTTTTAGCACGCTTCGGGGCTTCTCCCACAATGTGCATTACTTCTCTAGCATAAGCCTTTCGAGAATTCTTAGTTATGCCAGCTGCTGTCGGGCCTCCCCAGATCATATTGATAACTGCCCTTCGGGGCTGGGGATTGCGATCATGGTTGTCATCCCTCCTATTATTATCTCTCCTTTCATTGTCCCTTCTGTCATTGTCCTTTCTCTGGTTCCCACGGTCATCATCCTTGGTGAACTGACTTAGTTTTCCTCTTCGTATCAAGAACTCAATCTCATCCTTGAGTTGCCTACAATCGTCGGTGTCATGTCCCACATCTTTGTGGAACCTGCAGTATTGCTCCTTATTTCGCTTAGCTGGGTCTCCTCTAAGTGGCTTCGGCCATCGGAAATCCTTTTCCTTTTCAATATCCAACAGGATCTGGCTTCTTGGAGCATTAAGTCTGGCATACTCTGAAAACCTTGGACCCGAGCTCTTTTTTGGAGCAGATTCAGAGTCTCTGCTAGCTCGGGGATACTTGTCCCTAGCATCGTACTCTTGTTCTTGCTTCCGCTTGTTCCCTCCATTGCCCAACGTGGCTTCTTTCTTGATGCTGTCCTCAGCTTTTATATACTTGTCCGCCCTTCGTTGAAGTTCATCCATGCTTTCAGGGGGGTGTTTTGCCAACGACCTCTTAAAAAAGAGATCCGTGGTTCCATGCTGCAAGGCTACCATGGCCACCTTATTTTCCAAATCGGTTATATTCAGAGTTTCCTTAGTGAATCGCTTGATGTAATCTCTTAAGTTCTCATTCTTTCCCTGTGTCACATACATAAGGGATGCAGAGCTTTTCTCATGAATTCTTCCGCTAATGAATTGACTGACAAAAGCGGTACTCAACTCCTTGAAAGAGCTAATAGAGTTTGGAGGTAAACGACTATACCAACGTTGCGCCATGCCCGACAGGGTTTGGGGAAACGCCCTACACTTAAGGGCATCGTTGGCAGGCTGCAGTAACAAGGCGCTCGTAAACGTTCTCACATGAGTTGCGGGATCCCCCGTTCCATCGTAAGCTTTGATCGTGGGCATCTTAAACTTTCGGGAGATATGTGCATTCATTACCTCCTCAGTGAATGGAGGGGTCGGATCATCCAGATCTCCTTGTAGCATCAAATCTCTGGGATTATTCTTGGGGGGTTCCACCCTGGTAGTTCCTCTGGTTGGGGCTTCAGCCCTTCGGTGTCTCCTTGAAGACCTCTCCAGATCTATGAAGGGAATCCCTCCTGAAGTCGGAGGAGGTCGAGTCTGATTAGGGTTCTGTCTCTCTAGTTCCCTTGCTTGGTCGTCCTTCAGCTTCTGAATCTCGGCTTCATAAGCCTTAATTTTCTCTGCGATTGTTAAAGGACCATCTCGGTTCGATGGATTCCTCCCTAGAGGTTCCTTACTAGCGCGTCGCCTCCTTGGGGCTTCGTCTCGATCATCGTCTTCAGACGACGAGTCTCCGGTATAAGGACCAGAGTAATCATAGTATCCTGGTTCAGGAGGAGCCGGGCCTCTAAGATAAGGGGATTGTTGTTGCCCATGGATCAACCGAGCATGACCGCTTGGTCCTGGATCCCTTGGATCTTGGGGGTAATTAGGTAGCCCATACATTGGGTTAGTGTTGACAGGGAGCGAAGAAGTGGAGAGACTGTGAAGCGGCGGGCGGCTACTCAGAGGGAGAGGAGAGACCACCATCTGGAGCGGGTTAGTCTCTTGTCCTAGAGGGACGATTTCAGGTTGAGATCTTTCAGCGGGGGGATCCGTCCCTTGTGGTTGAGAGGCCTGACTACGAGGGTTTGTTTCCGTCAATGGGGGTACAGACCCTGGCCCTGTACCAACAGGAGGAGCAGTGATTGGTGGAACGATGGTTCCGGAGGTAGCCTCGGTTGAGATCGGTGTTGTTCTTCGAGTGGTAACCATGGTTGATGTCTTCTTCCCACAGACGGCGCCAAATGTTGTGGAATAAAAACTAGGTTGAAGATATTGCGGCTAGGGTTTGTATATTTAATGCTAAGGTTCGTGAGCTTCGTGCTTTAATGGCTGCTTCTGCGTTCGAGACTAAACGGTCCTCACAGAATGCCTACGTATCTCTGTAAATTAGAGAATCAAGCCAATAAAACGTAGTTCTGAGGTGAGGGGTCTGACCCTTTATATAGGCTGAGAAGCCTTAGAATTATGGTAGAATTCGGAGACTTGGTGGACAAGTCTTTGAGGAATGTTCTAGGTCTATTCCTTGTAGGAATCAGTTTCCATATTGAATTGGATGCCTTATTGGATAAGTTTGAAAGGGATATTATCCTTATCCAACTCTTATTTGCTGAGCTGTTTATTACCCTTAATATTAATTACGAAATTAATATTATATTTAGGGTTTTGGGCCCAGCTGGTGGGCCCCACGTTTGGACTATTCTCGGCCTAGTTAATGCCACATTAAATATGTCTTTAGGGCTTATTTTCAGCCCATATCAAATGGATAATGCACAATTGGATGTGTACAATCTGAAGCATTGCCTTTTTGTTACAATCATGCCCTTACCACTAGAATGTTATTATGCAATCTTTTTCCGTAACTTATACTTTTAAGTGGTTTCTTGTAAACAAATCAATACATTAAGCATTAAGTTTGTGCCTCTAAGCTATTAAATGTAATTGTTTGCTTTGATATTGACGCCTAGAATAATTTCAGCTGTTAAGACATATGTGCCATTAATTAATTAGAATAAGTTGTAGTTTCATGCACCTAGCGGTTTTTCCTCTTTTATCAAGACAGGCACTTCTTCATGCATGCACTGCTTGTTCATTGAAGCCGTCAGTTGATTGGATTGCAGCTTCTGACCTCGAAGATGAGACTGCCAAATTGGTACTGGGAATCTACTATCCAGTAGTTGTATTTGCTGGATACGTTATTTTTATATTTCTATTTGAATTAGGTATGCGTATGATTTCTCTGACTTGCTAATTATTCTCACTCAGACACCAGAACTTCATGCTGCAGCATGGAAGACTCTAAAGGTCAGCTTTTGGACTTTTGGTTTCTGTATCTAGTTATACATTTTGCTCTTTGTAATTAAGAAAATTTAAACCATATGTATTAATCTATATAATGGGACAGATACCAAGTATTTTAAGTAAACGGATCCCGTAAAGCTTGTTAAGTGTACATTATCCTTCGTTTTACCTAATTGAATGCCGATGTTTATAACTTGTTAAGAACAAGACTTATGAGGACAAGAGTACAAGAAATTGATGTTCGGATATTGGTAGGGGAAGGCTGTGTTGTTTGTCGGCTGTACAGTGTCCAAATATTATATTTGCGTAGTGATCTGAACTGTTATTTGTTCTGTTTTTTCAGAGTGCAGCATGTGTTTTGGTTCCTGGTGGATTTGGGGACCGTGGGGTGAAAGGAATGATATTGGCTGCTAATTATGCCAGAGAAAATAAAGTTCCATATCTTGGGATCTGCTTAGGAATGCAGATTTCTGTTATTGAGTTTGCTCGATCGGTAAGTTGGACTTTAAGTGTATATATGTAGCCCTTTTAATTAAAACATAGTATAAAATATCTGCATTTTTCCCTGCACCCTGTAGGTGTTGGGTCTGGAAAGGGCAAACAGTTCGGAATTTGATGCTCAGACGCCTGATCCTGTTGTAGTTTTTATGCCAGAGGTACATACCCGTTTATGATGATACTTGACGGTTTTGACAGATGCCTTTTACATTCTTTTGGTTACTTACTTTTACTGGACATCTAGGGCTCAAGAACTCTCACATGGGAAGTAGAGTACAATGAGACTTGGTGCTCGAAGAACGTTATTCCAGACCTCTGAATGCATCACTGCAAAGCTGTATGTTTAATTCGCAGTTATTTAGCGCCGTAGGATATTTTGCATGTTCCAAATAATTAAATGTTTGAGAATATTAACAACTGAAAACTTAATTGATGCTCGTCTGGATTGGAAGGCATGCCCGTATTTAAGCTCATATAAATTCTTTTTAACCTGTTCTTAATTATATAGTCAGTGTTGTACTGATATTCTACTTTACATTTGTTGTAGAACTTCCTAACCATCCATTCTATGTGGGGGTGCAATTCCATCCAGAGTTCAAGTCACGCCCTGGAAGGCCTTCAGCTCCATTTCTAGGTACGTCATGAGTGAATTATTTTTAAGTTTGATAATTGTGCTGAACTTTTTTTTTTTTTTTTTTTTTGTCAATAGAGATAATCATGCTAAACTAACATATATTGGTTTGATTGTGATTTTTCTGGTACAAAAATTGGGATGCTGGGATGTATTTTTGATGCAGTGCTTATTCTTGTATAAATGCTTTTTTGTTGATTTCTTTTTTTCATCATTGGTGTGTTCTGAAAGTGCATTTCATCCATCAATATCGAGTCCTTGCTTCGGGATTTTTCATTAATATTTCAGTTTCTAACGTATTTTTTTAAATAATTTCCCTGCAGATTCAGATTTTGTAAGATTATTAAGTGTATAATTCCATATAATATACATTGTCATTAAAATTTTAAATACATGCCAAATGTTGGAGTAGAGAAAAGGAGCCCAATCCATGCCACCAGTTCGGCTACCATTCTATAAAAATTCATTGTACAATGAGCATCTGTTCACGTTATCCTTTCATTTAATAAATTCTTTTATTTATTAAATTCTGGAACTTTCAAGATGGACACATGGATGATAAAAATGGTTTAATCAGACAAAGTTCAAGTCTCAAGAATTTATATAGAATTTTGTTGTTTGCTTTATATTTTACGTAGTAACTTTGAAAGCAACTGTGCATTATTTTTCTTGACCAGCTTTGTATAGTTTTCTTAACATTCAAATTTTTGTATAGGTCTTGTATTGGCTGCAATAGGCCAGTTAGGGGATTATCTTAGTCAACAACAGAATGGAAGTTTATGACTAACTGCCAAAGTTCATTGCTCAATATGCTTACAAGGTAATTTTTTTTTTTTTTTTTACTAAGTTGCTTACATAGTACTTCTGTTTATTTACATGAGCAAAATTCTGAAGCTCTGCTGCCTGCTTAAATTTGTCTAATTTGGTGCCCTGTCTAGTTGTCCATCTATATCAAGAGTTTGCAAGATAGGGATCGTAAAAAGTTGGATCCTTCTTATTTGAACTTTTGCTTTGGTTCGACAAAGTCTTTAATTGTTATCACCTCACCTGTTATCTAAGATAAAGTGATGAACCCAAACTTTTGCATGTTAGTTCAGATTTTTTGGCCAGTGTTTCTTATTCATGGTAATTGAATTTTTTCTAGCTTGATTTTGACTAGTTTCTGATTGTTGAGAAGTACCGTGGCCAGTAACCTATTTTTTGATTGAGGGTGTCAGGGATGTGATTTTTTAATTTTGGAACTTATACTACTATATATCTTTCACTTTTGATGTAGGGCCTAATTAGAGATGTAATAGATTGAAATGATCCACAATGATCTTGGAGAATTTTCTTTATAGAATGTATACGATGAAGAATTTGATCACCGAGCCTTAAAAGAGATCCCGCAAAACTCGGACAGATTTCACTTTAGCACATTTGCAACAAAAATAGTTCGGTTATCTGATTTGAAACAGACCTTTCATTTTTGATAAATCTAGCTATTTCATAATGTGTTATTCAACAGTTGGGATGGCTGGCAATCAGGCAATGTAGTAGAATTAATAGTGAATGAGCTGTATATGGGCAATGATTGGTTTTTTAGTTCAGATGTTTTAATTTTATTGCATCACTGACCTGCTGTACTCAGACATCAAATTGCAATCCGTGGTACTGACATTTTGGCATTTGTCATCTAGCTTGTTGACACCACGAGGTGGTTCATTTTCGAATAACTTTTTATGGGCACCTATATTTAAAAATAATGTACATTGATGTAGTAACAGCAGAATTTTGTGTTGGTAAAAAAATGGTCTCAAGTCCACAAATCCTACAACTTGGAAATTTTTGTACAATATCTGATTGATCCAAAATGTTTCATGTATTTTGTATGGAACTTGTGTATTAGTTTTAAAACTGTCATTTTTTTTGTTAAGTACATTTCATTGTAGAGATCGTATGCGTCATGACAAATCTGGGTTCCTCTAATATAATGGAATGTGATTGATGTTTCTTTTGATTCTTGATCGGTTGATTTTAATATTTAGGGCATTATTTTTTTGCTGCAAGAATTGTTAGCACAATTTAAACGACACTTTTATTCAAGAAAAAATTGATTACAGTAGCGATGGATAGCCTCTGGTGGTATATACAAAACTGAGGAAAATGAGTCTCCTACAAATATGTATAACAACGTATATAATGCCTCTCCTACAAACCTGTATGACGATGTGTTCTGTGTATGTATTGAAAAGAGGAATTTTTTGTTGATGAATTCCGAAATTAATCAACTTTGGTCTACTGATATGCTTGTGTCATGATACTGAAGGTATGAAATCTGTCTTTGCAGCTTCATCTGTTTATAAAACTTGGCTATAAACTCATCAGCTTTCATATCAATATCATTTCTAGCAGCTTGTTCCTCACTCTCATCATCTGCATATACCTCATCATCATCATCACCTAAGTGTTCATCATCATCATCATCATCATCATCATCTTCTGCACTCTTTAAAAAACTCTTTCTCGCAATATCATCGTAGTAAAATCCATCATCATTTCCGTCGTTAAATTCAAAGTCCAAATCAACTTGTGCAGGATTAATGCATGGAATATGAGGTAACTTGAATCGTAAGGAAGAAGGGCGATGCATCCTGACATGAATAGCCGGAGTCTCATCGAACGACAGCTGACGTTCTCCGTATCTGAATGTGTCACCACGGTGATGATGGCGAACACTTTTAATGTACTTGGGGAGATTGAGCATGAGTCTTCTTCTTAGAACACCACCTTTCCTTGCCCATAAAAGGGCTATCCGTAAGATGTTCCAAGCTCTACGAGCTGTATTCGATTTCTTTATCTGCATTTTCATTTCGAAAGGAGAGTGAATAACAGAAAGGTACTTTTGTTGAGCTTTGAAAAGATTATGGTTTACTTGTAAGTAGTAATAGATGAAGATGGAAGAGATGAGTGAGGCTATATATATACATGCACAACGCCTTATGGTTAGGACTTGCTAGTGAAATGCAGTTATTCTATTTTACTCAAAATCAAAAAATATAACTCCCTCCATTCCATAATACAAGTCTTTTAAAAAAATTACGCATCTTAAGAAAATATTAATTAGATGATACATTTCCTTTTATGCCCATTATAAATACATTGACTTTTAAGAATATGAGTTTTTTTATATTCGTGGTCATTCCTCATTAATTGCTATACAATTTTCAAAAAGGGTAATTTAGGAATAATGATCACAAATTTATATTGAAAATTGGAAATGAACATGTATAATAGAAAAAAAAATTCTCTCAAAAGAGACTATTATGATGGGAGGGAGAAAGTATTTTTTTAAGAAAAAGGAAGGTGCAGGTTGTGTATGTAGACTGTAGAGGGGGCGATGGGTGGGAGACACGCTTGACGCGGGGTAAATAGATTGCGCCGTTTAGTTTCCGAAAGTGCCCGTGGTTTTCAAAACAAAAATATACATGAACATAATAATAATATAATAATGTGGTAACGTCATTTTATATATAAGATATTGTTAACGGAGGAATTTAGTGATAACAAATTTTGGAGGTTGCTGGAATAATGAAATCATGAAAATAGGGAGATTTGGGATTTTGGATGTTTGGGGCTGGACTTTAGAGGTGTCTCGACTTGTTAGATGTGTCGGATCCTTTTCCAAGATGCCTGCGTACCTTATATTTATAAGGATCAAGCCAACGCAGTTCTGTGAAATTGATTTGTGTTTATCCCTTAGAGACTTTAGGGATAAACTTCGTTAATCTGGGTAATTACTGATTTTATCTGATTTAATCTTATCGTTGTGATATCTTCCTGATTTGAAGAATATCGTTTGGAGATATTTACAGTTATTGATTGATTGAAATTGATTCTTTCCTCGTTTCAGGGAGAGGATAAAACTTAGTGGTTAAGCAATAATTATTAATCTGAATTAATAATTAATAGATATTAGAAATTTGGGAGATATTAGAGGCAACCAAAAATATGGCGTAACAACTACCCCCGGTTCTTCAGTGTAGCTTGCTACAGTGAAGAACTAAGCATGCCTCGATCTTCCAAATTTCCTGAGTCACTAAAACAGCTAGGAGAGGAAGATTAGGAAAAAATATGGAGCACCAATGTGCTCGTAATATGCATGTAGATGTAAACGAGACAATATGCGAGATGTAAAAAAGAATAAGTTTTATAGGTGTGAGAGAACGTATCCTGGAGAGCCATCCAAGCATTATTCGAAGAGTCGTGCAAAACTTTCCGAGCAATACCCCGAAAAGCAAATATTCAAAGAAATATCCTCTATTAAGCACTCCGAGAAATACCCTCCTCAAAGAAGGACGTATTCTAGAGTTTCCATAACGTATTCCGGAAAATATCCTCCTCAAAGAAGGTTATATCCACCAGAATTTCCATAAATGCTTCAGAGATATCCCTCCTCACAGGAGGTGGATTTTCCGAAGCTCGAACCTTGATGAGGCGCCGGAAGTACGGACATCCCCCCCGGAAGTACGGTTTTTGCAAGGATTTAGTAATTTAGGGTACTCTCCTCAAAGGAGATCAGTTTTTGTTCAGAAATACCCTCCTCACAGGAGGTGGACTTTCCGAAGCTCGAACCTTGATGAGGCGCCGGAAGTACGGACATCCCCCCCCGGAAGTACAGTTTTTTGCAAGGATTTTGATAATTTGGGATACCCTCCTCAAAGGAGGTCGTTCCCCATTCCAGAAATACCCTCCTCACAGGAGGTGAATTTTCCGAAGTTCGCTTCATTTCACTAAGACTCTCCTTAGAGGAGATCGTCTTTTAAATAAATCACAAAGACCCTCTTTAAAGGAGATCGTCTAACACAAAAAAATAAGGGAGACCCTCCTTAGAGGAGGTCATCTTCCCAAAGTCATATCAATATCCCAAGATTCTTCCAAAAAATATCAGCAACACTTGAAGGCTCTTCTAAAAAATCAACTCTTCGAATAAAAGTCTTCCAAAATATTACCCATACAAAGGAGGGCCTTCCAAAATAATTAACTCTTCGAACAAGAGCCTTCCAAAATTTATCACTAGAAAAAAGGATCTTCCAAAATATTACCCACACAAAGGAAGGCCTTCCAAAATAATAAAATCTTCGAATAAGAGTCTTCCAAAATCATGTACCACGAAGATTACACCAAAAATCTTAAAAATCTTCGCAATTCAAATTATGCCCAGATCTGTTTTTGACGTTTTTGACCATTTAAAAGATTTTTTCTTGGAAAACACGAAAGTTGTAGAGAACGAAAAGACCTTTCCGATGATATATGGCTCATCAAAAACGGACTTATAACGAATCGGGAATTAAATAAAACGTCTGCTGATCTGTTTCCCGATGCTGAAAAACGAGATCTGATTGTTTTTTTTTTGATTTCGAGAATAGATCGAGATATAATCTGAGAAAACTCAAAGAACGAAAGTTATAGGAAATTTAACAAGCTTTCCGAATCATTAAAAATCATCAAAATCCGACATGTATTGAATATACTACGGATTTTATAAGATAACAGATTTGTATGGACAAAATCATAAGAAAACTTATCTTATTTCAGAATAGATCCACCGCCTCCACCGCTTAACTCCTCCATTACAGCAGCTCCAGATCCATAATAACCCCCCATGCGTATGAATTGATTGTCCTCCACAATCAAAAATATATCCTCTCCTTCTAGCGCCAATTGTTAACGGAGGAATTTAGTGATAACAAATTTTGGAGGTTGCTGGAATAATGAAATCATGAAAATAGGGAGATTTGGGATTTTGGATGTTTGGGACTGGACTTGAGAGGTGTCTCGACTTGTTAGATGTGTCGGATCCTTTCCCAAGATGCCTGCTGTGAAATTGATTTGTGTCTATCCCTTAGAGACTTTAGGGATAAACTTCGTTAATCTGGGTAATTACTGATTTTATCTGATTTAATCTTATCGTTGTGATATCTTTTTGATTTGAAGAATATCGTTTGGAGATATTTTCCGTTATTGATTGATTGAGATTGATTCTTTCCTCGTTTCAGGGAGAGGATAAAACTGAGTGGTTAATCAATAATTATTAATCTGAATTAATAATAAATAGATATTAGAAATTTGGAAGATATTAGAGGCAACAAAAAATATGGCGTAACAGATATTACGAAAAAATAAAAATATACATGAACAAAATAAATTTTTTTGTTTTTGAAATCAAATGAAGGAAAATGTCATTTTAAGAAAAATCAAACATCGACTCCAGTAATAAGTTGACAGACTAAAAAAAGTTGGTGCTTGTTGTACATTGCTTTGACAACACATTTCCATTTGTTAGGAGAAAACAAAGTGTCCGTGTAATTTTTTTTGTCTAAAAAATAGAGGTTAGAAAGTGAATTAATTAATTTATTGATTATATAAATGAACGATTTATGTTTGAATCACGAGTTTTTTTTTTTTGAATAATTAAGATTATATACCTTATAAAGTGAGTATTTGTTATAACAAATTTTGGAGTTGAGCGAAAAGTGGAATCTAAGATCTAGGACAACAATAAATAAGTCCCTTATGACTTGAATTATTTCATTGTTCTCGAATTCTGAGTTTAATTATTAATGGCGGAATATATGTTGGGCTTGGAGGCTATTACTCCCTCCGTCCCTCTTTAGTTGGCACATTTGTAACAAATACTTAAAAGGTATAAATGGTATTTGCTATATTTTAAAAATGGTATGTTATTATTATTTCAAGTTGTTATAAATAGAATGTATTATTTTATTACGGTAATAGATGATGAGGTTCGACAAATATAGCCAACATCACGAGATTGGCTAAATTTTTAGACAACAGTAATGTGTGGTTGGAGTGGATTTTTTTTTACATATTCTCTATAAATTTTATTTATGGTATCAATTATTCAATTTTACCTAAGGGTTTTGGAGGGTTGGAGATGCTCTTACGGCACCAGCTTTACCTAATCAAATTTGAAGACAATGTGTGAGCCGTTTGTTTATACCAAATTTTTTTGAAGAATAAAGGGGGGGATTAGGAAGTTGCTTAGAAATCAGACTTGACTGTTTCTTAGAGCATTTCTAATGCCATTCCTCATCTTCAACCCCTAAAATATAATAAAATAATCATTCCTTAAAATATAGGATACCAAAAAACTGTTTTACTCCAACGGTATTCCCTATATCGGTTCCCTATAATTCAAAAGTAACATTTAATTAGTATTTTGAAATTTAAAATATATCGGTTCCATATATTCCTAAACTTCTAAAATTCATATCTTTAAATCTATCCATTCAAAATTAGTAATTTATATATGTGTGTGTTCTATAATTCGGGAGCTATCTAGTGATATATAAATTCATCGATTTTGATATAAAAAAATTCTGGGTAAAATTTTAATTTGACTTCGGTTTTTGAGTTTGGCGATAAATTTGATGATTCTGAATTTAATGTGATGATTCTGAATTTAATGGAGATGAAGAAAATGACTTGGCAACAAGATAGGGAGCCTCTCTCCTCCCCTACATGTAGGGAACCTCTCTCCTCCCCTAAATTTTTTTGGTAAGGGGTTGTACCATTGAAGAGTGATTTTTCAGTTTTGGTTCCCAAAATGATGCCACGTAGACTGATATAGGGAAGGGGGGGTGAGCCTTGGAGATGCTCTTAGCGTCTTGTAATTGTTTTAGTTTGTTAGCACGCAAATTTGTTAGTAGTAATTAACTAGAAAATATAGTATCCAGTAAGCTACTAGAAAGTGGAAATATATCGCATTGCTTATTTAAAAAGTCCCCTCAATTATATGAATTTACAATTTTTTTATCATGTGTGATATTTTTTATGTTGAAAAATGATACGTATAGATTTCACATATATTTAAATATATTTAACAGTATAATCCCTTCATTTATATAAATTTAATTAATTAAAAACAATTATATCATCACATGATACGAAAATAAATTTTCATACGCAATTTGGTAACCGATCAATTTCTCACTTGAACACAACTATTTGAGACTAGGTGAAAGTTTAGGAGCTACGTAGCAAGCTAAGGTGCAACTGTGCAAGGAGAGACGAAAGGGAAGCGGGCTGTCTATGCGTTGGCGTGTGTGTAAGCTGGAAAATAGAACCCGCAGAATTAACGGGTACATAACATAAAAGAACGAGCTGGCGCCTACTTAAAAATGGGGTGTTTGGGGGAGCTTATTTCCAGAATAAGTCAATTTATTTTAAGTCAATGTTAGAGATTCCTAACATTCCAACTTATTTTCCAACTTATTTTTGCAACTTATGAAATCTCAAACATATATTAAATACAACCATAAAAACAAATTATCAAAATATGAAATTTTTACCCGAAAATAAGTTATAAGTCCGGGCTTATAAGCCCAGCCAAACACCACCTCGACATTTCGTGAGACTCTCTTGCAAATAGTACGAGTCGCGTGACAGCTTTATACAAGCTTTTATTATACTTTCCTTCTACAATTTCATAATCTTTTGTTTTATTTCTGAATGCCGGGGGTCCTTCGGAAACAGCCTCCCTATTGTATAGGGGTATGGTCTGCGTACAGCTACCCTCCTCATACACCACTTTGAGTGGTATTATAACTGAGTAAGCTAAGTTTTTTTTTTATGCTTATAAATCACTTCAAACTTCCACCATACCACTTTATCATCACTTACAGCCAGTGTTGTAAAAAGCGGAAATCGGATTAATCGGTAAAGGCACTGTCCAGGGATTAATCGGGTATTTGAGGATTAATCGGAATGATTAATCAAATAATCGGATTATTAATCAGTTCGGTAACCCATGGAACAGGGATTAATCGGTGATTAATCGTGATTAATCACCGATTTTTAGAACAGAGCTTACAGCCTATGTAGGACCGAGCATTTGGTTGGTTCGATCCAGAATCGGATCGAATCGAATAGATCGAAAATTGAAATGTCATATTTTTCGGATCGAATCGAAGTTACATTATGGATCGAATTGGAGTCCAACTGAAATAATGCTATTCGTTACATTATGAACCGAGCATTTAGTCGGTTCGATCCAGAACCAGACCAAACCGAATAGATCGAAAATTGAAATGTCATATTTTTCGGACCGAATCGAACCGAAATTACATTATGGATCGAATCGGAGTCGAACTGAAATAATGCTATTCATTTCGGTAAAAGAACGGAATTTTTTTCAAAAATAAAAAAATAAAAATTGCATCTCAAACTGTTGACATATATGTTAATATAATATTATGGGAAAAATAGAGACTTACCTTTAATATTATTATTAGTTAAAAACGGAGAGTTCCGTTATTATGTTAATTTCTATTATTGAGAATTAGGGATTTACTATATAAACAATTGTGATGTATTGTAATAAACTTGAGGCGAGTGCCTCCCCCATTAATGAGAAGAAAATTTTGCGAGACTATTTTATCATGGTATCAGAGCCAATGGAGAGAAAAAAGACCCTACGAGAGTTCGTGGGTGTGAGAAGATCCTGTGAGAGTTCGTGGGTGAGAGAAAAAAAAAACCCGCGAGAGACCATGGTTGAGAGGAGAAAAAAAAGTCTAAGAAAACTCCTACAAGAGTTTGTGGGGGTGAGAAAAAAAAACCTATGGGAGATCGTGAGAAAAAAAAAGATGCTGCGAGAGTTATTTGCCGGGTATGAAAGAAAGAAAAATCATGAAAGAAGATGACGATAAGGCGAAAGCACGACGATGATGATGATGGATTTGTGGAAAAGACTATCCCAAACGAAAAGAAAAACTTTGAGAAGAATTGTGACAGCGTAAACAAAGATGGTGATTGGGACAAAGATGATGAAGACGAGGATGAAAAATTGATCGCAACGAGAAAGCTGATTCAAATGGGTGATTATGTTGATTGGAGTGGATGATTCAATCTTTTTTTAATTTTGGTAAACTCTCGATTTTGAGTATCGTGAGTTTGAGGGGGGATGTTGACATATATGTTAATATATTATTATGGGAAAAATAGAGACTTACCTTTAATATTATTATTAGTTAAAAATGGAGAGTTTCGTTATTATGTTAATTTCTATTATTGAGAATTAGGGATTTACTATATAAACAATTGTGATATATTGTAATAAACTTGAGGCGAGTGCCTCCACCATTAATGAGAAGAGAATTTCGCGAGACTATTTTATCGCAAACAGAACACATTAATCTTAAAATTTGCTAATGAAATGAAATGTGCTCAAAGGTGACAAGTTTGTTGATTACAAATTGAAGGTTTTGGGTGCAGAAAATGATCTTGAAAATGCAGCCCCTCGTTTGTTTTTGTTGATCAGAGGATGAGGCCAGATCTGATAACGCACCTTCGACATAAAGAAATACATTGAAGAAGGATGGGGAAAAGCCTAAAAGAATTCTTGATCATTTACTTGTTTATTTATTTAGGCAATTAACACATCAAATTAATTACTCAATAGATTGCTTTGTTAATACATGATCATAACAACTTCAAGTATGTTGTGTTAGTCGATATTAGTTGATCTTGAGTCTGACACTTTTTTTGCGCTAATTTCAAACTTTCAATACTTCTTTCATTATCACTTAAATGATCTTCGTAGACTAATTGTTGAAAAGATATACAGTACATACTTTTGCAGTTTATAATCAAACGCAACTAATTATAATCTGTAATGAATTGATAGATATTTATATGTAATAATCGATTTATATTCCAATAAGAACTCAATAATCACGAGATCTAAACAATTCGAATAACAGAAAACTGGAAATGGAAAATTACAACAACGATTACAGAAAGATAACACGAAGCTTTCGAGTCGCTCGTTAACTCCTCACCTAGGGTTTACATAAGAAATAACACATACCCCGACCCAACCCCTCTTTTCTCTTTTATTATGTTGCCTCAATTATTTTCTTATGTGGAATTACCCAATTGCCCCTTCTGCTGACTCATACTCTGTTTTCTCCCAAAATGATGTCATACAAAGGTCAAAGTGTCAAACGGTTTGCTATTTGTCGTATTTGCAGTCGTTGCAATACCCTCCGCCCGAACTTTCACCTTGTCCTCAAGGTGGAACTGTGGAAGCTGCTCTTCTATAGTGTCTGCCTCCTCCCAGGTGGCTTCGAATTCAGGTAGTCCCTTCTATTTCACTAGCACTTCAGTGACTATTCCCTAATCTGTGGACTTACTTTTAACTGCCAACACTTCTTCTGGGATAACCTCGAACTCCAACTCTAAATTAATGTTGAGTGGAAAGACCGAGTGTATTTAACTGGAAGCTGGTAGTGATAAACGATACGCCACTTCACCAATTCGTTCCAACACTTCAAAAGGGCCATATAACCGAGCCGCCAATTTCTCAAAAGGCCTCTTAGCTAGTGATTTCTACCGATAGGGTTGTAATTTAAGGTATACCAATTCTCCACGATGCAACTGGAGGTCCCTACGGTGAGCATCTGTCATAATGAGGTGAAAATAAACGGTTATATTCAACTATTATGAACTTAGAAGCATAGAGTTTGGTTTAAAATCTATTAGATAGATAAGAACAATTGTTGTTCACCAAACTATCCAAGAATTATATATGATATAATTGACAACTGTTGTCTACCTAAATAATCATGTTTTAAGGACTACCAGTGGTTGACTTAGGATATGACGAAATATGGATCTTGGCTCACTAGAAAGATTTATGGGATATTCTTTCCGATTTAATAGTAAGGGCTATTAATTTGATAAAAATAATGGGAGATATATTATGAATATGTCATAATTGTAAGATCCCGGATTATTGTAGGATTTATTATTATTATTATTTTTATTGTTTTAATTATGTTAATTAGTATTTAAAGTATGGAATTGGATTTGAGAATATCGTTGTGGAGTTCAACGATATTTAGTGTCGAGTTTATATGAGTATATATTGTGTTATGTGTGCCCCAGTATTTTTAGTTGTATTTTTTTTTTAGTGATTTAAAAGTATTTAAATCTAGTATTATTGATCTTCAAAAATATTTATTTAATTATCGGAGGGCTTAAAAATCATGAAATCTTTTGTAAAATTATCTTTATATATTTATTGAGTTTTTAAAAGTGTTGGGTGGATTAATTTGGGTGTTTTAGTATTTTATAATGATTTTAAGAGTTTTATTGTATTTAAAGGATTAAAACTTTGAAAATTCATATTTAATTCATTTTTTATCCGAAAAATATTTCGAAAATATGTACGTGCTTGTAATTTTATATTCTTTATTTTAAAAATGAAAGTGTAATTTTCCAGAAGTTTTATTTAATTGTGATTTTTTTTTTAGTCGTTTATTAGTTAGAATTGGGCAAAAGGAGGATAAAGTGGTAATAAGGATATTGGGCCTAAGCCCATTAAGAGGAAGAGCCGAGAGAGTTCGAGGGAAGGGGAGGAGTGAAAGAAACGAAGAAAAAAAAATCGGTAGAGAAGGATATGGAGAGAGATCAGAAATGGGGAGGAAAGATAGAAGAGAAATTGGGGGAGAGGGAGATACATACATATATATACGTGTGTGTGTATCTATACTTTGTGTGTGCGTGTGGCCGTATGGGGACTGCAGCAGCGAGGAAGGAGCTTCGCACGGTGGAGGTTGGCCGGAGACAGCGACGGCGGCGGTTGGCGTCGAGCAGAGGCGGCTGTGCTGCGGTCGTGGCCGGCGTAGATCTATGCATACACGCAGTGTGCGTGTGTATTAGAGAGAGAGAGAGAGAGAGAGAGAGAGAGAGAGAGAGAGAGAGAGAGAGAGAGAGAGAGAGAGAGAGAGAGAGAGAGAGAGAGAGAGATGGCAGGAGAGAGAGAGGGAGAGATTGGTGATGGAGATGCTCGGTGGGATCATCGGAAAGGGTATAATTTCACGTTTTTTTTTAATTATTTCATTTTCGTATTAAGTGAATTGTGATTTCAATATAGTTTAATTGTTGTAATTTAATTAGTTAAATGGTGAGATTATTGTGGTAATTTAATTGTGAGATTATGTGTTAATTTTATGATTAGATTAATAACTTAAATGGTGATAATATTGTTGAATTGTAGTAATTTGATTAGATTTAAAATTTGCTAGTTAAGGTGCTAATGGTCGTAATTAGATTGACATTTTAAATTACGAATATTGTTGAATTTCTGTATTAATTCGGAGAGGCTATAATTGTTAGTTGTTATTAGTTAATTGATAATTGCTAAGGTGTTAATTTTCGTAATTAGCATAGTATGGTAAATTATTCAATTTGCTTTATTTCCGGGATTCAATTCGGAGAGTCGATATTGTTAGCTATAAGTGTTCGTGTTTAGCAAAGATTAATTGTTAATTGATAACTACTAATTGCCTATTGTTATTGTCATATAATATGTGGAGTTTATATGAGTTACTAGTTGTAAGTGTTTAAGTGCTAAATGCTAATGGTCGTAAGTCGAGTTAAAATATGTGCTAAATGCCTTAATTGACAATTGCTTGGTGATGGAATGTGTGTGGCTAATTGATGGTCGGTTATCAGTCATTAGTACTTGGGATTAAAATGATTTCGATTAAGTAGTTGTATAATTGCTTTAAGTAGTATATTTCGATTTAAAGGTTATTTATCAAAGATTTATATGAATTTGCAAATTGTAAATGGTTTTACTAATTATGAATATTTGTATAAATGTTCAGTAATGGTTTCTGAAAAGTACCACTGGCCCTAGAGGCTGTGTGGTTTGTTTTAATTTAGTTTCCAAATGTAATTTATAGTAAAGTTAAGTTATCAATTTACTTTTCTTACGTGTTGAGGTGCCGCATGTCTGGGCGGGTAAATTTCTTTACATGTTTAGTTGCCGCATGTCTGGGCGGATACTTTTCTTATGTGTTTAGTTGCCGCATGTTCGGGCGGGTACTTTTCATTATTTGTTTAATTTATGTTGCTGTCATAGAAACAGCTTGTTATTTCATTGGATTGGTTGAATTGAAAAGCAGGGTTTGAATTGTATTTGAGGGGCTGTGCCCATAGTCCGATAAACGAATACTACATGCCGAAATTTTCTAAAAATCCCCTGCGTTTTAAAGTTATTTAAATTATTTGATTTAAAGATTTAAAGGCATATATGTGTATAAGTGTTTAAGTACATATGTGATGATTAATGAGGTGTGGATATATATATTGATGTATGTATTGTTTGCGAGTTATAAGTAATTGATTATTAAATGGTTGTTTATGTACTAAATAGTACTTTACTATTATTCCGAGTATAGTTAGGGATTCGTTATGGACCCAGCGATCGAGTTGACGAGACGGTTGAAGGAAAATGAACGAGTGATCGAGTAAAGAACAAAGTACAGTAAGTGGTGAATCGACGCACTGGAAACGAGGCAAGTGTACTAACCCTCGCTTATCGTTCAAGCGAGATACATATGTTTTTATTCAATATAATTATTCCCTTCAAATCCGTATTGCTAGTATTCTCTCCTTCAAATTATTGATAAGGATATATTTTATTCATATATCATGTGAAAAGTAGAAATACAGTTTTATTGCCAGTATTATTCTTTCTTAAGTATTGTCGCTCATTAAAATGGCTTAGGTAATTAAAGATGTTTTTAAAATTTCCTTATACTGGGCTGGTCTTTTGCCAGTGAGTATAAAGGACTGAAAAGTGAAATGTTTTAAAGTATTAATAAGATGGTTTATAAGTTGGATAAGCGTAAGAGGCTAGGGTGGTCCTAGTCCAGCACTTTTGTTAAGCATAAGAGGCTAGGGTGGTCCTAGTCCAGCACCTTTGTTTAGCGTAAGAGGCTAGGGTGGTCCTAGTCCAGCATTAAAGGCCAATGTGTTGCCTAATTGAGAACCTAATTTCAAAGAAAGGAAGACTTTACGTGGCTGATCACCCGTATTGTCCGTAATCAGAAGAATAATAAAATCAATTTAAATGTTTCAAAAAGTTTTACGGAAAGTATGTTTTATTTGTGGAATAGTTTTAAAGAGATGAATGTTTTGATAAGATATACCTGTTTTACTGTAAATGATTATCGGTTTAGAAATTGTGTATTTCAGATTAAATTGTTGTCTATATGATAAAAGTGGAAACCTCAGTAAAATAATGAGATTAAGGATAGATAGAAGTTTTTCAGTTATTCCCTTCGCAAGTAACATTGTACGTGAAAGTGGAGTAAGAATGATTGGAAAAATTCTTGATATTCTTTCTCTCAAAGTTTTATCTGGGGCAGAGATGGTTAGTAGTAAATAGAAGAGTGTTATGTTAGAATATTAAAGGGGGGGTGTTTATGTTATGTAAAGGGTATGAGTAACGACGATAGATAATGTTATTTTATAGAGTAGTTGCAAATTCTTGTTGACTGTTATAAAATAATTCACGGTTATTACGGTCACTGTGGCATGTGTTGCGCAGTGATAGTGAGAACCGAGAATGATTTGAGATCTTCTTAGTAATTCAAACTCATGATTGTCAGGCCGGTTAGGCAGCTAGGTATGCAAATGCTTAGCGACATGAATGAGATTTGAGTAACTGAGAATTTCTTGGAGATTTCGTTAAAGTGTTAGATAAAGTATTTTTGCAAGTATTAAAAGTATTGAATCTAGTTTTTCGAACCTTTGCAGTTATTAAATTCTGATTTCGAGTTATAAATGTTTTAAATAATATTAATCTTTTGTTAAAGTTAAGAATCCGGATTTCAAGTATAGTATTGATTATAGATTGGTGAGCATTCATTCGCTCATATCTATTGTTCTTTTTCCTTTTTAAGTTAATCCTTCTTGAATTGCAGTTATTGCATTTAATTATTCAGTGCTATTATTTATAACTTGCTGAGCATTTCTTTCACTCACCCTTGCTGTTTTTAAATCTAATATTTCAGTAAGCTAAGTATTGGCGAGAAGTACCTGCGCAGTTCAGAAAGAGCAAGCAAGACGAGGTGAAGGAAGCTGACGTGGATCAGGGTATTTAGATTATTGTTTGATTTGTCGTATGTATATATAATTTTAGTAGTGATAGTATGTATTTGATTAGTGGCCTGGTACACTTCCTTTCGAAGTTATACCAGTGATTTAAGTTTGTATAAGTTTTGTAAATAGATTTGTATTTAAGTACGTTTGGGTTTTCCTGTTTCTAGAACTGTAACCTAAGATCCTGAGTTGGGAGTTGGGGTCAAAGAGCTTTTGATTTAGTTTTAATTTTTATTTCAGTTTTATTTTGATTTTCAGATTTTTAGTTTAGTATCCAGCAGGTTTATGTTGTGTTTACGAATACATCATGGCCAATTTTTGTTAGAATTATTGAGTTTGTTAGCGTGACGCCCAAATCTACTGACCCCGGATTTGGGGGCGTTACAAGTTGGTATCAGAGCGTAGGTTATAGTAAACTAGAAACGAGAGTGTGTAGGAGTATGCATAGTTAAGTAAGGAACGTCAGAGTTCATATAGGACTCGTGTTGGACTATTGGATATAGTACCAGTTAGTGAGTTAAGATGTGAGTGGTGGCAGATAGTTGAGCGGAGTTGGGTAGAAACCCTTGAACCTGTAGGTAGTGGAACCTTCAGAGTCTAGATCGAATGACGAGTCAGCGAAGGAGTCGACAAAGAAGATGTACGTGGAGACCCTGGCAATACCTTTCTTCTTGATAAATATTCCTTTGTTGAGTTATTTTGACAATTGTCTTTCCCCCGAATTTGGGATTCCAGTTATGACAGAGGTTGTTTTGATGCCTATTTCCTTTATTTCTAAAACCCTTTCAAGTGATATTTGAGTATCTAATTTTCTTCATCAGTGAATGATTCTATTATTGATAAATCATTATTTCTTAGTATTCTGCAAATCATTTCTTTCCTGATTATCCTTTTCTTCTGAAGTAGTACCCATGGAATCCGT
Organism: Saposhnikovia divaricata; assembly: GCA_036435485.1. NCBI lineage: Eukaryota > Viridiplantae > Streptophyta > Magnoliopsida > Apiales > Apiaceae > Saposhnikovia > Saposhnikovia divaricata. Next base: position 61,180,570 of record CM071598.1, read on the forward strand.
TTAGTTGTAATCCAGGGGTATGTCTGAGAATTTCTCATCAATTGATTATTAATTCGATGTTCGAATCTTTTTATGTTTCTTTACTCCAACTGAGGTGAACAACCCTATTTATAGGGGACACAAGGACTGTTTGTCTGTGTGATAGCAGTCTGATGGGACGCCATCACTTGTGTGTTGTGAAGTACAAGAAGGTTAATTACCTTTAGTCATGTCTTGAATAAGGCACGCAACAAGGTTCATTTGATCATGTTGATCACTCAGTAATCTCTCATTTCAAAGAATATTTGTTTGAAAACTCATTGATTCCACAATTGTAGAAACCTTTGCTACGATGTGAAATCGTTCTTTTCAAATATCATGAATCATAAGATCTCGAGTAGTCTTGAACGTATGTCAATCGAGTTTAGAATACTAGTAACACGTGACGTATAGTACTACGATTAGAGTCGTTCTATATAGAGAGATCAGTAGAGATCCCGGTAGAGTAAATAAGTATCCAGAGTGCAGATTAGTAGAGTTGCGGATGCGACCCGAGTTGGTAGAGTAAACCCCAGTAACCCTTCTTTACCTGATTCCGAGGACGGAATCCTTTTAAGGTGGGTAGAATGTAAGATCCCGGATTATTGTAGGATTTATTATTATTATTATTTTTATTGTTTTAATTATGTTAATTAGTATTTAAAGTATGGAATTGGATTTGAGAATATCGTTGTGGAGTTCAACGATATTTAGTGTCGAGTTTATATGAGTATATATTGTGTTATGTGTGCCCCAGTATTTTTAGTTGTATTTTTTTTTAGTGATTTAAAAGTATTTAAATCTAGTATTATTGATCTTCAAAAATATTTATTTAATTATCGGAGGGCTTAAAAATCATGAAATCTTTTGTAAAATTATCTTTATATATTTATTGAGTTTTTAAAAGTGTTGGGTGGATTAATTTGGGTGTTTTAGTATTTTATAATGATTTTAAGAGTTTTATTGTATTTAAAGGATTAAAACTTTGAAAATTCATATTTAATTCATTTTTTATCCGAAAAATATTTCGAAAATATGTACGTGCTTGTAATTTTATATTCTTTATTTTAAAAATGAAAGTGTAATTTTCCAGAAGTTTTATTTAATTGTGATTTTTTTTTTAGTCGTTTATTAGTTAGAATTGGGCAAAAGGAGGATAAAGTGGTAATAAGGATATTGGGCCTAAGCCCATTAAGAGGAAGAGCCGAGAGAGTTCGAGGGAAGGGGAGGAGTGAAAGAAACGAAGAAAAAAAAATCGGTAGAGAAGGATATGGAGAGAGATCAGAAATGGGGAGGAAAGATAGAAGAGAAATTGGGGGAGAGGGAGATACATACATATATATACGTGTGTGTGTATCTATACTTTGTGTGTGCGTGTGGCCGTATGGGGACTGCAGCAGCGAGGAAGGAGCTTCGCACGGTGGAGGTTGGCCGGAGACAGCGACGGCGGCGGTTGGCGTCGAGCAGAGGCGGCTGTGCTGCGGTCGTGGCCGGCGTAGATCTATGCATACACGCAGTGTGCGTGTGTATTAGAGAGAGAGAGAGAGAGAGAGAGAGAGAGAGAGAGAGAGAGAGAGAGAGAGATGGCAGGAGAGAGAGAGGGAGAGATTGGTGATGGAGATGCTCGGTGGGATCATCGGAAAGGGTATAATTTCACGTTTTTTTTAATTATTTCATTTTCGTATTAAGTGAATTGTGATTTCAATATAGTTTAATTGTTGTAATTTAATTAGTTAAATGGTGAGATTATTGTGGTAATTTAATTGTGAGATTATGTGTTAATTTTATGATTAGATTAATAACTTAAATGGTGATAATATTGTTGAATTGTAGTAATTTGATTAGATTTAAAATTTGCTAGTTAAGGTGCTAATGGTCGTAATTAGATTGACATTTTAAATTACGAATATTGTTGAATTTCTGTATTAATTCGGAGAGGCTATAATTGTTAGTTGTTATTAGTTAATTGATAATTGCTAAGGTGTTAATTTTCGTAATTAGCATAGTATGGTAAATTATTCAATTTGCTTTATTTCCGGGATTCAATTCGGAGAGTCGATATTGTTAGCTATAAGTGTTCGTGTTTAGCAAAGATTAATTGTTAATTGATAACTACTAATTGCCTATTGTTATTGTCATATAATATGTGGAGTTTATATGAGTTACTAGTTGTAAGTGTTTAAGTGCTAAATGCTAATGGTCGTAAGTCGAGTTAAAATATGTGCTAAATGCCTTAATTGACAATTGCTTGGTGATGGAATGTGTGTGGCTAATTGATGGTCGGTTATCAGTCATTAGTACTTGGGATTAAAATGATTTCGATTAAGTAGTTGTATAATTGCTTTAAGTAGTATATTTCGATTTAAAGGTTATTTATCAAAGATTTATATGAATTTGCAAATTGTAAATGGTTTTACTAATTATGAATATTTGTATAAATGTTCAGTAATGGTTTCTGAAAAGTACCACTGGCCCTAGAGGCTGTGTGGTTTGTTTTAATTTAGTTTCCAAATGTAATTTATAGTAAAGTTAAGTTATCAATTTACTTTTCTTACGTGTTGAGGTGCCGCATGTCTGGGCGGGTAAATTTCTTTACATGTTTAGTTGCCGCATGTCTGGGCGGATACTTTTCTTATGTGTTTAGTTGCCGCATGTTCGGGCGGGTACTTTTCATTATTTGTTTAATTTATGTTGCTGTCATAGAAACAGCTTGTTATTTCATTGGATTGGTTGAATTGAAAAGCAGGGTTTGAATTGTATTTGAGGGGCTGTGCCCATAGTCCGATAAACGAATACTACATGCCGAAATTTTCTAAAAATCCCCTGCGTTTTAAAGTTATTTAAATTATTTGATTTAAAGATTTAAAGGCATATATGTGTATAAGTGTTTAAGTACATATGTGATGATTAATGAGGTGTGGATATATATATTGATGTATGTATTGTTTGCGAGTTATAAGTAATTGATTATTAAATGGTTGTTTATGTACTAAATAGTACTTTACTATTATTCCGAGTATAGTTAGGGATTCGTTATGGACCCAGCGATTGAGTTGACGAGACGGTTGAAGGAAAATGAACGAGTGATCGAGTAAAGAACAAAGTACAGTAAGTGGTGAATCGACGCACTGGAAACGAGGCAAGTGTACTAACCCTCGCTTATCGTTCAAGCGAGATACATATGTTTTTATTCAATATAATTATTCCCTTCAAATCCGTATTGCTAGTATTCTCTCCTTCAAATTATTGATAAGGATATATTTTATTCATATATCATGTGAAAAGTAGAAATACAGTTTTATTTCCAGTATTATTCTTTCTTAAGTATTGTCGCTCATTAAAATGGCTTAGGTAATTAAAGATGTTTTTAAAATTTCCTTATACTGGGCTGGTCTTTTGCCAGTGAGTATAAAGGACTGAAAAGTGAAATGTTTTAAAGTATTAATAAGATGGTTTATAAGTTGGATAAGCGTAAGAGGCTAGGGTGGTCCTAGTCCAGCACTTTTGTTAAGCATAAGAGGCTAGGGTGGTCCTAGTCCAGCACCTTTGTTTAGCGTAAGAGGCTAGGGTGGTCCTAGTCCAGCATTAAAGGCCAATGTGTTGCCTAATTGAGAACCTAATTTCAAAGAAAGGAAGACTTTACGTGGCTGATCACCCGTATTGTCCGTAATCAGAAGAATAATAAAATCAATTTAAATGTTTCAAAAAGTTTTACGGAAAGTATGTTTTATTTGTGGAATAGTTTTAAAGAGATGAATGTTTTGATAAGATATACCTGTTTTACTGTAAATGATTATCGGTTTAGAAATTGTGTATTTCAGATTAAATTGTTGTCTATATGATAAAAGTGGAAACCTCAGTAAAATAATGAGATTAAGGATAGATAGAAGTTTTTCAGTTATTCCCTTCGCAAGTAACATTGTACGTGAAAGTGGAGTAAGAATGATTGGAAAAATTCTTGATATTCTTTCTCTCAAAGTTTTATCTGGGGCAGAGATGGTTAGTAGTAAATAGAAGAGTGTTATGTTAGAATATTAAAGGGGGGGGTGTTTATGTTATGTAAAGGGTATGAGTAACGACGATAGATAATGTTATTTTATAGAGTAGTTGCATATTCTTGTTGACTGTTATAAAATAATTCACGGTTATTACGGTCACTGTGGCATGTGTTGCGCAGTGATAGTGAGAACCGAGAATGATTTGAGATCTTCTTAGTAATTCAAACTCATGATTGTCAGGCCGGTTAGGCAGCTAGGTATGCAAATGCTTAGCGACATGAATGAGATTTGAGTAACTGAGAATTTCTTGGAGATTTCGTTAAAGTGTTAGATAAAGTATTTTTGCAAGTATTAAAAGTATTGAATCTAGTTTTTCGAACCTTTGCAGTTATTAAATTCTGATTTCGAGTTATAAATGTTTTAAATAATATTAATCTTTTGTTAAAGTTAAGAATCCAGATTTCAAGTATAGTATTGATTATAGATTGGTGAGCATTCATTCGCTCATATCTATTGTTCTTTTTCCTTTTTAAGTTAATCCTTCTTGAATTGCAGTTATTGCATTTAATTATTCAGTGCTATTATTTATAACTTGCTGAGCATTTCTTTCGCTCACCCTTGCTGTTTTTAAATCTAATATTTCAGTAAGCTAAGTATTGGCGAGAAGTACCTGCGCAGTTCAGAAAGAGCAAGCAAGACGAGGTGAAGGAAGCTGACGTGGATCAGGGTATTTAGATTATTGTTTGATTTGTCGTATGTATATATAATTTTAGTAGTGATAGTATGTATTTGATTAGTGGCCTGGTACACTTCCTTTCGAAGTTATACCAGTGATTTAAGTTTGTATAAGTTTTGTAAATAGATTTGTATTTAAGTACGTTTGGGTTTTCCTGTTTCTAGAACTGTAACCTAAGATCCTGAGTTGGGAGTTGGGGTCAAAGAGCTTTTGATTTAGTTTTAATTTTTATTTCAGTTTTATTTTGATTTTCAGATTTTTAGTTTAGTATCCAGCAGGTTTATGTTGTGTTTACGAATACATCATGGCCAATTTTTGTTAGAATTATTGAGTTTGTTAGCGTGACGCCCAAATCTACTGACCCCGGATTTGGGGGCGTTACAAGTTGGTATCAGAGCGTAGGTTATAGTAAACTAGAAACGAGAGTGTGTAGGAGTATGCATAGTTAAGTAAGGAACGTCAGAGTTCATATAGGACTCGTGTTGGACTATTGGATATAGTACCAATTAGTGAGTTAAGATGTGAGTGGTGGCAGATAGTTGAGCGGAGTTGGGTAGAAACCCTTGAACCTGTAGGTAGTGGAACCTTCAGAGTCTAGATCGAATGACGAGTCAGCGAAGGAGTCGACAAAGAAGATGTACGTGGAGACCCTGGCAATACCTTTCTTCTTGATAAATATTCCTTTGTTGAGTTATTTTGACAATTGTCTTTCCCCCGAATTTGGGATTCCAGTTATGACAGAGGTTGTTTTGATGCCTATTTCCTTTATTTCTAAAACCCTTTCAAGTGATATTTGAGTATCTAATTTTCTTCATCAGTGAATGATTCTATTATTGATAAATCATTATTTCTTAGTATTCTGCAAATCATTTCTTTCCTGATTATCCTTTTCTTCTGAAGTAGTATCCATGGAATCCGTTTAGTTGTAATCCAGGGGTATGTCTGAGAATTTCTCATCAATTGATTATTAATTCGATGTTCGAATCTTTTTATGTTTCTTTACTCCAACTGAGGTGAACAACCCTATTTATAGGGGACACAAGGACTGTTTGTCTGTGTGATAGCAGTCTGATGGGACGCCATCACTTGTGTGTTGTGAAGTACAAGAAGGTTAATTACCTTTAGTCATGTCTTGAATAAGGCACGCAACAAGGTTCATTTGATCATGTTGATCACTCAGTAATCTCTCATTTCAAAGAATATTTGTTTGAAAACTCATTGATTCCACAATTGTAGAAACCTTTGCTACGATGTGAAATCGTTCTTTTCAAATATCATGAATCATAAGATCTCGAGTAGTCTTGAACGTATGTCAATCGAGTTTAGAATACTAGTAACGCGTGACGTATAGTACTACGATTAGAGTCGTTCTATATAGAGAGATCAGTAGAGATCCCGGTAGAGTAAATAAGTATCCAGAGTGCAGATTAGTAGAGTTGCGGATGCGACCCGAGTTGGTAGAGTAAACCCCAGTAACCCTTCTTTACCTGATTCCGAGGACGGAATCCTTTTAAGGTGGGTAGAATGTAAGATCCCGGATTATTGTAGGATTTATTATTATTATTATTTTTATTGTTTTAATTATGTTAATTAGTATTTAAAGTATGGAATTGGATTTGAGAATATCGTTGTGGAGTTCAACGATATTTAGTGTCGAGTTTATATGAGTATATATTGTGTTATGTGTGCCCCAGTATTTTTAGTTGTATTTTTTTTAGTGATTTAAAAGTATTTAAATCTAGTATTATTGATCTTCAAAAATATTTATTTAATTATCGGAGGGCTTAAAAATCATGAAATCTTTTGTAAAATTATCTTTATATATTTATTGAGTTTTTAAAAGTGTTGGGTGGATTAATTTGGGTGTTTTAGTATTTTATAATGATTTTAAGAGTTTTATTGTATTTAAAGGATTAAAACTTTGAAAATTCATATTTAATTCATTTTTTATCCGAAAAATATTTCGAAAATATGTACGTGCTTGTAATTTTATATTCTTTATTTTAAAAATGAAAGTGTAATTTTCCAGAAGTTTTATTTAATTGTGATTTTTTTTTTTAGTCGTTTATTAGTTAGAATTGGGCAAAAGGAGGATAAAGTGGTAATAAGGATATTGGGCCTAAGCCCATTAAGAGGAAGAGCCGAGAGAGTTCGAGGGAAGGGGAGGAGTGAAAGAAACGAAGAAAAAAAAATCGGTAGAGAAGGATATGGAGAGAGATCAGAAATGGGGAGGAAAGATAGAAGAGAAATTGGGGGAGAGGGAGATACATACATATATATACGTGTGTGTGTGTATCTATACTTTGTGTGTGCGTGTGGCCGTATGGGGACTGCAGCAGCGAGGAAGGAGCTTCGCACGGTGGAGGTTGGCCGGAGACAGCGACGGCGGCGGTTGGCGTCGAGCAGAGGCGGCTGTGCTGCGGTCGTGGCCGGCGTAGATCTATGCATACACGCAGTGTGCGTGTGTATTAGAGAGAGAGAGAGAGAGAGAGAGAGAGAGAGAGAGAGAGAGAGAGAGAGATGGCAGGAGAGAGAGAGGGAGAGATTGGTGATGGAGATGCTCGGTGGGATCATCGGAAAGGGTATAATTTCACGTTTTTTTTTAATTATTTCATTTTCGTATTAAGTGAATTGTGATTTCAATATAGTTTAATTGTTGTAATTTAATTAGTTAAATGGTGAGATTATTGTGGTAATTTAATTGTGAGATTATGTGTTAATTTTATGATTAGATTAATAACTTAAATGGTGATAATATTGTTGAATTGTAGTAATTTGATTAGATTTAAAATTTGCTAGTTAAGGTGCTAATGGTCGTAATTAGATTGACATTTTAAATTACGAATATTGTTGAATTTCTGTATTAATTCGGAGAGGCTATAATTGTTAGTTGTTATTAGTTAATTGATAATTGCTAAGGTGTTAATTTTCGTAATTAGCATAGTATGGTAAATTATTCAATTTGCTTTATTTCCGGGATTCAATTCGGAGAGTCGATATTGTTAGCTATAAGTGTTCGTGTTTAGCAAAGATTAATTGTTAATTGATAACTACTAATTGCCTATTGTTATTGTCATATAATATGTGGAGTTTATATGAGTTACTAGTTGTAAGTGTTTAAGTGCTAAATGCTAATGGTCGTAAGTCGAGTTAAAATATGTGCTAAATGCCTTAATTGACAATTGCTTGGTGATGGAATGTGTGTGGCTAATTGATGGTCGGTTATCAGTCATTAGTACTTGGGATTAAAATGATTTCGATTAAGTAGTTGTATAATTGCTTTAAGTAGTATATTTCGATTTAAAGGTTATTTATCAAAGATTTATATGAATTTGCAAATTGTAAATGGTTTTACTAATTATGAATATTTGTATAAATGTTCAGTAATGGTTTCTGAAAAGTACCACTGGCCCTAGAGGCTGTGTGGTTTGTTTTAATTTAGTTTCCAAATGTAATTTATAGTAAAGTTAAGTTATCAATTTACTTTTCTTACGTGTTGAGGTGCCGCATGTCTGGGCGGGTAAATTTCTTTACATGTTTAGTTGCCGCATGTCTGGGCGGATACTTTTCTTATGTGTTTAGTTGCCGCATGTTCGGGCGGGTACTTTTCATTATTTGTTTAATTTATGTTGCTGTCATAGAAACAGCTTGTTATTTCATTGGATTGGTTGAATTGAAAAGCAGGGTTTGAATTGTATTTGAGGGGCTGTGCCCATAGTCCGATAAACGAATACTACATGCCGAAATTTTCTAAAAATCCCCTGCGTTTTAAAGTTATTTAAATTATTTGATTTAAAGATTTAAAGGCATATATGTGTATAAGTGTTTAAGTACATATGTGATGATTAATGAGGTGTGGATATATATATTGATGTATGTATTGTTTGCGAGTTATAAGTAATTGATTATTAAATGGTTGTTTATGTACTAAATAGTACTTTACTATTATTCCGAGTATAGTTAGGGATTCGTTATGGACCCAGCGATCGAGTTGACGAGACGGTTGAAGGAAAATGAACGAGTGATCGAGTAAAGAACAAAGTACAGTAAGTGGTGAATCGACGCACTGGAAACGAGGCAAGTGTACTAACCCTCGCTTATCGTTCAAGCGAGATACATATGTTTTTATTCAATATAATTATTCCCTTCAAATCCGTATTGCTAGTATTCTCTCCTTCAAATTATTGATAAGGATATATTTTATTCATATATCATGTGAAAAGTAGAAATACAGTTTTATTGCCAGTATTATTCTTTCTTAAGTATTGTCGCTCATTAAAATGGCTTAGGTAATTAAAGATGTTTTTAAAATTTCCTTATACTGGGCTGGTCTTTTGCCAGTGAGTATAAAGGACTGAAAAGTGAAATGTTTTAAAGTATTAATAAGATGGTTTATAAGTTGGATAAGCGTAAGAGGCTAGGGTGGTCCTAGTCCAGCACTTTTGTTAAGCATAAGAGGCTAGGGTGGTCCTAGTCCAGCACCTTTGTTTAGCGTAAGAGGCTAGGGTGGTCCTAGTCCAGCATTAAAGGCCAATGTGTTGCCTAATTGAGAACCTAATTTCAAAGAAAGGAAGACTTTACGTGGCTGATCACCCGTATTGTCCGTAATCAGAAGAATAATAAAATCAATTTAAATGTTTCAAAAAGTTTTACGGAAAGTATGTTTTATTTGTGGAATAGTTTTAAAGAGATGAATGTTTTGATAAGATATACCTGTTTTACTGTAAATGATTATCGGTTTAGAAATTGTGTATTTCAGATTAAATTGTTGTCTATATGATAAAAGTGGAAACCTCAGTAAAATAATGAGATTAAGGATAGATAGAAGTTTTTCAGTTATTCCCTTCGCAAGTAACATTGTACGTGAAAGTGGAGTAAGAATGATTGGAAAAATTCTTGATATTCTTTCTCTCAAAGTTTTATCTGGGGCAGAGATGGTTAGTAGTAAATAGAAGAGTGTTATGTTAGAATATTAAAGGGGGGGGTGTTTATGTTATGTAAAGGGTATGAGTAACGACGATAGATAATGTTATTTTATAGAGTAGTTGCATATTCTTGTTGACTGTTATAAAATAATTCACGGTTATTACGGTCACTGTGGCATGTGTTGCGCAGTGATAGTGAGAACCGAGAATGATTTGAGATCTTCTTAGTAATTCAAACTCATGATTGTCAGGCCGGTTAGGCAGCTAGGTATGCAAATGCTTAGCGACATGAATGAGATTTGAGTAACTGAGAATTTCTTGGAGATTTCGTTAAAGTGTTAGATAAAGTATTTTTGCAAGTATTAAAAGTATTGAATCTAGTTTTTCGAACCTTTGCAGTTATTAAATTCTGATTTCGAGTTATAAATGTTTTAAATAATATTAATCTTTTGTTAAAGTTAAGAATCCGGATTTCAAGTATAGTATTGATTATAGATTGGTGAGCATTCATTCGCTCATATCTATTGTTCTTTTTCCTTTTTAAGTTAATCCTTCTTGAATTGCAGTTATTGCATTTAATTATTCAGTGCTATTATTTATAACTTGCTGAGCATTTCTTTCGCTCACCCTTGCTGTTTTTAAATCTAATATTTCAGTAAGCTAAGTATTGGCGAGAAGTACCTGCGCAGTTCAGAAAGAGCAAGCAAGACGAGGTGAAGGAAGCTGACGTGGATCAGGGTATTTAGATTATTGTTTGATTTGTCGTATGTATATATAATTTTAGTAGTGATAGTATGTATTTGATTAGTGGCCTGGTACACTTCCTTTCGAAGTTATACCAGTGATTTAAGTTTGTATAAGTTTTGTAAATAGATTTGTATTTAAGTACGTTTGGGTTTTCCTGTTTCTAGAACTGTAACCTAAGATCCTGAGTTGGGAGTTGGGGTCAAAGAGCTTTTGATTTAGTTTTAATTTTTATTTCAGTTTTATTTTGATTTTCAGATTTTTAGTTTAGTATCCAGCAGGTTTATGTTGTGTTTACGAATACATCATGGCCAATTTTTGTTAGAATTATTGAGTTTGTTAGCGTGACGCCCAAATCTACTGACCCCGGATTTGGGGGCGTTACAATAATCACTTGAACATAATTATTGTAACAATCTAACTTATCTTATGCATTTTATCATTGTAGAAAACAAATGGCACAAAACACAAACAACAATTTCTCTGTACGATCAGTCCTTGAGAAGGACAAGCTGACAGGATCAAACTTCCTTGACTGGTCTAGGAATTTGAGAATTGTTCTCATGCAGGAAAAGAAATCTTATGTGATTGATATTACTCCACCGGTAGCCCCTGTTGCCAATGCCACTCAAGCTCAACAAAATGCATCAGAAGCATATTGATGATGCGACTGATGTGGCTTGTCTTATGCTTGCCACTATGGATGCTGAGCTTCAGAAGCAGCATTTTGAAATGAATGCTTATACTATGTTTGAACATCTTTCAACGATTTTTCAATCACAGGCTCGTGTGGAAAAGTTCAACACGAGCAAAGCACTCTTCTCGTGCAAGCAGGGCAATGGACCAGTTGGACCACATGTTCTAAAAATGATTGGGTATCATGATTACCTTGCTCGTTCGGGTTTCCCGCTTCAGTGAGAGGCTCAAGTCGATATAATCTTGCAATCTTTGAATAGCGACTATACTCAGTTCATTATGACTTTTAATATGACTGAGCAAGATAAGACTCCTATGGAATTGTTGGCCATGGTAGGGACCACTGAAGCAAATATGGTCAAGGCACCTGAGAAAGCTCCCATAATGATGGTGGGCAAGAAAGGTGCTAAGGGAAAGGGGAAATGGAAGGGCAAGAAAAAGGTAACACCAAAAGATCTTGGTCCTTCTAAGTCCTCTTTCAAAAGGGCTAAAAAGCTGAAGGGAGATGTCGCACAGGTTAACAAAGGTGATTGTCACTATTGCCACAAGCCTGGTCACTGGAAGAGAAACTGTACTGTTTACTTGGATGATCTGAAGAAAATGAAGGGTGTTCAGATTTCTGGATTAGGTATTTATGTTATAGAAGTCAATCTGTCTATTTCTACGTCTTGGGTATTGGATACCGGATGTGCTTCTCACATTTGTATAAATGTGCAGAGAAGTAGGACTTTGGCTAAGGGAGAAGTGGACCTACGAGTAGGCAATGGAGCAAAAGTTGATGCTTTAGCTATAGGAACTTATTATTTATCTTTGCCCTCTGGGCTTGTTTTAGAACTTGAAGACTGTTTTTACGTGCCTGCGATTCACAGAAACATTATTTCTGTTTCTTGTTTGGACAAGAAAGGTTTTTCGTTTACAATAAAGAACAACAGTTGCTCTTTTGCTTTGAATGATTTAACCTATGGTGTTGCGCGTTTATTTAATGGTTTATATGTTCTTGATTTAGATAATCCTGTCTGTAACATAGAAAACAAACGACTTAAAGTAAATGACTCAAATCAAACATACCTCTGGCATTGTCGTCTAGGCCATATAAATGAGAAACGCATATCCAAATTACCTAAGGATGGATATTTGGATAAGTTTGATTTTGAATCATACGATGAATGCGAATCTTGTTTGCTTGGTAAGATGACTAAAGCCCCTTTCACTGGTAAGGGTCAAAGGGCCACTGAACGTTTGGAGCTAATACATAGTGATGTATGTGGCCCAATGCGTGTGATGGCTAGAGGAGGCTACTACTACTTCATAACATTTACTGATGATTTCAGTAGATATGGATATGTATATATTATGAAGAATAAATCCGATTCTTTTGAAAAATTCAAAGAATACAAGGCTGAAGTAGAGAAGCAAATAGGCGGAGGTGCAAGTATTAAGATCTTACGATCCGATCGTGGGGGTGAATACTTAAGCACCGAATTTAAAGAGTATTTAAAAGAGTGTGGTTTTGTATCACAACTCACTCCGCCAGGTACACCTCAATGGAATGGAGTTTCAGAGAGGAGAAATCGCACCCTGTTGGACATGGTACGATCGATGATGAGTCATGCAGATCTTCCAATAAGTTTCTGGGGTTACGCTCTAGAAACAACGGCTTTTACACTTAACCGTGTTCTTACTAAGAAGGTTCAAAAGACTCCATATGAGATATGGAAGGAGAAACGGTCAGGCATGAACTTTATGAAAGTTTGGAGATGCAAGGCGTTTGTGAAACGTCAAGTATCTGACAAGCTTGGACCTAAATCCGAAGAGTGTAATTTTGTGGGATACCCTAATGAAACAAAGGCTTATTATTTTTATAGTCCTTTTAAGCAGAAAGTGTTTATTGCTCGAGATGCTGTCATCATGGAAAGAGATTTTGTTTCCAAAAGAAACAGTGGGAGAACTATTGATCTCGATGAAGATCGAGAACCACAAAATAGCATTGAACCTGAAGTGGAACAAGAGCAGGATAATGATAATGCTCAACAAACATAGGTTGTTCGTAGATCTGGTAGAATTCGTCATGAGCCAGAGAGATATGGATTTCTCTTGACTCAATGTGGTGATTTGATGCTCATAGATGAAGATGAGCCTCTCACATACCAAGATGCTATGAACAGTCCAGACTCTAAGAGATGGTTTGAAGCCATGAAATCCGAGATGGATTCCATGTACGAAAACCAAGTATGGACTTTGGTTGATCCACCTGAAAGGATAAAACCCGTAGGGTGCAAATGGGTTTTCAAGAAGAAAACTGACATGGATGGAAATGTTTAGACCTATAAAGCAAGGATGGTAGCAAAAGGTTTCAAACAAATTCATGGTATTGACTATGATGAAACTTTCTCACCAGTGGCTATGGTCAAGTCCATAAGGATTTTGCTTGCCATTGCAACATTCCATGATTATGAAATCTGGCAAATGGATGTCAAAACAGCCTTCATTAATGGAAGCCTTGAAGAGGATGTGTACATGACACAACCTGAAGGTTTTGTCGATCCAAGGAATGTTGGCAAGGTATGTAAATTACGTCGATCCATTTATGGATTGAAGCAAGCCTCTAGGAGATGGAATATCCGTTTTGATGAAACAATCAAAGAGTATGGCTTTGTTCAAAACGAAGATGAACCTTGTGTTTACAAGAAGGTTAGTGGGAACCATGTGGCATTCATAGTACTATATGTTGATGATATACTACTAATGGGGAATGACATACCTTCTCTAAAGGCTGTTAAGATTTGGTTAGGGAGTAACTTCTCTATGAAAGACTTAGGAGAGTCAACCTACATTCTAGGAATGAGGATCTATAGAGATAGATCTAGAAGGATGATCGGTCTAAGTCAGAGCACATACATTGATAAGGTTTTGCATCGTTTTGGTATGCAAAATGCAAAAAGGGGTTATGTCCCCGTGTCTCAAGGGATAACGATCTCTAAAGAGCAGTGTCCGAAATCATTGGATGGGAAGGACCACATGAGTAAGGTTCCATATGCCTCAGCAATTGGATCTATCATGTATGCAATGGTATGTACTCGCCCAGATGTCTCGTATGCTTTGAGCATGATGAGCAGATACCAGTCTAATCCAGGTGAAGGTCACTGGATGACAGTTAAGAATATTCTAAAGTACCTGAAAAGGACTAAAGATTCATTCTTGGTGTATGGAGGAGAGGAGAAACTGGTTGTTAAAGGTTACACCGATGCAAGTTTCCAAACAGACAGGGATGATACTGTATCACAGGGGTTTTTTTGTTTTGTCTAAACAGAGGTGCTATAAGCTGGAAGAGTTCAAAGCAAGAAACAGTAGCTGATTCTACAGTGGAGGCTGAGTACATTGCAGCTTGTGAAGTAGCTAAGGAGGCTGTTTGGATTCGAAAATTCATTACTGGTTTGGGAGTGGTTCCATCGATCGCAGATCCCATTGATCTATACTGCGATAATAATGGAGTCATTGCACAGGATAAAGAGCCTAGATCACACTCCCGATCCAAACACATACTCAGAAGATTTCACCTTATTCGAGAGATTAATGAAAGGGGTGACATGCACATATGTAAAGTGCACACAAATGATAACATTGCAGACCCACTGACCAAAGGCTTGTCGCAGCAGAAGCACGATGGTCACACTAGTTCCATGGGTATTAGATACATGGGTGATTGGCTAGTGCAAGTGGGAGATTGTTAGTGTAGGTGCCCTAGAGGCAATACTTTGTTTATTTTGATAAACCTTTATGTCATTTGATTATTCAATAAACGTATTTATTATGACTTTAATTACTGCGATATTTTTGTTAGTATAATAAATGTCCTTAGAATCATGATACACATTGTATAGTTTAAGTACATGACTTGAACTTGAGATTATATAATATATCATATTCTTAAATGTCCCTAGTCGAGTATTATTATAGGACAATAATAATACATAAATAGACTAGTATGTTGTTTGACAGATAACCACATCTCATTAGTTATAAGTATGGAGATACTAAAGTCAATATATAGGTACATGTAAGGGTACATGGTACTGGACAAACCCACAGTGAGATTCTTCATGTTTAATAAAGTCATAAGAAAGACTCACAGTGATAATGGTGTAATGATCCTTTGACTTGAGATCATTATATTTCTATACGAGAATTAATGTACTTTGACTACATTAAAAGTTACCTTTGACCGGGTGATGATAAAAGTGGATATCGGGTATATCATGAGTCGTATGAGAAATATGAATGATAGATAAAGGATTTAACCCTCCTATTAGTAGTATTAGTAGGAGAGATATTATTGGCCTCTTGATTGAGTGAGACTATAAAATGCATGGCCGTGCTCAAATATTGATTTGTATTAATAGTCTACTCATGGATCAAGTAAACCTGGATTAAATGTTGAAGAGGATGACGAAACACATGCCTCGAGTTTAATCTATAATATTTGGTTAAAGGGATTATATTACACGGAAACATTATTCACAGAATTGGATCACCAATTATTATTATTACTTGGGTAGCAATGATGTATTACTAGATACCGCTCATTGTTTATAATTTTATTAGATATTAAAATTATTGTCAACGTAATAATAACCTATAGGGTCACACACTTAGAACGTCTTAAAAACAGTTTTAATTTAAATTAAGAATTTAAATTAAATCATTATTAAATTAAGAATTGGCTATTTAATTAAATTGGACTGTTCCTAATTAATTATCTAAGCAAATTCGAATTTAATAAAGAAATAACAGAATTGGATTTAAAGAAGTCCAATAATAAAATCAGAATAGAAATAGAATTGGGTTTAAGGAAGCCCAATTCGGTTTTTGATTTTAGCCCAATATCTCTCTAATATAAATACATGATGATGTATTAAATTAGGGTTGTGAGTCATAAAATTCGATTTTATAAAACCCTAGCAGCTCTATCTTTGAGAGGCTAGAGAGAGAGAAAGAAAGAGGCTGTTCTTCGCGGGCTAGTACCTGGCTCCTCGGATCGTTGGAAGGTCGGACGTTCGTGTGGACTACCTTAGAGACACAGATCTTGACGCAAGGACTGTGTGTGGTGATTACAAGCTAGGATCTCCGTTGAGTTCGTGAAAGTAAAGCTCATTTAAAGGTATGATTCGTTATCTCCATTCCGTCCATAATTATACATGGATCCTGGTTTGGGTTTCGAAAATTTATTGTTTTATTTACGTTTATCCGCTACGTTTTAGGCCTCGGAACCCAACAAGGGTCTCCTAGAGAGACCTATTTATATGAAGTCCCATGGAGAACCCCATAATTTAGGCATAAAATGAGTTTTAATTAGCTGTGGGAGGGTACATTTTAATTCGGTGGGGCGCCCCCGGTGGGCCCACTAGATTATAATAATTTATTATTTTTATTTTTTCATTTTTTTAATGATTAGGCGCTGCCTGGGCAGCTGACGTCACTGCAACATCAGCGTGATGTGACGTCAGCAGCCCAGTCGGCGCCCAGTCATTAAAAAAAATAAAAAAAATTGAGGGTTCTCCACGGGACTCTATATATAATGGTTCTCTCTAGAATATTAACCTATATATATGTGTTAAAATATGTATTGTAATAGTAATCAAAGTTGTTAAACATACGAGTAGCTTGATAAACCTCCATCACGTGTCTTGTTGAGATCATTCACTCTTGCCCAATTCTTGACCAATGCACAAAGATTTGGGATCGTCTGTTCAAAAGTTTGTATAGATGACAACAGCTTCGTGTTCAGAAAATTGTCAAGACCATTTAGGCTAATATCAACGTCTATCCCAGGATTCGGATTAACAAATCTTACTATGGGTACCCTGGTAGGAACTAGGAACTATCTGCAACAAAATAAACAAATAATTCAAAATAAGACAACATTTTAAAGTTTACATGATTAAATTCAGTTGAAATCTATCTAAGATACCGCTATATAAATGAGAAAAACCGCACCTGAACTTAGAGCATTTTCTTTTCACGCATCAAATGAAAAATTGGAAACAATGGATCCATTGTTTCAGCAGCTTTACCGAAACCCATTGTCCATACATCGCTTTCATCCTTGAAATGACCTTCAAACTTAGCTCGCTTCCAAAAGATCCATAGGGCACAACTTTAGCATTTGGCCATATTTCTTTAATGTGGTTGGTCAAACTTACAATCAACTCCCTCCTTTCTTGTAATTCCTCTTTGCTAGGAATAATTTCTGCTAAAAACTCATACACCTATATGTTATTAGGCTCAATTTCTGAATTGCCTTGAATGCAACAACTTAATGCTTTATAGATTTCCACTTCTATTTCATCCACGAGTCTTTCCCTTGCCTTGATAAACTCCATAAAAACTTCCAACACAGACTCGTGCATATTTTGAGACTTGCACTTTCTTAAAAAACTGGTTGGAGACAGTTCATTTCCAAGCCGTTGAAGTTGATCTTGTTCCTGATTTGTTCAAAGACAAATAAGAAAATACAGTAAGTCACTTTAAAGAACATGTACCAGCATAAAATCACCAACATAAAGTGCCTTAAACAAACTAAATTATACATTACTATCGTGGTAATACTTGATAGGTGACGATTAATTCTTATATACCATTTTTGTCGGTTATCCTTCTCACATTAAACAAACACCACTATAAATATGATCCTCGAAGTTTAAAATACGTTAATAATTTGAATTTAGAACATTTATTAATTGTTAACTTTCAATTTACTGTTGCACATGAAAGGTAAAACATATTGATAGGAGAATAGAAAAGACTCTATCTCAAGATTCAAAAGGTATTATATGAATTAGAATGTGGTATGTGCCTTGCACGGGCTATCATGCTAGTTAATAGTAAAACACTCAACACTCGATAAATAAAAAATTCTCCGGCCTCGAATCTATCAACACTCAACAGTTGATCACATAAGCACACATACATATATAAAAACACTGATCAATAACAAAATCACATACACAAAAACATACACAAATTTAATTACTGAGTAAATTTGATATATATATATATATATATACACCTGTAAACACTTACACTAAACTGAAGTGATTGAACAGATGAAACGATGTCGTTTCGAAAATCGAAACCCTAGCTGAGCTTGGAGATCGAGCCAGGCCAAGCACAGCTAGCTCAAAACTAATAATCAAAAACATAAACAGGCAATTCAATTAGATCTTTTAAATTTAAGCTTAAATTGAAGCTAAATTCAAATACATCCAGAGCTGTAATTTTTTTTATAAACTTGAAATTAAGTTGTGAGTATAGGTGGAGAGGGTTTGGGGGTGGTGGAGGGGGGGGGGTGGGGTTGAATGTGATGTCTAAAAGAGACTCTAGAGCTGTAAATTTATTTATAAACTTGAAATTAAGTTGTGTTTTGGGGGTTTGAATGTGACATCTAAAAGAGGCTCTACAGTTATGTTGCCACACGTGTATTTCGCGTTAAAGCGTTTATGTTAACAGATTTTGTTTTTACTTGTAGAAGTAATTTAGAAATTGCGTAAAATAAATACAGTGAAAGTGTTTTTAATAAATTTTATTTATTAAGCTTGGCTTTTCTTGTTCGGAGTGGTATTTTTTTTATTTATTAGTATGTTGTTGGATTTTGTGAATTTATTTTTATAAAATGGACGATATGTTTGTATGTTATTTATCATGATATCTATCTTGTTTATTTTTGTTGAATTTTATTATTTTATTTTATAAAACGTAAGATATATTTGTGTATCACTCGTAGTATCATCTATCTAAATTCATTCCTAGAGACTCTGTTCTTATTTTGTTTTCACAACTTCTCTATAATTATGTCCTTCGTTGCTTTTATTTTTTTATCTTTATAAAAAGATAATTTTGTAAATAATATCTTAATTAATTAATTATTTAAACAAGAAAGCTATGTGCATTTATATGTAATACCATATTACATATGGTATTCGTGTGTTATTTTATTTATTAGTATGTTGTTGGATTTTATGAATTTATTTTTATAAAATGGACGATATGTTCGTGTGTTATTTATCGTGATATCTATCTTGTTTATTTTTGTTGAATTTTATTATTTTATTTTATAAAACGTAAGATATATTTGTTTATCACTCGTAGTATCATCTATCTAAATTCATTCCTAGAGCCTTTGTTCTTATTTTGTTTTCACAACTTCTCTCTAATTATGTCCTTCATAACTTTTTATTTTTTTTATCTTTATATAAAGATCATTATATTCATATATATAATAAATGTAAGAGGGATCTTATCCATAATTTTGGTTTGGTCTTTTGTAGGGCTGTAAACGAACCGAGCCGAGCCGAGCCGAGCTTTGACCGAAACGAACCGAGCTTTGACCTTAACGAACCGAGCCGAGCTGATTTCTTATCGAACCGAGCCGAGCTTTGACCGAACCGAGACGAACTCGAGCTGTTCACGAACAATTAATTTTGTTGGAGATCTTAGTAGATCACTACTATTCTAACTAGTACTAGTAACTAGTGTTTTGTCACGAATTGTTGTTTTTATTTTTTTAAAAAATATTTCTCGACGATCCAACCATACGGATGTCAAGATATATCTAATTTAGTGATATTCCCAAAT
This sequence comes from Saposhnikovia divaricata, assembly GCA_036435485.1. NCBI lineage: Eukaryota > Viridiplantae > Streptophyta > Magnoliopsida > Apiales > Apiaceae > Saposhnikovia > Saposhnikovia divaricata. The sequence goes on from CM071598.1 coordinate 61,200,318, forward strand.
TTTAAAAAAAATAAAAATTAATTTGTTTGGAGATAATTTTTTTTATTTTTTTCGAACTTTTAACGAACCGAAACGAAAGTAGCCCATATCAAACAAACTTTTTTTCTAGGCCCAAGTAAATATAACTAAATAACCCGGTCCAAAATTCCTAGTATATTATATAATTTATATTATAGAAAATATTGAAAATTTTGAATTTTTTTCGAGATTAACGAGCCGAGCTCGAGCCGAACAATCTCGAGTCGAGCTCGAGCCGCACAAGGCAAAAGCTCGGCTCGAGCTAGTTTGCTTAACGAACAGAAATTCATGTTCGAGCTCGAGCTAGTTTAGCAAACGAACCGAGCCGAACGAGCTCTTAACGAGCCGAGCTCGAGCTTGTTCGCGAACAGCTCGGTTCGTTTACAGCCCTGAGTCTTTTGGTTTGTTCATTGTACTATCAAAATAATCTCAAACGTTGAATCTAATATTTTTAAAAATAGACGATCAAGATTATATCATATTAAAAATAAATTATAATCTAAAAAGGATATAATTTAAAAAAATTATATTAAAATTGAATTTAAAAAAATTATAATATGAAAATGATACAATTAAAAAAGGATACAATTGAAGTTTATTTATATTTTTATTAATATTAAAAAAGTTCATATTTACTATTTTGGCTCTATCTTGAGATCTAGAAATCAGATTTTGATGATTTTACGGCCCACGCGAAACTCACAAAATTATCTTTAATTTAGTGATGATTTAACAATTATTATCCAAATGGAAACACTCATAATATCAAGAGAAAATATTATTATGAATTTTTACGATATAACTAAACTTTTTTATTTTTTTGTTAATATTAAACAAAGTTCATATTTACTATTTTGGCTCTATCTTGATATCTAGAAATCATATTTGGATGATTTTACGGTCCATGCGAAGCTCACAAAATTATCTTGAATTTAGTGATGATTTAACAATTATAATCGAAATGTAAACACTCATAATATCAAGAAAATATAATTATGAATTTTTACATTAATCCTATTCAGTGTAGAAGACCTACATTGATAATAATCATATTCAGTGTAGAGGACCTACATTGATAATCCTATTTAATGTAGAAAACCAAATTATATGATTTAAATCATTAATATACACTTTTTCGTATTTCAATATAAATACACTTTTTAGTTTACATGTTAAAAAATAAAATCATTTTTTTATGCTAGATCCATCATTATTTATTTATTTATTTTATGATCTAACGGTTCTTACTTATTTTGTCGTACACACAAACTACCGACTACCAAAGTTTTGAACAAAATCACCCTTACACTCATTATTAAAACTATATTTGGTTGTTAGTAGAACTATTTTCAAATATTAAGAAGAGTATTTTGATAATCAAAACGAAATATAAGTAGATTTCATAAATCGAACAGAATTTTTAACGTAAAAAATCGTCAAATTCTTCTCTCTTTTATTTATGTTTAGTTTTAATTGGAAAATAATTGCTAAACCATCACTATATTAAAGATTATTTTGTTAATTTCATGTGGGTTGTTAAATCGTCCAAATCAAATTTTAAGAATTCAAGATAGAGCACAAATATTAAATTGAACGTGTAATATATATATATATATATATATATATATATATATATATATATATATATATATATATATATATATATATCAATTTTTAAACAATAATTTGATATATAAATTAATAATTTATAAATATAAAAAAATTAATGTAATTATGTATATTAGAAAAGGAGCCGTGCGTTGTAGTGTTGCACGGGTTATAAGTTAGTTTTGTAAATAATATCTTACTTAATTGATTATTTAAACAAAAAATCTTTGTGCATTTATATGTAATACCATATTGGAAGAAAATAGAAATTGAAATTGATCAATTAAAATTTCGATCATGGATTAATCGGAGTAATATTCAGATATACTTAATGTTATAGTAATAATATATAATATATTATTCTCATTCATAGTATAATATATGATTCAAAAAATTAATTCAATCGATAAAATATTTATTGCAGATTAATCGAGAAGAACACTCATAATTACATCTATACTAAAATATAATAGTTGAAACATTGAAAATTTTGTTCGGTCTGATTTTTAGTTTTTGGTCATTTATTCTATTTAATAATAATTAAAATAATAACAAATTCCTTGTTTACCCATAATTTATACTTTTTTTTTTATAATTCTTACCTTTTATAGTACTCCCTTTCTGTATATTTCAAATCTTTTTATAATTTTTACCTTTTTAAGAAAAGGTAATAGCTTTATTTTTTATTTAATTTATGATTTTCATATATAGTTTTTTCATTACCCATAATTCATATCTTTTTATATTTGTTATCTTCTCTACCATTCATATCTTTTTAAGATTCTTACATGTTTTTTTTTTTGCTAAATTAAGATTCTTACATGTTATTATAAAAGGTAAGGATTGTATTTTTTATTTTCGTTCTTTCGTTTTACTTAATTAATAAAAAATCATATTATAATTAGTACTAACTAACTAATTTGGCCTTTTTTTTTTGACTAAAACACATTATTTTTTTTACATTTTATAACTAAAACACTTGAACTTTTGAAATGCCACGAAAAAGCATTACGTTTTCTATCACAAAATTTTATCCAAACTCAAATTTTTAATTCAAACCACATCACTTAAATATTTACGCCTATAAAATATTTGTCTTTTTTTTATTTTAGAACTTTTAATTCAAAAGAAATAAAAAAATAGTATAATATTAAGAAAAAAACAAAACTTTAAAAGTTTTGGTTGTTGGATTGTTCGTATTTGGGCCTAACTTATTAAATATAACTAAGCAATTACTTTTTAGGCAATATGTGGGTCTTTTTTAGCCATTATATGGGTCTGGACTTTGTTATGTCTTGATGATAACTAACACTTTTAGTATAAATAAATTTGTATTAAGTTAAAATCGTAGCTGTTGAACCGATGGCATGCTTTTGCAATATTCGTTGTTGAGGAAACCTATATAGGATTTTGTAATTTGATTTAAATACTTGAAATTATTGGTTGTAATAGGTTTTCTCATAAGCTTACTTAGTCCAATTCAGCCCATTCCTATTTATGATAGGTAAAAGTATTATTCAGTCGTCAAAATAATTTGGTCTATTGAGCCCGTTGAATACCAAATACACGTAATATCCAATCCAGCCCAATTTCATAATTTGGTTTTTTTTTTTTTTTTTTTGAAACGATTATTTGTTGTTCATCTTCTTCTATTTTCCAGAAGTAAATATCATTTTTAGTTCTTTTATTTTTACAGGTTCATTTTCTTTCTTACTTGTTACCTGTTAGCGACATATCTTTAATTATTCTCTTACCTGTTAGCCTTAAAGATGATTGATGCAAGTGGTACCGCTATTGAGAAACTGCCAGATTCTTACTCTGGTCATACAGAATGCTAGCAGCAAACAAAATATAAAAACATGTAGGTATGTAGGTAGGGGGAAGTTGAGGATATCAGCCAGCTTGGAAAATGAAAAATCGAAGAGGAGAGTTTTTGTAGGAGTAAGAAGATGTGTTTTTGAACATTGTCAGAGATTGCTTCGGATGTATGTATTCTAACGATCTGTTATTAACTACGAATCTCCTAGTTCTTTTTAGTCGTGTTTGTTCAGTTGATTGGTTTTTTTGCATATGTATAAATTTGACATATTATGTAAGGCAAAAGAAAAGATGTACAAATATTCTGGAAATATTTTGGATTTTTAACTATATGTATGCTTGCCTGGTATTTGCTGCTGCAAACTTTTGGGACTACTGTTTCTTCTTTTTTTGGCTAAATTTTGGGATTAGTGTTTCATAATCTATGCTAAACACACAAAAAATTAACTACACACATGCTGGTAATAGAAAAGTTAAGTTCTTTATGGTTAAAGGATTTAATACTTGCAAAAATGTCTGCAACACAACATTAAAGACTGTTCATTACTTGTTTGTAAGACAAAAATTGGAGTAAAAACATATAAAAACATATAGAACATATAGAACACTAATCAGGGGAAGATCATATAAAAACATATAGAAGATATAGAACATATAGAACACTAATCAGGGGAAGATCATATAAAAACATATAGAAGATCATATAAAAGAGTGAAGAAGAGTACCACTAATCGAGGATTGAGAACCAAGTTAGCTATTTCTTTCTTTTTCTCAAATAATAAAGAACATGTTACCTATAAAACCCTAGTTTGATTCACGTGTTTGTAATTATATATATATATATATATATATATATATATATAGTGAAGTTTGATTTTGTTTAGGATTGTATTACCTTGTTTGTTATTTACGTAAGGAGAGCAGTATAATTTTTCTAAAAAAAATATAGGAGCTGGGGTTTGATGGCAGGTTCTAAATGTTGCTGTCCGCTAAAATTTACCAGCAGCTGTTCTGAAAAGCATCTCACACATGCTTCTAAAAAAAGCAGCTTTTATAAAAAAGGCACTTCCCCAAAAGCAGCTTTTATATTTTACCAAACGCTAATTTACCTGCTTTTATGCTAAAAGCTGCTGTAGCTTTCCGGAACATCAATCCCAAACACTACCTTAATCTGGTTGAGTCCGAATTATCCTGCTTGCAAAAAATTATATTTTATTTGTTTATTTTAATTTTGTTCTTTATTGAGTTTGTTTCCAATTTATTTGGATTTTGTTCATTCTCACTTTATGTGTTTCGATGTGTCTTGCAGGGAATTAATGTCCGGGATGTTAGATCTGCGAAATTTTTAAGGTTTTGATTTAGTGATAGAAGTTTTTACGGGATTGCATTTATGGTCGATAGCTCAAACCAGATGTTGAGAAGTGGGTATTTGTACATATAACTTCAATAAATCGCTTGATGGTATATCCAAAAGATCTAAGAGGACAAGATTAATCTGCGATTGTATCTTTTTACGGTTTGTTCAGCTCGATTGTTCTTGTAGATGTCGTATGACTTTTTATTAATGAATTAAATCATTTGTTAAAAAAAAATGTCTTTGCAATAAATTACTAATTTGTAATAAAACTTTACATCTAACTAGCACTTAAAAAGTTGAGTAATGCTAGAGGTACAAAAAAATTTACAATTTTTTTTACAAAATGACGTGGCATAACATATGACGTGTTTTGATTCGTGGGCACATATGTATGCACGCGTAGTCCCATATCATTAATAGAAAAATTACTAATTACTTACCATACATATCAATATTTTGTACAAATTTTTGTAAAAATTTTGGGATTTCCAACAATTTTCCACTTAAAAAAATAAGTCCAACCACTTATATCTAAATCATGCATGGAGGATTTCGTAAGAAACTAATGCTTTTTTTTTTTTGCCTAAGAAAAATTTCATTAAGAAATCAAATCTTTATTCAGTACATGATAGAGTTCTGGGTAAACACTGTCCCCACTCCATATACGATCAGCTATAAAACTATTGTGTCTCGCTAAGAAGTGGGCCACTTTGTTCGCGAATCGTTTAACAAAAATCAACATCACAAACGATTTTTTAGTTCTGACACTAGAGATTTGCACTCCTCTATTACTCTGCCAAGATAGGACAGATGGACTGAAGAACAACGGATTGCTTGAACCACCGATAAGCAGTCGGTCTCCACTAATGCTTTTAGATTCACTAAAATATTAAAACGCTTATCTCATTACATATTTGTAAGTAATCTCATCAATAACAATTTCATATTTACATTTCCTTTCTCCTTGTGATACATAATTGGAGTTTAAATTTATAATAATGATGATGATCATCATGATGATGATGATGATCATAATAATAATAATAATAATAATAATAATAATAATAATAATAATAATAATAATAATAATAATAATAATAATAATAATAATAATACTAGTACTAGTAGTAGTAGTAGTAGTAGTAGTAGTAGTAGTAGTAGTAGTAGTAGAGTATCATGTACCTTTACCTCGTGGAGTTGCGTGAGCCAATAAAAGATGGCTTAGCTAAAATTGTCACTATGGCACTGTGGCCATGCCATACCATATTAGCTTTGCCTTTACCAATATAAATACAAGTGAAAAGTGCATATAAGAAGCTGGATAATGTACAACAGCCACCAATGTCTAAGAAACCCGTTTTAGTTCACAATCAAGCAACAGAACTACAACTTGGGTAGGTTGCAAGACAAGAAGCAACCTGATGTATATGCTCACCAATTTTGAATAATTTAACTATAATTTCTCGATACACAAAGAATTTTTGTTTCTTCTTTCCCCGAGTTTGCACCAGATGTGCTTGTGTATCAAACAGCCTCTGAGTACTCTATTCTGTTGTAACACCCCCTTCCTAAAATGGGAGGAGATATTACCTATAATCCATAAACCTGCAAACAGAGCACTAAAATAATCTCTAAATAACGATTAAACAATCTAATAATCTCCAAAATTAAAATAAACCTCCAAATTACAGTTCAAACCAATAAATACGAAAACCACAAATCTGTAAATAAATAATCCAGTCTAAATAATTCTAGAAGTCCATAAATCCTAGGCAACGAAATAATGCGTAGCACTCCATCACACAGTCCCAAATCCCCCTAAGCACCTGCCAGAAAAAGAATACGGCATGAGCCAAACGCCCAGTACGGATTTGGAATACAATATATAAAACAGAAAAAAACAGATATGAATATTTGATAATTATAATAAAACATTTATTTTTAAAAAATATGCATGGCTGAAGCAACAAGTGGATTGGATATTTCATACCGAGATCAGAACAGAACAGATACAGATACACACATCATAGGGTACCTAAATGTGTGCAACAAATCGGATAACGTGTTCGGCATATACAACGTCACCGCCAAAATCAAATCACAAATCAAATCAAAATCTGGGTGCACCCACGTATCCTGAAACAAATATAAAAATGCACAAAAGCTCGCCACCTGAGCTATCAGAAGGATACGCCGTGACCAATCACACTATCACGGAAGTGTCATGTCACTGGTGCCGCAATGACATGGCTGTAGTACCCCTACAGCTGGTTAACTCGGTATACCCTATATCGCTAAGGGTTCAAATAAAATACTTCACAAAATCTTTAAATCAACAATAAACAAATATTTGAACATTTCTAACAAATATATAATTTACGAAATTTCAGAAAATCACATAAACAGATATTTAAATATTTTCAAAACAGATATAAAAATCAATTTCCAAAGTCAAGGAGTCGAAACATTTTTCAAAAAGGTGAGTAGCACTGAACAAAAAGGAGAAAGAATCCGTACCTTGAAATAACAATCTCAAACACTCACAAAATCCGCAATTAATCTTTTAAACTCCCGACCCGCGATCTAATTACAAAATAAATTTTATTATTTAAATGTTAAATGTATACTGCGTCATGGCTTTAAAACCGGACCAGAAATAAAGTAGTTGATGGGTCACTTTGACAAAACCAAACAAATACAATTTAGTAATAATAATAGAATACATGGCGTACATAAAAGACATGCTAAAACTTTGGCTAGTTTCTGTTTTGTATTGGACCGCAAGAAGCTAACAAATTCGATAATTAAAAAAAAAATACATATTAATATACCATGTTCGAAATAGTAAATATTAATATAATTACTCTTGGCTTACTCAGTAACACAAACAATTGAACTTCTTGTGAGTTTGCTTGTAAGCATAATTATCGGATTGTTTGTGGACAAAACTCGTGAAAAATATAAAAAGGGTGTTTGTGATCGGTGGAGAACATTTTTCTAACAAACAAGATTCAAGAGTACAGGAAGGAGCATACAACATCAAATCATAGAATCAATACAACTAATGTAATTGTTTTATATAAAGAAAATATAAAAACACAATGTACTATGCAGATCTATTATTAATAATATAAAAGTAAAACTTGCCTTGAACCATATAATTACAAAATCACTTTTTTTTTGACTTTTTTTTTTATTTATAAACATATGCAAACTCCTTGTTAAGTTATTTAAATACTAAATAATACATTATGAAACAGAGGCATAAACATGTATGTATGAAATCAACACTTAATAATCAGATACAAGAGATCATAATTAATTACACAAAATAAACTAATATGCTATGAACATGGTCGCCTTATGTGCTACGCTGTCACAAAAATATTAACCTCAAACTCGGCTCAGTATTGTATTGTAAATAAGTTTAAAAAGAAGAATTGATAGCTTACTAGTAACGAGTGTATTCACTATAATCTCTCACAGGTTCTCCTCCTTCTTTCTCCAATGCGCGGCTGCTATCAGTCCCTCCTAAAACTTATTTTAGGGTTATTTATGTTATGACGTCCTTATAATATGATATGGGTATAATATATATGAAAAACAACACCTAGAGGGGGGTGAATAGGTGTTTATGGTTTTAATGTGAATTTATGAACTGTTTTGAAAATAACTGAAAACAGCTTGCTGTTTGTAATAACACAGTTCACAAACAGCACGCTGTTTGTATCTAAAATGCAATGCAGAAAGAATATAAACAGTAAGTAAAAGAGACACACAATCTTTTAGCCAGGTTCGACCCCTAATCCCCTTTGGTCTACGTCCTGGTCCCTTACCAAACTTGGTAAGAGAATATATTATTGATCAACTATAATCCAATTACAAGATACAACAATATATCTCCCTTAACCCTTGCTGCTTACAAATGGCTTGCTGTTTCCTGTGCTGAACTAGCTCTCTAAGCAATACTTCCCAAGTATCCTTCTCTAGCCTAGTTCGACCCACCCTAAACCTTAAGCCAACCTTGTACAGCAACAAATCAATTACACCTTGAACAATACAAAGATTTGAATAGATACAACTCAACCTATGAACCCTCTGAATATATATATGCGTGTATATAGGGGTTTGAAAGGTTTAGAAAGATTTTGCAATGTAAGCTTGGTGGTTGTGTTTAGTTTCTTGTTTCTTCACTTGATAGATATTCAATGATGGATCATAAGAACTGAGAAAGACCAGACCTTATATAGGTAAACAAGAGAGTTTGAAATCAAGCTTGAAAAATTCCAACGGTATAAAATCAAACCGTTAGAGATGATGAATTGTTTTAGCAAAAGAGGGGAGCTTGATGTTCTGCATATTCAGAAGAGATGGGGCGTGTATAGAGTCAAAAACATGGAGAGAATATTTGCTATGATGAGTCCCATGTGTTGTCTTTGAGTGGAGGTATGGTGGGTATTAAAATAATGAAAAGTAGATCTTACTTTTCTTATTTTAAGACAAGGAATAAATTTGTCTCCCAAAATGTTTGAAATATGAGAGCTGACATATTTAGATTAATTCAGAGGGCCCTTACAAATATTCCTAACAATGTTTCCACTTGATGCTCTTTGAATTCCAAATTGATCTTTAATTCTGTCAGACACAATCAGCTTGCTGTTTGTGAAGCTGGCACGCTGTTTGTGAGACTGGTGTGCTGATTGTCCATGCATTTGGCTTGCTGTTTGTGATATACTGATTATATAATCAGTAAGCTAATTTTCCCTGCAAAACCAAGTTAGTACAGTACCGAAATGACATAGCAACTTCATGTCAGCTTGCTGTTTTGGTTCTGGTGAGCTGAACGGATAGATGGCTTTATACTTTTGCATTTCCATATCATCAACCAAGTTTCCTGAGAACATAGATATGTCTAGTTGATCTTTATCTACAGGAATTCTGAACAGTTGAAAATGGCTTGCTGTTTGTACAAATGGCTTGCTGTTTGTGACAAACTGAATATACAATCAGTAAGCTATTATACCCTGCAAAACCAAGTGAGTACATACACAACTAGCATGCTGTTTTATATCTACTAATAAGCCAAATGGCTTACTGTTTGTGATCATCAAAACTTAGGAGTATCAATCTCCCCCTTTTTGATGATTACAACTAATTTAGGAGAATTAGAATAACTCCCCCTAAATCACTGCATCTTAAAATTAGATATAAAACAATAATCTAACAAGATCAAATAAAAACATCCAATACTACATTTTCATACATTTTCATTAAGTATTCTCCTAAAGTTCTCCCCCTTAATCCATCAAAAATTGAAACACTTAAGATCAACAAATGATATGCCAGGATATAATGCAATCAGTATACCAATTGTAACATACGAATAGAACAAATGGTAAGCTAACAGTGATGACAAACAATATGCTATTTGCAGTAGGTTACCTGTACAAACAGCTTGCTGTTTGTGGTATTTTACCTGCATAGATAGCTTGCTATTTGTTTAATGTTACCTGTACAAATGGTAAGCTAGCATGCCCTGCAAACAATCATTCAGCATGCTGTTTTAGATAGAACACACACCAAGTTGCATTCGAATGACTGAAAATCTTTCTTCAGCAAGAGGCTTTGTGAATATATCAGCAAGTTGAAATTTGGTTGGAACAAAGACCAACTCTATCTTGCCTTTAGCAACATTATCTCTCAAGAAATGGTGTCGAACATCAATATGCTTCGTTCTTGAGTGATTCACCGGATTCTTTGAAATATTAATGGTGCTAGTGTTGTCACAATTTATTGGAACCTTTTCACACTTGATATCAAAGTCCCTTAGTGTTTGAATCATCCATAGAAGTTGAGAACAACAGCTCCCAGCTGCTAGATACTCCCCTTCTGCAGTGGATAAGGCAACCGAAGTTTGTTTCTTGCATTGCCAAGAAACTAGGCTTTGTCCAAGGAATGTACATACACCACTAGTACTTTTTCTATCAATTAGGCAACCTGCATAATCTGCATCACTATACCCAACAAGATCAAAAGTATTTGTGATAGGATAAAACAAACCAAGAGAAATGGTACCACTTAAATATCGAAATATTCTTTTAATGGCATTTAAGTGAGATTCATTGGGGTTTGATTGAAACCTTGCACAAACACATACACTATACATTATGTCAGGTCTAGAAGCAGTTAAATACAGTAGGCTTCCAATCATACCTCGATATCTTTTAATATCAACAGCCTTACCATTTTCATCTGCAATCAGCTTGCTGTTTTGCACCATGGGAGTTGATTTTGGTTTTACATCTTCAAAACCGAATCTCTTCAATAGACTTTTTGTATATTTGGATTGGTGCACAAAAATTCCATCTTTAGATTGCTTGATTTGAAGGCCCAAGAAGTAATTTAGTTCGCCCATCATGCTCATTTCGAACTCACTATGCATACACTTGGAAAACCACTTACACATAGATTCATTAGTAGCACCAAAAATAATATCATCCACATATATTTGAACAATTAAAATATCTTTACCATTTTGCATAATAAATAATGTGGGATCGATTTTACCTCGAATGAATCCATTTTGGATTAGATACTTACTAAGCCTTTTGTACCAAGCTCTAGGGGCCTGTTTTAATCCATAGAGAGCCTTCTTTAGCTTGAATACGTAGTTTGGAAATTGATCATGCTCGAATCCAGGTGGTTGTTTGACAAAAACTTCCTCTTCCAGCACGCCATTTAGGAACGCACTCTTCACGTCCATTTGATATAGCTTGATTTTCTTGAAACATGCATAGGCTAGAAGCATTCTTATTGATTCCAAACGAGCAACAGGAGCATAAGTTTGATCAAAATCAATGCCTTCTTGTTGGTTATAGCCTTGAGCTACAAGCCTTGCTTTATTTCGAGTAACGGTGCCAAATTCATCAACTTTGTTTTTGAACACCCATTTTGTTCCTATAATTGAAGCATCTTCTGGAGGCTTGACAAGTTCCCAAACATCACATCTTTCAAATTGATTTAATTCCTCTTGCATAGCCATGATCCAATTATCATCTTCTAATGCTTCATTGATATTTTTGGGTTCTTCTTGAGCTAGAAAGGCTGTATGAGCACAATAATTTGCCTTTCCTCTTCTTGTTGTGATTCCATCAGTAATATCACCAATAACTAACTCTGGGGGATGATTCTTTACTACTCTTGTTGACCTCGGTAAAGAATGTTGAGCTATTTCTTCATGAGTTGTCTTCCTTATCTTTGCTGGTGGTAACTGATGTTCTCCATCATATAGAGGCAATTTTGCAGTAGCCCTTGATCCTCTAGGACCTTCCAAAGTCATTTTTGCTATTTTTGAAATTGAGTCTTCCACTTCAGCTTGCTGTTTTGAACTTTCAGCTTGCTGATTGTCAGTGTCTGCATCCTCTTTGGCTTGCTGACTTTTAGTGTCACTTTCTTCTTCAGCTTGCTGATTTGAACTGCCATTTTGCTGATTTTCACTTCCAGCTTGCTGATTTGCACTTTCAGCTTGCTGATTTGTACTTCCAGCTTGCTGATTGTCAGCGACTTGAGGTTGCACATTTTCTTCTTCACCTGCAAATCCTTCCTCAACTCTTGGTAGATCATTGTTAGGTTCTTGAAAAGTAACATCAATAGATTCTTCAACAATATGCTTATTAATATTATAAATTCTATAAGCTCTACTTGTTAAAGAATAACCAAGAAATATGGCTTCATAGGATTTAGCATCAAATTTACCATCTTTACCAATTGTTTTGAGGACAAAACACTTTGAACCAAAAATCTTGAAGTAACTGATATTTGGCTTCTTGTTTCTCAACAATTGATAAGGAGTTTTGTCCAATAATGGCCTGATTATGATTCGATTCAACAAATAGCATGCTGTATTCACAGCTTCGGCCCAAAAACTTCTAGGTAGCTTGCTTTCTTGCAGTAGAGTCCTTGTTGTTTCTTGAAGTGACCTGTTCTTTCTTTCCACCACTCCATTTTGTTGTGGAGTCCTTGGAGCAGAAAATTCATGAGAGATTCCCTTTTGTTCACAATATGTGATAAATTTGTCATTGACAAATTCACCTCCTCTATCACTTCTTATACCTATAAGTCTTGTATCATGCTTGTTCTCAAGTAGTTTGATCAGTTTCTCAAATTCATCAAAAGCACAATCTTTAGTACTAAGAAACAATACCCAAGTAAATCTAGAATAATCATCTACAATTACAAAACCATATTGTTTACCTCCAATACTTTTATAAGATTCTGGACCAAATAAATCTAAGTGCAGAAGCTCTAAGGGTTTAGAAGTAGATACCATTTTCTTAGCTTTGTGAGTACTTCGAATTTGTTTACCCAATTGGCATGCTGAACATACTTCGACCTTAGTATATTTCAGTTTTGGTAGCCCTCTGACCAGATTCTTACTTGAAAGTTTATTGATCAAGTCCATGTGTGCATGTCCCAACCTCCTATGCCATATATATGGATCATTGTCGATTGCAGCCAAACAGCATGCTGTTTCCTGCATTTCGAAGTCTAATACATATATATTTCCTTCCCTTCTAGCAACTAGTGGGATTTTGTTAGCACCAATAGTAATAATAGTTTTATCTATGCCAAACTGAACAAAATGTCCATCATCAAATAATTGAGTGACACTAAGTAAATTATATGAAAGACCCTTGACATATTGAACTTTATCGATTGAAATATTACTATTACCAATAGAACCAATACCAAGGATTCGAAGAGTTTTGCTATTGCCAATTGTAACCCTTCCTCCTTTCTTCATGTTGAGACTTATGAACTGAGACTTGTCTCCACACATATGTCTAGTGCATCCGCTATCCAAAATCCATGGCTTTGACCTTCCTTTAGCCGCAAGACATATCTACAAAACAAACACCAACTCAATGTTTTGGTACCCATATAGGTTTGGGTCCAAATTGGTTAGTATCAATAGTATATAAAACATTTAAATCAGTTTTCTTGATCCACATTTGGACCACTTTCGGTGAATGGTAAGCTGTTTTCCTTCTGACAGAAGCATTCTGGCATGCTGTTTGTTGCCTGTCAGGAGCATCCTGGTAAGCTGTTTGTAGTCTGACTGGTCCATTCTGGTATGCTGTTTTCCTTTTATGATTGATTTGAACCACACACTGACTTTCCAGATGGCCTTTTACACCACACTTGTTGCATGTCTTCCAAGGCATAGCATAATCGTAAGGTATGCCATTTCTTCCATCGTATTTGAGTGCACCATGCTTCTTGTTGAGGTTCATGCCAACTCCTTCTCTTACCAATGGAACATTTGCCTTCTTCATCATTGTCTTTAAGCTGTCTTCTCCTTGAACAAACGTTTCCATCTCTTTCTCGAGATCCTTGACCTCTTTTTCCAGGAGAGAGATCAGTTCAGCTTGCTGTTTGATAAGAATGGCATGCTGTTTGTCTGCACATTCAGCTTGCTGTTTTCTCTTCTCCGCAGATTTTGAAGACTCGGCTTGGCTAGATTCCTTAGTCTTGTATGATTCTATACACTCATCTCTAGCTTTAATCTTTGACCTCAAATCCCTGAGTTCTTTCATAAGAACCTCATTCCTTTGTATAATTAATTTATTAACTCCTTCGAATTGAATGAGTTTCTCCTTTAAATCAGCAATAAGATCATCATGGTTGATTTCAGGAGCCTTTTCAACCATTAAATCAGAAATGATTTTCTTCAAATGAGTATTCTTCTTTTCAAGCTCATTATTTTTATTTTTCAATTCCATGAACTCAATGATAGATACATTACTTGGCATATGCATGGTTAGTTCATCTAGCATGGTAGAAGTAGAAGGTAAATCAGAGTTAATTGAGTTTACCTCACTTGCATCATCCGAATTTGAATAATCACTATCCACATTTTCTTCTCTTATGGATCCTTCATCATCAATACCAACAAAAGCTAGGTCGACCATGTCATCACTTGAGTCATCATTAGAAGCTGATTCCTCATCATCATTCCTTGTAAGGAGTGCCTTAGATTTATTTGTGTCACTTGAGGCAGCTTTCTGTTTGTGACAATCAGCTTGCTGTTTTGGATTGACACATATTGTAGCTTGATAATGCATTTCTAAGGTATCCCATATTCCCTTTGCTGTGATGCACGTAGAGACCTTGTCATAATCTGAATCTGAAAGACCACAAATTAGTGTATACTTGGCATTTCCATTATAGCTTGCTTTTATCAATTCTTCCCCGGTAAGATCATCAACATCTTTTGGCTTGCCGTTTTCATCCAAAAAGGTAAATGGACCATCTTGAACAACCAACCATTCAAGTGGATTTCTGATCAGAATCATCTTCATCCTTAGTCTCCATAAATCATAATTTTCTGTACCAACGAGAAGTGGTGGCATGTTTGATGATTCTCCATCTTCATAAATGTGTGCCATAGGATTTGTACTTTCCTGTTACAGAAATGTTAGTACACCAAAGCTCTGATACCAATTGAAAAACAACACCTAGAGGGGGGGTGAATAGGTGTTTATGGTTTTAATGTGAATTTATGAACTGTTTTGAAAATAACTGAAAATAGCTTGCTGTTTGTAATAACACAGTTCACAAACAGCACGCTGTTTGTATCTAAAATGCAATGCAGAAAGAATATAAACAGTAAGTAAAAGAGACACACAATCTTTTAGCCAGGTTCGACCCCTAATCCCCTTTGGTCTACGTCCTGGTCCCTTACCAAACTTGGTAAGAGAATATATTATTGATCAACTATAATCCAATTACAAGATACAACAATATATCTCCCTTAACCCTTGCTGCTTACAAATGGCTTGCTGTTTCCTGTGCTGAACTAGCTCTCTAAGCAATACTTCCCAAGTATCCTTCTCTAGCCTAGTTCGACCCACCCTAAACCTTAAGCCAACCTTGTACAGCAACAAATCAATTACACCTTGAATAATACAAAGATTTGAATAGATACAACTCAACCTATGAACCCTCTGAATATATATATGCGTGTATATAGGGGTTTGAAAGGTTTAGAAAGATTTTGCAATGTAAGCTTGGTGGTTGTGTTTAGTTTCTTGTTTCTTCACTTGATAGATATTCAATGATGGGTCATAAGAACTGAGAAAGACCAGCCCTTATATAGGTAAACAAGAGAGTTTGAAATCAAGCTTGAAAAATTCCAACGGTATAAAATCAAACCGTTAGAGATGATGAATTGTTTTAGCAAAAGAGGGGAGCTTGATGTTCTGCATATTCAGAAGAGATGGAGCGTGTATAGAGTCAAAAACATGGAGAGAATATTTGCTATGATGAGTCCCATGTGTTGTCTTTGAGTGGAGGTATGGTGGGTATTAAAATAATGAAAAGTAGATCTTACTTTTCTTATTTTAAGACAAGGAATAAATTTGTCTCCCAAAATGTTTGAAATATGAGAGCTGACATATTTAGATTAATTCAGAGGGCCCTTACAAATATTCCTAACAATGTTTCCACTTGATGCTCTTTGAATTCCAAATTGATCTTTAATTCTGTCAGACACAATCAGCTTGCTGTTTGTGAAGCTGGCACGCTGTTTGTGAGACTGGTGTGCTGATTGTCCATGCATTTGGCTTGCTGTTTGTGATATACCGATTATATAATCAGTAAGCTAATTTTCCCTGCAAAACCAAGTTAGTACAGTACCGAAATGACATAGCAACTTCATGTCAGCTTGCTGTTTTGGTTCTGGTGAGCTGAACGGATAGATGGCTTTATACTTTTGCATTTTCATATCATCAACCAAGTTTCCTGAGAACATAGATATGTCTAGTTGATCTTTATCTACAGGAATTCTGAACAGTTGAAAATGGCTTGCTGTTTGTACAAATGGCTTGCTGTTTGTGACAAACTGAATATACAATCAGTAAGCTATTATACCCTGCAAAACCAAGTGAGTACATACACAACTAGCATGCTGTTTTATATCTACTAATAAGCCAAATGGCTTACTGTTTGTGATCATCAAAACTTAGGAGTATCAATATAGATTTTTAACTCTCCTATTACTACTAGAAATTCGAAAGTATTAGGTATACAAAACTGCAATAAAATAATATTATTCTCTAATTAGTAAATGCAAATTATTATTATTATTATTAAATATCTAAAATTCCAAATTATTATTATTATTATTTAAATTATTTAAAATCATGTATATTACATATATACTCCCTTAAAAAGGATTCCGTCCCCGGAATCAAACGAAACTAAAACTCGTACCTGAATCGAATAAATGCGGATATCTCTCACGAATAGATGCTTCTAGTTCCCAAGTAGCCTCTCTCTCGGGATGATTTTTCCACAAAACCTTCACAAACGGTATAGTATTCTTCCTCAAAACTCGCTCCTCTCGAGCTAAGATAGCTTCTGCTTCCTCCTCGCAAGAAAGATCTTCTCTAATCTTATGTAACGAGTACTGAACTATGTGTAATGGATGATACTTATAGCCTCTCAAAACCGATACATGGAACACGTTATGTACATGAGATAACTGTGGTGGCAACGCAACTCTGTAAGACACTTCCCCCACTTTCTCTATAACGTCAAACGGGCCAATATATCTCGGATTAAGCTTTCCCTTCATACCAAAGCGCAATTAATCTTTTAAACTCCCGACCCGCGATCTGATACCATCTTTGTAACACCCCCTTCCTAAAATAGGAGGAGATATTACCTATAATTCATAAACCTGCAAACAGAGCACTAAAATAATCTCTAAATAACGATTAAACAATCTAATAATCTCCAAAATTAAAATAAACCTCCAAATTACAGTTCAAACCAATAAATACGAAAACCACAAATCTGTAAATAAATAATCCAGTCTAAATAATTCTAGAAGTCCATAAATCCTAGGCAACGAAATAATGGGTAGCACTCCATCACACAGTCCCAAATCCCCCAAAGCACCTGCCAGAAAAAGAATACGGCATGAGCCAAACGCCCAGTACGGATTTGGAATACAATATATAAAACAGAAAAAAACAGATATGAATATTTGACAGTTATAATAAAACATTTATTTTTAAAAAATATGCATGGCTGAAGCAACGGGTGGCTTGGATATTTCATACCGAGATCAGAACAGAACAGATACAGATACACACATCATAGGGTACCTAATGTGTGCAACAAATCGGATAACGTGTACGGCATATACAACGTCACCGCCAAATCAAATCACAAATCAAATCAAAATCTGGGTGCACCCACGTATCCTGAAACAAATATAAAAATGCGCAAAAGCTCGCCACCTGAGCTATCAGAAGGATACGCCGTGACCAATCACACTGTCACGGAAGTGTCATGTCACAGGTGCCGCAATGACATGGCTGTAGTACCCCTACAGCTGGTTAACTCGGTATACCCTATATCGCTAAGGGTTCAAATAAAATACTTCGCAAAATCTTTAAATCAACAATAAACAAATATTTGAACATTTCTAACAAATATATAATTTACGAAATTTCAGACAATCACATAAACAGATATTTAAATATTTTCAAAACAGATATAAAAATCAATTTCCAAAGTCAAGGAGACGAAACATTTTTCAAAAAGGTAAGTAGCACTGAATAAAAAGGAGAAAGAATCCGTACCTTGAAATAACAATCTCAAACACTCACAAAATCCGCAATTAATCTTTTAAACTCCCGACCCGCGATCTAATTACAAAATAAATTTTATTATTTAAATGTTAAATGTATACTGCGTCATGGCTTTAAAACCGGACCAGAAATAAAGTACTTGATGGGTCACTTTGACAAAACCAAACAAATACAATTTAGTAATAATAATAGAATACATGGCGTACATAAAAGACATGATAAAACTTTCGCTAGCTTCTGTTTTGTATTGGACCGCAAGAAGCTAACAAATTCGATAATTAAAAAAAATACATATTCATATACCATGTTCGAAATAGTAAATATTAATATAATTACTCTTGGCTTACTCAGTAACACAAACAATTGAACTTCTTGTGAGTTTGCTTGTAAGCATAATTATCGGATTGTTTGTGGACAAAACTCGTGAAAAATATAAAAAGGGTGTTTGTGATCGGTGGAGAACATTTTTCTAACAAACAAGATTCAAGAGTACAGGAAGGAGTATACAACATCAAATCATAGAATCAATACAACTAATGTAATTGTTTTATATAAAGAAAATATAAAAACACAATGTACTATGCAGATCTGTTATTAATAATATAAAAGTAAAACTTGCCTTGAACCATATAATTACAAATCACTTTTTTTTGACTTTTTTTTTTATTTATAAACATATGCAAACTCCTTGTTAAGTTATTTAAATACTAAATAATACATTATGAAACAGAGGCATAAACATGTATGTATGAAATCAACACTTAATAATCAGATACAAGAGATCATAATTAATTACACAAAATAAACTAATATGCTATGAACATGGTCGCCTTATGTGCTACGCTGTCACAAAAATATTAACCTCAAACTCGGCTCAGTATTGTATTGTAAATAAGTTTGAAAAGAAGAATTGATAGCTTACTAGTAACGAGTGTATTCACTATAATCTCTCACAGGTTCTCCTCCTTCTTTCTCCAATGCGCGGCTGCTATCAGTCCCTCCTAAAACTTATTTTAGGGTTATTTATGTTATGACGTCCTTATAATATGATATGGGTATAATATATAGATTTTTAACTCTCCTATTACTACTAGAAATCCGAAAGTATTAGGTATACAAAACTGCAATAAAATAATATTATTCTCTAATTAGTAAATGCAAATGATTATTATTATTAAATATCTAAAATTCCAAATTATTATTATTATTATTTAAATTATT